>JAFREQ010000192.1:0-394726 GCA_025331565.1 Holacanthus passer | reverse complement strand
ACCAATCTGGCAACTTACAAGAGCAATCGACTGAATAAAGCCAAAACATCACCACGGCGGGTAATAAAACTGTTTACTGTCTCGCTCAACCCCAGCACTGGCAGTTATCATAACTGAGACTGATGTGTTAAAAGTCAGCTGTTTTGTAAAAGAATGGTTAAGATTTACCAACATGCAACATTGTTCTTGTTCATCTCAGGATTTTATGAACCCATTGATTGTCTTACATGAGTCTGATTGTTCAGCATCAACCCATCTATATAGGTGTGAAGGCATGTTTGATATCAAAACCTAATGTTTAAGCTGTATAACATTGTTTTTCAAATAAATGTTATATTTCTGAACAGAGAGGCTGCGAGAATTCAGTGATTGTTACTAAAATAAGCAAACCTGGAATTATCAGTCAAGATAACTTATACATCTAAGTTGCAACAAATTTTAAAGTTAAATCCTCTTGACTTGAAATGGCAAGTTATATAAATGTTGATAAGTTATTTTAACTTTGAAGTATGAGTTATAACAATGCAGAAATGTGAGTTAGTTGGACTAGGTAAATTAAGTTTTCATGCACTGATAATGTAAAATAATTCTTTGTTTTAACTTACAGTAAAAAGTTGAAACAACTAATGGTTAAAAGTTAAATCAACTTGGACAACTTAAAAAACAGCATTGAGAGTACTATAACATTGTAGTCATATCAACTTAATGAACTTTTGAGTTGAAACAAAGATTATCCTCAAGTTGAGTTACTATGCGTTTTCAAGGCAGCAGGTGAACTTTCATTTGCAAGTTGAACCAGCTTGAAATGTCTTACAGCGTACTCTGACATAGATGCCATAGAAAATATTACATTGCTGTCGTCGAAAGAGTGTCCCTTTTCCTTGAGGTGGAGGTAAACTGCTGAATCTTGGCCTGAGGTGTTGGCCCTCCTGTGTTGAGCCATCCGTTTGGTGAGTGGTTGTTTGGTTTCTCCAATGTATAAATCTGTGCAGTCCTCACTGCATTGGACAGCGTACACCAGGTTGCTTTTCTTGTGTTTCGGTGTAGGGTCTTTGGGGTGGACCAGTTTCTGCCTGAGTGTGTTGCTTGGTTTAAAGAAATCCGGGATGCGATGTTTATTGAAAATCCTCCAGAGTTTCTCAGATACTCCAGACACGTATGGTATAACAATGTTGTTGCATCTGTTCTTCCTCTCCTCTTCCCCTGTGGTGTTGATACTCTTTCTGGATTTCAATGGCTGTTTTCACAAAGGTCCAGTTGGGGTATCCACAAGCTTTGAGTGCACTCTTCAAGTGCTTCCGCTCCTTCTCTTGGGCCTGTTCACTAGTGGGGATGTTCTCTGCTTGGTGGTGCAGGGTTCTGATGACTCCAAGCTTGTGCTCCAGGGGGTGATGGGAGTCGAAGAGCAGGTATTGGTCTGTGTGTGTAGGTTGTATGTTTCTATACACCTCGATGTGAAGGCTCCTGTACGTTGCAGTCCAGGAAGGCCAAACTGTTGTGTCTTGTGTCTTCATGTGTGAATTTTATGTTGCTGTCCACAGAGTTGATATGTTCTGAGAAGGCTTGTACTTCGTATCTGAACCTGTGGCCTGGCGCAGTTCCCTTAAAGGAAGCCGGTTAGCCCATGGCACAGCCATGCTTCTGCCTGTAAAACTTTATGTTTTACTGGAAGTAAGTGGTGTTGAGACAGAGGTCCAGCAGTTGGCAGATCTGGTCCAGATTGAGGCTACTTCTGTTGTGTGTCAGAGTGGAGATCTTACATTAAGTTAACAGAACTGAGCTGATTCTACAAAGGGATGGTAGAAGTGGTTTTAACTGTGAGGAGATTGTTTCTGTGTATATTGGTAACTCACACAGCCCTTCAGTGATCCTAACAGGAATAACTGAATTTGTGACAGAGACAGAACCAGCACCAGCAGCATCAATCCCTTTCCTGTTAGGATGCAATCCATCGTATTTAAAGTAAATACCGACTCATAAAGTCCCGCTCAGTCCAGAAAGAATCAAAATGACTAATAAATCAATTCAATTCAATTTAATTTGTATAGCGCCAAATCACAACAAAAGTCATCTCAAGACTAAAAAGATGACTGAAACTGGGCTTGGGTGGATGGACAGGATTTGGGCTTGTTTACCATTAGTTGGGCTGGTTTTTAAATAGGCTACTTGAAATATTACTGGATATGAAAAATGTATTCATAAATTCTATTCCTTAGTTCTGCAAACACATCCAGTCGCTCAGTCTGACTTTAATATAATATCATTTTTATTCATTCTGTTGAGAGGAGAAAGGAGTTACTATCACACTCACCTGCAGCTAAGCCTATAAACACACAGGAGCTGTAGTGTTACATTTCACAGATGTAAACAGACACACATTTGTGTTGTAGTACCTGTACAGTGCAGAGTTCAAAGTTTCATAAATGATTCGTTTATTATAATTCAATAAACTACAGTTCCCATTTAGTTTTTGAGTGTGGCAGTGTATGAAATATGTCATCATACCAGCTGTCTAAGAATAACTTATGCTGTCCATGTAGCCGCAGACATGCGTCTGTTGTTAAGCTGAAAATATTTATAAGGTCAAAAGTCTTTGAATGAGGGGAAATGTTTTTTTACAGAAAGTTGCCAAAAAAATGCACAAACATTAAATAAACAATACTATACACTACTTCCATCTACAATGCTGTCCTTTCAAATTGAGTGAACAGCATAACACACTGCGTTGTAGAAATCTGTATTACTACAAATGTCATCATGATTTTGAATTAGATTTTCATTATAATGAAACAGTTTTCACTTCACTTGACTTGTGTGTCATTGCAATTATGCAGTAACCATCCTACCCTACACCACCTATTGCAATTAATGGGTCAAACTTGTTGAAAAATTCACAAATTTCCTGATTTAGACTGTATAGGACACATTAATATTCCAGGGTCAGGGAGAAGCCTAGGTGTGTACCTTGACAGTGGCGTGGTTGAGCATCTCCTGCCAGGTTGGGTCCATGGTGTTCCTGTCTGCCAAGAGGCCCTGCTCAGCCACATAGACCATCTCTCTGGCGGCAGTGTGCATGGACACAGCCCTCTCATATCTCAGAGCTGCCTTCTGGGTCTCCTGTTGGGCCTGGGGGAAAAGACAGCAACAGCAAGAAAAAAAAAAAAGAAAAAAAACATTCTAACCAATCATAAAATCTATACCAACAATAAATTTTGATTATTTTCAAAGCAAAATTTACAAAACGGTATATAAAAACACCTTCAAATAAGGCTTGAATCGATAGCAACTGGAGTTGATTGTAGATGCTTGAAGACGAAGGTTCTTGGATGCCAAGTGAAATGTCTTCAAGCATCTACAATCAAGTCCAGCTGCCATCGATTCAACCCTTATTTGAATACTATGGCCTGGATGACTGAGAACCTTTGTAGACATATAAAAACACCACTATTTGGATTTACAAGGCCTGATGCAATTCAAGGCACTTCACCGATTGCATTTCAACCAGGAGAGACAAGTAAATGAAAAAAGATAATTTATTACACGAGTGACATGATATTGAAACTTGACAAAGAGCCCTTGGTATTTTGGACTCTGGGGGGGACGTCTTGATTGAAGAATTACTGTCCCAGCCATCGCTGGATAAACCCCCAGAGTCCTGACACTGTTGGTGGTGCTGGCGACTGAGGACTGTGGAAGCCAGATGGATGATGCAGTGACTGAGGATTCTGCAAAGACAAGGTGGTGATGAGGAGGTGGAGAGGCACACGAATCAACGGCATAAAAGAGCGAGGGGCAGAGAAAGATCGTATCTTAAAAGGAGAGTAGAAACATGATTGGCTAGCGATGCGAGTATAACACCGTGCTATTGGATGGAAGAGATCAGCTGATGAGACAGCTGATTTCCAATGACGTCCCAACACTAACAGCGGGAAATGTGTGTAAGCATATGCAGGAGGAAAGATGAGGAACAGCCTGAGACCAAAAAAGCATTGTTGTCTTCCTGGCTGAACATACGCTAGAGCTTCATTTCTCTATAGTTAAAATTTCTAAAATGTATCCCAATGTTGATTATATGTGTGACTGGTGCAAAATTGTCTCTCTGGCTCTCTTTTTTCTTTCTTGATACAATTATTTTTGTCACTTTTCATATGAACAAACAAGTGCAACACTATGAATGTCTTCCAGGAGAGACTCTGTTTAACACTGCTATTATTATTATCATCACATTTGTGAATTGTAGCATTGCATGTTCTCTCCCTCCCTCCCCCTGCCCCCTCCCTCTCTCTCTGTGTCTCTCTGTCTCTAAATTTGTTAATTGGAATTTAAGCAACTTGAATATAGTTTTTATGAAAATTGGAAACTTTAATTTTCTATCTGAAGTTGTGAGTTCCACAAAAACAGTAGTAATAAGTAAACTATTTCAATGCTATAAATTCAGCTGGAATATCAACATTAAGTAGTGATGAAATTTGACATGGTAGTATTCAGTTACTTATATTTATCAGTAGAACCCCTGAGTGTATTGAAGTGAGAAAGTACTTTAAGTCTTCTTTTAAAAATAAACCTCAGTGTCATTGATGTTTTTTAAAGAACAAAGTAATTCCAGACACCCAGCTCAGTAAGTTCTGGCAAAGTCTCGAGGAAGGTGCATCTGTGCTAGTTTGGGAGAAAGCTGATATAAAGTGAAGGTTACTTTGATCACATGGGAAGGTCTGGTAGACATCTTTGTATGAGAAAGCAGCAGGATGGCCCGGCTGGATGGAGAAGGATCTTTACATGATAGGCCTGTTGTGATTGAAGTGATAAAATGTAAACTGAATTCAGATTTGGATATTATTTACAAATCTGATTACATACACATGGCCTGAAATAGTTATACAACTCCACTCTCCACTAATAATTGTAAATATATGTGTGTATACTGTATATATGTTGCAATAATACACACACACACACACACACACACACACATATATATATATAGCAATAATACTACATCAACAAGGACATCACTTGTGCAGCAGAAGAAACTGTTCTACTCATCAGGGTGTGATTCCACATGCAGGTTGCTGCATGCATTAGTTCATGCATATTTAATAGACGATAGAGTTTTATTTGTTGACGAGAAAACAAAAAATTGTTCTCTACGTGGAAAGAAAAAAAAGGTTATCGACAAATATTTTTCAGTGTTGAAATTAACACTACTCAGGACATAGCCTCATCCAATACATCCAACACTCTCATTTTTAAAGAAAAAAAATGATGAAGTTTTTTGTATTTGAGATTTCTAACCAATCCAATGTCCCTAATGTGGAACCTAGGTAATTTTCTGTATTACTCCACGTCAGGTTATACAGTTCAACAGCAGCAAAAGTATAATCTGCACAACCGTAAGATTGAATCAACAGTTCTCTAAAACAGTCTGAACCAACAATGAGCATTAGAATCTTCATGCAGGTAAGATTTATTGAAGCACTATCTAGACTGCACTAGTTTACACTAGGTATACCTATTAAACTGTCCACAGAGTGTATACCTCTCTTACAAATTCATGGACACACACTGAAAACTCATGTGCAGCTATGACACTTACTTCTTTGGCAAGTCTGCGGGCTTCATAGTAGGGCCTTGCCTTCTCAATGCAGGCACCGAGCTGGGAGCCCTGAGCATTGAGCCTCCTGGCAGAATCAGTAAGAATCCTCCTGTAGCTGGACCTGGCATCCTGCAGGGAGCGCACACATGACAAAACATGGCAAATCACATTCAGTGAGCCTTGCCGTGTCATGACACTGTGTGAAAACTGAGGCTGTGATAACAATGAACAATCCCTCAGTGTACTAATACTGTGACTGAGACACAAACAACTTCCTCACATCCAGCTGCAGCTCCAGCTTGTTGATCTCATCACTGGCCTGGTTGAGATGCTCCAGCTCCTCCTGGAAACCCAGGGGGGAAACATGACCCACAGTATATGAAAAGCAGAACAGGAATAAAAAGGCAGGAAAGATGCTGGAAATAAAGCTGACAAAATGTTCACTGGGAGACACGTGCTGCTCAGAGATGCAGATTTGAGGCTGTTCATGCTAGCTACCAGCACAGATTGTGCCATGTGTATTATAATATTTATTACGTGTGTCGTTTGTAAATAAAACATATGTACAAATACACTGTATAATTCAAAGGCTACAGCTATTCGTCTATTTCAGTAATTGTGTTGTAACATGCCTGAATTCTTGGGTCTAGTTCCTCCTTGTGTTTGCCAGTATCTTCTTCCTCGCTGCTTCTAATCGGGTCCTCTGCATCATCACCTCCATCCTTCACCTCCTCCACGGCGTCTTCGTCCGTTCCTCTTCTCTTCAGCATCATGGTGCTCCCCTCTCCTCCTTCCGCCTCTTCCCCCGGAGTCTCCTCCCGCACACCGGCCGGGTTAGGGCACCCCGCGTCAGTGGGAATTTCGGGCGAGGTCCCCGGCTCCATTTGCGGCCTGTCGTTCCGATAACGTTTTTATTACATTAGCCTCCCGTGACGTTGCGATGGCAGCGTGTACTCTCGTAGAAAATGTCTACCGGAATACACTTCATAAAGTGTTAAAGTGCCACGCTGTGCCTGCAAAACAAACAGTACTGTGAGGCTAATCCGAGCCCAGACGGACCCGACGGACCCTGGCTCTGGACTCAGGACCAGCAGCACTCCGCCGTACTCCTTGCTCTGATTCCGTTTTCATCTCATTACAAATGTCGTGATTTGTTTATTTTCATATGTCCTGCTATTTTTATGCACTCACTTGCAATTTATCCAGTAATAAATGTAGTCCTGTGCTTAAAAAGTCCATGGAGTTTCCTTGTGATTTTTATGTCTACATGGTCTTGATGTATCCCCATTCAAATAAACTCTCTTTGAGTCCAGCAGGAAGCCCTCCTAGCCTTCCATTTGTTTAAGTAAAAGTCCACGTTTTGCACAAATGGATGAGGAGAGGACGCTGTTTAGAATTAAACCCCATATGGGATCAAAAAAGGAGAGAACATGCACTTACACTAGAAGAGTAAGAAATTTGGCAAAATATAACAACACAATCACTACAACAAAGATTAAAAGCTATGCATTAAATGAATTCACTCCTTAATTGCCATGAATCTGCATTTAAGAAAAGTGAATATTTTTCATCAAGCTCTGTACATACCCTTGGCACCGGCAAGAGCACTGAGAGCACAGGCTGTGCTTTGATAGTCATGGTGTAAACATGAGGGGTATATTACTGGATAGCCCCATAAATTAAGGAATACAGGGGATGGATGATGGTCATGATGGGTTTAAAAAAAGGCATTGAGTGTGAAATCTCCTCATGGTGCACAGGTAAAACTCTTTCCCACCGTAGAAGAGGCCCAGATTTTAGTTGGGTGCTACCTCCAACTGTGTTCCTGCAAAGGCAATTGGCCATGTTCAGCAATGGGGAGCCAGTCAGGGTTTTCATCCATGTCAGTTCAGAAGACAGACAATAGTTTTGCAAAGCATTGGTGAAAGGAGAGTTATGAGGCAAATAGCACATATCACGAAGGTGATCAGTGATACTTTTCACATGCCAGCAGGTCAGAGTATTAGGACAGAGAAAATAGTTATATGCACCCAGTGATTAATAAGACTCTAGTTTACACACTGGGCTTCTCTATCAGGTGGCTCTGTAAGTTTTTCTACCATGTCATTCTCAATGAAAATTTGTCCATTCTCAGTGTATGTGACCTGGAGGCTTCAGGTTTCACATCCACATGCTTGTGCGCCTGTACAGACATCCTTCTTGACTTGCCAGTATTAGCAAAACACCCATTTAAAACAAAAAACTCAAAACATTGTTCTATCATGGTACTAGTGGTTAAAAACTTCACAGGGCACTTTTAACTAAAGTGGGCCAACTATTGCAGTCCAAATCCATATTTAGCCATTGTTTTGTGTACTGTATAAAAGTGAGTATTTCATCATTTTCATCATTTGCAGAATATATAACTACTCAAACAGGAATGAGCAGACATGTCCATTTTTTCCATCACCATTTAATCCAAATACATGAAAGTCAACATTATATGAAAAATACAGGATAATTATATCATCCCCACTTTCTTACAGCACTGACAGCAATACCAACAGGTGTGATATCACTGCACCTCTTCATCCGGTTACGTATGAGACTTCTGCCGTTTCCAGAACCTCTTGACCTCACTGTGTCCCTGTGGTGTCACCACCATCACCCTGTGAGCCACATCTTGCCACACCAGACAGCCCAGACCCTGCACCACAACAACGTCATTAAACAGCAGCAGGCTACTGAAGTAACAGACAATATCAGCACTTCACAACCAAGGAATTAATTTGTTCTCTCCTGAACCAAAATGGTGTTATTTTTGTTTTTGCCTAGTCTTATTAATTCTGGATGGTCTGGCGCTGTTTTTGTACATGTTTTTTGTACACTTTATGTAGTCATGTATGGTCCTGCAGGAACCCTTGTTTCATTTTCACTGTGTACTAGCTGTATATGGCTGAAAATGACAATAAAGACAGTCTACATTAAAGGTAGACAGTAAAGAGGTACAAAGGTCATCTAACAGGAATTTCTGTGATTGCAAAGAGTTGCAAGTTACAGAAGCAAGCTCTTTCTAATAAATTTGGCTAAATGGGGGGTTTGGGGTTTCTCTGATCTCCTGACTGTTTGTGTTGTTTTTACACTGTTTTTAGCAGTGTTGCCACGTTCCAAGGCACAGCAATTACATACTGTTGAGTACAATGTTATAGCTGAAAAAAACTGATGACCAGAGCAACGAAAACAAGACCAAGCTGTAAAGAGTTTAGTTTTCCTTTCAAATTTCCCTTCATCTGAAGGAGTCTAACCCAAACCCATGACAAACAACCCAAGATCAAAAGTGCACAAAAATGTGAACACAAGTGTCCATATACTTTTGGCCATATACTATATGTGTGATTTCAGTATTGTAAATTTGCAAAAACATTGTTGCTGTGGTCCTTAAAAATGCATGAATGTTCAACTGAAGCATTCACAGGGTGTAAAACAAGAGTGATCAGCAACAGGAGAACATACACAGACAGAAACTAATGTAAATTATTTATATATCTAGATTGATGATAAAATCCATGCAATATTATAATATATGACTCAGTCATGAGATAGAAAAGCCAACCTGAGCTCTGTCTCGCAGCACCTCAAAGTCAGCCTGGGAGAGGAACTGGTTATAGAGCACTCCTGAAGAAGACATGGACATCAACAAAACAGACAGGTGATAAATGAGGTTAAAGGCCAGCACAACATCAATATTCATCCTCTCTATTACAGTGTACAATAGTTCAGACAGCAAGAGTCACAGTCACAGCTCTATCAACAAGCAAACATCTGTCAGTCATAGGTTCAGGCAGGACAAATGAAAATGACGTGCAAATTCCATCTCAGCAGTTCACAGCAGCTCTACAGAGAGCCCAGATTCCACCACACACAGATTCACTTCTCCATTAGGTTTTCTTTCAGTTAAGTGGTTCTAAATTCATCAGCACTATTTCTAAAACATACTGTAAACATTTGTAAAAATACAAGTAAATGTTTTTTATAATGTTAATGAAGCTAAAAATACAGTAAAGCAAACAAAATGATGTACTTAATTATTGGTTGAGTTTCGCCATGGCTAAAAAAAAACCAAAGGCCATTTACTAATAAAGGCTGGGTAAAAAATATTGAGGGGATGGAATTACCTACGTTATAATGGCTCACATGGTAAACTTTATATAATGCACATTTGTACAGCACTAATTCCATCAATACAACACACTCACAAGGGCTGCTCTCGCTTTCTCTTTTTAAACACAAATACTGTTTTTGTTCACCAATTACCAGTCACTTCTATGTGCCATTATTATTATTGGGTTTTTTTATCACTTTTAAGTTAAATAAAATGTAATACTTCCTCCTGCAGATCTTTCACATTGAAAGCCTACCAGGAAAGGGAGGGATTGTGCCCTTTAAGCCGCTGCAAGGCTTTTGATGTGAAACATCTGTTCAGAACATGTTGACTTTCACAGATGATAACTCAACAGTGATCTAAAAAGCAGCAAAGTAGGACCAACTGTAATTGAACAGTGAATACCCAAAGACTACAATATACAAAAGTATGTATAGAACATTAATGAATTCAAATTGATGGCAGATGTTCATGGCAGAGCTCTGTTCTGGAGTACTTTCTTATTTTTTGGTCGTCAAAAAAAATTTGAGACCTGTTACAAGGATCCTGTGGTTTCCCTTTCAGACAATGTTAACCATTAAGCCAATTGGTCCAGACCATAAAAAACTAAAAAATGCTGAATGGCTGAAGAGAAGACATTTTTTAAAGTTTAACAGAGATTCACCTCACCTCGAGAAGGTGCCACAATCAATTTGATTCAATTCATGACTCATTGCTCTGTTGGTCTTGTTGGACTACAAACACATACAGTTGAGCCTTTTAATGTAAAATATATGATCAGTAAACATGTGATCAAAAATTAGAACTGACAGCAATTAATTATGAATTGAAAACAGTATTTGTGTTAGAAAAAGGAGGTGTTCTTAGCAGCGTAGTGAGTAGGACATGAGTCTGTTGTTGTACTGATGGAATTAGTGCTGTGGAAATGTACATTTTACTGAATTTAACAAGACAACAAATAACCATGGAGGATCTGTTGAGTTTGCATTAACACCAAATTAGATAGGGGCAGACCAGAAAACATGGAGATGTGTTACTAAAATATGACAAAATAAGATAAGATAAACCTTTATTCGTCCCACAGTGGGGAAATTTACAGGAAATTTATAATTTACAAAATATACTTATAAATCAAAGGAGATTAGTTAAAAAGGCCTGTCATCCATAAACATTAATGAATTCAAGACTGTATCCCAGGCTTGCACACGCACACTGAAAAATAAGCATGCTCACCCTCAGTGAACTGCAGTCGATCTCTCTCTAGTTCCCAAAGTCTGATCTGATCTGTTATGGTTGCAGGCAGGACTGGGGTCTGAAGCATAGAGTTTGAGGATGAAGGTTCTGTGGTCATCATTATTATTATTACAATTCAAGTAAGACGAAAGGTTCGGTTTCATGTACCTGTTTGAGCATGACAGGGTGAGCTCTGGTCCTTAAAAAGTGGATAATCTGGAGGGTAAAATAGACGCATTACACATATTCAAGTGCATTAGGCTATGTTTTCAAGGACATATAATACAGATACTAAGCACAATATTGTATGTGCAATTTCAATTAAACACAGATTTTCCTGGTACCTTCATTGGTACCAACAATTTGGAGTACTGAAGTACTCTTTAACATGTAAATGTTACGTAAATCTCATTGTGAAGTGTACATTAAAGAATAAGTAAGTAACAGGTGAATAACTGAGATATGTTTTTGATTTACTGGAAATAGTCTATGGCTTGGTTACTGAGTTACTACATTCTTATCACTATAATTAGGAATTCTGAAACACATACCTGATAAAGGTCTGTAGACATATTCCCCTTAAATTAATTATCTAGTTAAATTTGAGAGAATGGGAACTTCATGACATCTGTGCAGTGTTGTGTAAGGTAGGCAAAATGACATGAAAAAAGAGAGATGTTTGAACAATTCATTTCAGCCAAGACCACTTTGGATTGGTAGAAAAGATTTAGTGTAGGACAGTTTTTCAGCATCAGGTGACTTTTTCCTAATGTGACAGATGTGCTGCAGTTAAAGAATCAGTTAATTTTTTTCAAGTCTATTTTAAAACAGACTCGAAAAAAATGCTCAAAAGCTAAAAATACTCATATGCCCATGTGTGTACTGAAACAGGTTTTGCTTGCTGCAATCATGGTTTCTATTCAGGCTGGCCATTAAAATATCTCTTCCTGGATAAAAGCCACAGTCCTTGTTCCATGCAAAAATATATTCCAAAGGTTATGTGAAAACATTGTTTCTATCCTTTAAAATTACTGGACAACTAATTCATTTCACTGTACTGTTGTATCTGTATCTTTTGGCAGAAGTGTATAAACAGCTTGGTCGCATCGCTAAATTAAGTTGTCACAATGAAAGTAAAAGTAGTGAGTTCACATTGCAAAATACAGGCCTTGTTATACCACTCATTTAATTGTTGGTGTTAAATTGATTAATTTAATTTAACATAAAATGGGTATCAACTTTAACTGGTCACATTCCCTACATGCACTCAAGATGATCACGCCTTGAGTACTCTAACCTTCTCCTGTACAGTGTGTGCAGTAGTTGTATTTGAGTACCTGTTGTGCAGTGATGCCGTTGGCAATGGCCTGTTGCACCGACTCCCTTGTAACCTGAGCCACCACTACATTGGGGAACCGATACAGCATTTCACTGAAGAGAGCCACTAGGGCTATCTGAAGTTCCGAGTCTTGCATTTGAGGGACACACAAACGCAAAGAAGTCAGTGCAGGTTGCATAAGCTCATGCCAAGTTCTACGTCCTTTCAAAAGCTCCAAAGTGAAGCATTTCTAAACAGGTGTGTGGGGATGAAAGGTGAGACGTATTGGTTGGTATATTTTTTAACTTTGGGCAGAGCGATGTTAGTCGTTTCTCCTGCATCCAGGCTTTATGCTACACTAGGCTAACCATGTCCTGACTCCAGCTCTGTGCTTAACACTCAGACATTAGATTGATAACCATCTGGACATCTCGCTCTCAGAGAGAATGTGAATACACAATTTTCCAAAAATGCTGAATGCTTCCTTGAAGTCTTGTTACTGGCTATATAGCTAGGTAGCCTTGTGTGGTAGTCATTGTTTTTACTGATTTAATTGTGGTGCAGTTCACAGTTCACTTGTATCAAGTTATGTACAATGCATCAAACAGGAAAGAACCACAGCCAGCTGGTATTGCCAAAATCCAATATATAGTAAGTATCGACCAGCCCTCATAATAATGGTCTCATATGAATAGAGATTTAAACACTGTAAAATGCATTTATCAGTGTTAACATGCAGCAGAAAAAGCTTCCACTGTTCAAACATACTTGTGTAGGCGTAGATACGATAATTGGTTTCCACTACAATGAAGCCTGCATCTCCTGTACCAGGAGTGGAAGCCAAGTTAGAGGAGGAGGAGGAGGAGGAGGAGGAGAAGGAGGAGGAGCTGGTAGTGATTCCTGCAGCCAGAGTGATGGCCAGTCTGGTGGGGTAGTACCGCCTAGATTTCCTCTGATGACATAAGAATAACAGAAGAATTACAGAAATCAAACATTTTACAATCATACAGAGTTATTATAACTATATATAGTATATGTAAACTGATTTCACATTTCAAATTTTTTTTATTCACTTTCAGACACATATAACTAAACTGAGTCTTGTCTTTATATCAGAAAATTTTGCTTTTATAAGTCACATTGTTTTACACCCATCACATTTGGCTCATTCAACAGTCACATGATAGTTGCTGCAAATTACTCAATGTAATTTTGTTTTATACCTTTAAATACATAAATCAGATTGCTTTTTCACTTTTCTTATTAGCCTTACTTCTTATTAGTGCCAAACTCTATTGCAATCAAAGAGGGCGATTAGATGAACCTGAAGTGCAAAGTGCTGCACATTCAACTGATCTCTGCTACTTTTCCTGATCAATACACTTTCCTGTACAAAATAATCCAATTCAGAACCAGGATTAGTACCCCAAGTGAAATATAACCAAAATTCCAAAAAGGCTGGGATTCTGTGTAAAACATAAATAAAACAGAACGTGATAATCCTTTGGCATATACTCAAATGAAAACAGTATAAAGACAATATATTTAAATTTTTTCCTCATCAACTTCATTGATTGCTGTAAATATATGCTTATTCTGAATTTGATACCAGCAACATGTTTCAAACAAGTTGTGAAAGGGGCAACAAAAGAATGGGCAAGCTGTGGAATGCTCAACTTGCCCTGTTTTTTGGAATCAGGGATGTAATTACATAAACCCTTTGCTTGCACTTTATTTCAACTGTATATCTTCTTAGATAGATTTTCTAGTTGCAATGCAAGTGCAGTTTGGTGCATACCATGTTGTGCTAACAGTATCATCATCATCATCTCAACGCCTCACCTTCCTCTGGAAGACCAGTCCAAACTCCCGCAGGTGCTGCAGGAAGATGAGTAATGATTCGCTCATGCCCTCCACTGAGTAATCCTGAGGTAAACAGGCAACACATGATCAATAACAACAAAGAAACTCAAACCTCAGACACCTAACATTGTTATGTTGTCTTCCTGCATGCACACAAAATCAAATAGAAAAAAACTGCTGTGCACTCACTCTGCCAAGAGTAGAGAAACTAAGCTGGAATAAAAATGACAAGATCTCCACCAGGTCCATCCCTCTGGACTGCAACAGAAAAAGTATGATATAAGTAAATATCTTTTCTGAAACGCAGAAATTTAAATAATAGAAGGTATGAACAAAAATGTCTAATGTCTAATCATTCTCAAAACTAAAAACAGCTCACATGGTAAATTCATTCCAATTTTCCAAAGTACTGAGTTCCATCAGTACAACAACAGTCATGTCATACTCACTATTCTGCTGAAAACACTTTCTCCTTTTAACAGAAATAAATAGGGAGGAAGTGTTGAGCATAGTCAACAAGAGTGCCATGATAACTTATACCACCCTCACCCTCAGTCTTGAATGGTTTCTCTTCAATACACGATTCATGGCAAATTACAATAAGATAGATTCCTTTATATGTTACTGATTTGAGTCATGATGCAGTTGATGCATAAAATTTGATCATGACTGAGTGAATTCTTTCAGCACATCAACTGATGTGACATAACTTTGCTTCATAGTCAATTCAAAATTCCATGTTAAATATTTTTCAAAATATGCAAAATCAATTAACATCTATATCTCCACATCTTCATTCACATGCTACCAAAATTGATCGAGACATTCTCTCGATGGTAGATATCCAAATGGTGTTAAGATCAGTGATCAGTCAGACAGTGAGTCTGCAGTGATTTTCAATATCTTGCTGTAATTATGCACAAAATTTTCATTTTGATCAGTTTTGTTTGGATCAAACATCACTAAAATATTTGAAAATACACCCAAAAGCAGGAGAATAATGTGTAATTTTCTTCATAACATTCACAAACATTTTGAGTGTTGAGTGCGTTTTAAATTCAAACAAACAAAAACACAGTGCTTTATTATTATCATTATTATTATTATTATTGCATTGTACAGCCATTGCCCTTAATTGTATCAATCTCAGTATTTCCGAGCTCGTTGGATTTTTCCTTCTGTTCATGTCCGCTTTTTGATAGAGGTGGAGCATGACATGATTAATGATAATATCTATATGGGTCATATCAGAGGAAGACAATCAAGTGTGATTGGTTCAGCTGGAAATAAAGTTTTTAGTTTTTAAAGTTTTTATTAGGCCTGTCTAAATTATTGGTTAATCAGAACTGACAGAAAGGACTGAAATGAATTTACCTGCCGCTGGATAAACATTGCCAGTCAGAATTAGTTTCTCCATGCTCCAGTTTTGTGACAGTTCACGGTTAGTTAGGCCCACTTTATTTAGTATTCATTACACTCCCAGCAATAGAGATTCTTTTCCAGAAACAGAGCACTGATAAGGCTTACAGAGGCCATTGTCTGGCAGGAAGCAGAAATCCTAGAAATGGGTCATTGTAACCCAGACTCTGCAAGTTTTAATTTCAGCCAATCTCTGTAGCAGCCCATGTCACTAATTAGAAGAATACTTGAAGATACTTTAACCACAATATTGTCAGGCTATAAAGACTTAAACTTAATCATGTCAGAGTAGCAGATGGTACACAGATACCTGAGCTGTTTTGAGGTACTGCAGGGTGAAGTACCATAGCTGAGAAGCTGTGTCCAGTAAGAGGAACTGGAAACCAGCTGAGGTGATGTAGGGAGCCTCTCCTGCCTCGCTGACAGAGAAGATGACAGAATAACATGAGGTACAGTACAAAATACAGCACAAAACCTGTGGTCTTTATGCATTTCTGTGTAATAAATAATAAAGCATTAATCTAACCTATGTGTTGCTTGTCTAACATACATTTTTCATAGTAAACATCTGAAAAAAAACCTTCTGATATTGCATTTTTTTCTTACAATACTGTTCTTTAACAGGGCTAACAAAATACCCTGCAATACAGCAACAGTGCTGCTCCTTTATTTCCATCTTCTACATGGATCACCAACTGGTGAGAATGCTGACATTTTGCCTGTTTATTATAATTTTTTTCATATGCATCAAGTGGAGAAATTAAAAAGTGAGCCAGAAATTTAAAAGTGAACCCATGTTTCAAGCAACTCATGTTGCTCAGCCAGCGAGTTATCTTTTCAGCCTCGTTGGTGGTCACCAACTAGAAGTGAGAAGCTGCTTTTGTCTTCTTATATCTGAAGTCAACGGCACATTGTTTAAAAACTAATTGCAACTAGTTTTTTAGAATTGGATCCAACTAGTTGCAACTAATCTGCAACCATTGTCATTGTAAACTGCATATATGCAATGTTCCCATGGAAATCTTAACAGGGGTAGTAACAGTAACAACAGGGGGTGGGCTTAGCGAAGGCTCTGTTAGTTTGACAGTGTTATTGATACTGGATTTGTGAGACCAACAATAACATCAATGTTTAAAATTTAAAAAAAGTAAAAATTTTGTTTATTTTTGTTTATGTGTGTTTATTAACACATACCAATGATAAAAGATTTTTGATAAGCATCCCAAATCTGTTTTTTGAGAATTGTAACCAAGATATGCACTGAGCAGGTCATTTTACAGGGTAAAAATAAAGTGCTTTCCACTATTACTTCTGTGTACCTTTTCATGAGGCCAGCTTGAACCAGCAGCTGAGCCAGGTCTTGACTGACGGCAGCACAGGGAGAACCCACCATGAAATGCAGGATGACCTCCCAGCGTTCCATAGCATAGCGGTCAAGACTTTCAATGTCTCGTGCATGGCGGTCCGGACCCAGAGTGCTGCCCTCATCTGCCCATGCTCTGCCCCTGTTTGTCAACACAGCAGTGGAGTATTTTACACAGCAGTGGAGTATTTTCTCAAACAACAGGTAATAATTGGCTTGCTACTGTACTACAGTTCCATCTCAAATTTGTCTAGTTGGCTTAAAAATAACATATTAGAATTCATATTTGGAGTTCACAAGACTTAATTTTACATTTTGCAGAGTGCTGCAACCCTGTGACGGCATGGTGTGTTCAAGGAGAGCAGACCTACCCGCCCAACAGAGCTATCCTCAGGTTGTCTTTGAACACTGGATTTAAAATGTATCCCTGCAGACCTCCCTGCAGCTGTTGACTGTGCCAAAGGCAGAGTCCTGCCAACACTGAGACACATTCATCATGTTCCCTGTAGGTAGAGCCAAAGACAAAAAAGAACAATGAACTGAACTTGTTATTTTTCTGAAATAAGGTAAGGTGAGATGAACCTTTATTTGTCCCACAATGTACAGCAGCAAAGGGGATAGAAGCAGTTAAATAGTAAAGAAGAACAATTTAAACAGGTTAAAAAGAAGATATTAACAAACGTGTAATTTTGTTTAGTTTTGTTTTTCTCTCTCTGAAGAGATCAATATAATGATGTGTTCACTGAAGGTTGGGTGATATATATGAGGATATATACCCTGAGATGGTGGAAATTTGTCAGTACACACATTGACCAATAAAGTAAACGGTATATGTTTTACTATACTGTTTATACCAAGGTACTGCATACATCCCTTCAATATTTCTGGTTGTTTTAGGCCATTGAGACAATGTTGCAAAACGATGAGCAGGGCCTTGCTTTTTATATAGTCAGTTGCCACTTAAGGTATACTTTAGGTACACACAGCTAAAACTATTGCAGCGTAATACAACAGCCCTGAAATAAACCTTCATGACAATGATAATGTGCAGTGTTAGTTGAAACTGTTTAAGAGAGGTGTTGATTGAACTTCATGGCTTCTTGGAGGCTGTAGTTTGCGGTGCTCTTGAACTGTTTTATGTTCTACCAAAAGGTGTTTATAATAATTACTGTGCCTTTACTGATATAAATATGATGGACAAAATATTAGAAATACATCGGAGTATAACAAAATACAATTCAACAGCACTACAAACTACAAACTACAGCCCCTAATGACCATTAAGTTTAATCAACAGCTCTCAAAAAACTCAAATGAATTGCAGGATTGTTGTAGTAAAATGCATCAGTTTCAGCTGATGCATCAGGTGTGCCTAATAAACTGGCAACTGAGTGTACATGGATAAGTGACACATGAAGTTATTCTCAGATAGAAATGAGTCATTTTCTTAGATGTAAAATGAAAAATGTTGACATAATCATGATTTTAGATAGATATTGAGAAACTAATAAGATATTCCTTTATTAGTCCCACAAAGGGGAAATTTACAATAAGAAATCTTGATGTAATTATGCACATTTACATTTTCACAAAGGAGTTAAAAACCTATACATGATATATAGTACAACAAATGAAATACAAACGCTTAAAAACATGTCCTCGAACTCTGGCATTATGATGGGAATTTGTCATTCGAATACTGAAATTGACTAAATGCATTTGTATCATGCATGCAGAATGTATATACTTGGATCAAGTAAATTTGGGGGAAAAAAGAGAGCACTACCTATCACAAGACACCTTGAGCCGAGGTAGCGGATTCTGTATCAGGGAAGAAGAGCTGGATTGGTGCTTCCCTAATGCGGGGACAAGTGACTGAGTGAATGACAGACTTCTGCTGTCCACACCTTTCAGGGGACTGACTGACTGGCTAAAAATGGTTCATCCCACTTACAATACTGCTAAAAGTGTAATGAAGACATGACAAAGTTGTAGGAGTAGCAGTAGTAGTAATAACTCACTTCTGACTGTTTTTTTTCACCCACAATGCCACTGCTGCCTGAGGGAGAGGCTGATCCAAGAACAGCATTCGCATCACATAATTCTTGGCCAGAGAGTGGAGTTCCCTGTAGAAGATGAAGCACACTACATAAAACTACACACCACGATCATCGGGAGTCCTATGTCCATATCAACATTAAACCATGGGTACAGTGTGTGTTACCACCATCATACCTGTAGACAGCCAGACATGTTGCTGGATGGTTGTACAATCTGTCCAAAATCTCAGGACTCAGCTCTCTCAGGTATTCATGCAAATTCTTACACTGCAGCTGGACACGCAGCTTCATTATCTACCAAAAATAAAGAGGAATGTCATTACATGCACCATTACTGTAAACAGTAATAAACCGTGGTTCACATCCCCGAGAGCAAGACGTCTCACCATATAGCTATTGCAAATGTAGCGATTTATTATTGCTTTGGTCATCCATTATCGGACATAGTGATCGAATAACAAATGCCGGAAGGGTATTTATTTTGTGGATCCACCCTTTAATTCGATATACGTATATTCAGCGTATAACTTTATTTAAATGTCGCAAAAGTTTATTCCGAAATGATATGTGTTCATTCATAAGTCACTCATTGCAAACCAAAAACAGAGGGCAGATTTCTTGAAATAAGCTTATTAATAGATGCATATAAAACCATTTAAGATTTACCGTGAAGATGAATGTAAACTTTTCGACAAATTCCGGACTGTAAAATTATTTTATGGTACAAAACTGCATTGTTGTCATTCGGCAGATCGCTTCCGGTTAACGTCCACGCTTTCACGTCATGTGACATGAAAAGCTTGTTCTTATTGGTCTTGTTGTTCTTCAGCTATTTCAATTGAGATCGTTGAACAGCTTGAAGAGCAGTAGCGCCACCTGCTGAACGGAGGTTGGCGAGTGTGGACTGGGATTAATAACCTCTGAATAAAAGTGAAAAAACATCTTCTTCATCACGATATTTAAAATCAAAGATGAAAATATATCAAAAGCACATACATGTTAAAAAGATATTAAAAAGAAGAGATGCTAGGAATGGGGCTCGTAGACATTTCGTGTACATTAAATAAAGATACCAGAGAATACTCATTTTATTCTCCTGTCCACAATAGTTATACCTGTATAGATTTACTATTGATGCCCTCCTTGAAGACATACCAAGTCACTTCTTGTGAATACTTGGCAAGGACCTTATCAGACCATGCTGCTTTGTTAGTAACTATACCTGCATCCACACCAATTATCAGGCATAACAGATGGAGATTTACCCCACATTTACTTAACGATTCAGAATTTGTGAATAGAACAGGGAAATTGACTCTTTACCAACATAAATCAAAACACTGCAAACCCTAACATTGTATGGGATGCTATGAAAGCTTACCTCAGAGGTCAAATAATAGCGTATACCTCAAATAAACGCAAAAAGTATATAACTAAAATCCAATATCTTGAAAATAAGATTAAGGAACTAGAAAGACAACATGTACAGTCATGTGACAATATCATCCTTCAACAACTGAAATCAGCTGGAATATAACATGCTTAATACACATAAGACAGAAAATGCTATAAAAAGACTGAAACATAGATATTATAAACAGGGAGACAAGGCAGGGAAGCTTTTGGCTTGGCAGAAAAAGAAAGAGGAGACAAACACAGCAATGTATACAATCCAAAAGGATGACACATTCACTAGAAATCCTAGAGAGATGAATGAGACTTTCTCGAGTTTTTACCAGTCGTTGTATACTTCACAAGGATGTAACACTGAGAATATACAGCATTTTTTGGATAAGCTTATTCTTCTTATACTGTCTGACTGTCTGATAAGAAGGAGACACTAGAGGGCAGTATTACAAAAGAGGAAGTGATGAAAGCTTTGACCTCACTTGCCTCAGGAAAATCACCAGGTCACGACGGTTTTCCCATGGAATTTTTCTAAGCATTTATTCCCAGACTGATAGAGTCTATGCTCTCAATGTTTAATTATGCCATAGAAACGGGTAGACTGCTGGAGTCACTGGAGCAGGCACTGATTATTGTTTTACCAAAACCAGGGAAGGACCTAAACTCTGCAGCTCGTACAGGCCTATTTCAATTTTGCCCAGTGAATATACATTTTTTTCTGAAGTCCTTGCTCTACAACTTGAAAAACTTCCTAACATTATCGACATGGACCAAACAGGTTTCATTCAGACTAGATCATCAATTGACCATGTACAGTTATTTTTTAATATAATTTACAGCTCCAAGTCTGACCAAAACCCATGCGTTGCAATGTCACTCGATGCAGAAAAGGCGTTCGACCGTGTGGAGTGGCAGTACTTGTTTGAGACAATGGGAAGAATGAACATAGGTCCAAAATTCATCAACTTGGCCAAACTGCTTTACAAACACGCTACAGCTCAAAGACAAACTAACAAAGACATTTCAAAGATTTGTTTTATCACACAGCACTAGACAAGGCTGTTGCCTCTCGCTTCTATTATTTGCTATTATTTGCTTTGAACCGCTGGCTACAGCTATAAGGTCTAACCCAGCCATTCATGGTCTCTATATGCGGATTACATATTGGCATACCTTTCAAGTCCAGATGAATCTATCCCAGCTCTCATGGACACACTAATAGAATATGGTTAAATGTCTGGCTATAGATCAATATAAATAAAAGTGTTGTCATGCCTCTGAACACCAAAGCTAAAGCTGACCCTCCTGATACTATGTTTCAATGGAGCCCTAATCACATTACCTACCTTGGACTTAAAATTCCAAGTGAAGAGCATAATACATTTTTCCTTAACTATACACCATTACTAAAAAAGACAAAAGGGGACTGTAAGAGATGGAATTAATTACTTTTGTCTTTAATTGGGCATATTAATTGCATAAAAATGAATGTATTATCAAAATACTATAATAATACTATATAATACTATATAATAATAATACTACAATCTGTGCATCACACAGTTTACATGGCTAAACGAACCACCCAGGATAAAGATGACAATATTGCAAAACCCTCTAGAAAAAGGTGGACTGAAAGCCCCTAATTTTGAGCGTTTCTATTGGGCAGCACAAACTAGAGCACTATGGGCCTGACAAACAGAGCAAGTCCATTCACCTAAGTGGAAACAAATTGAACAGTTTCATTTAACAGAGTTTAAATTGAAATCAGTTCCATACATCAGCTCGCTAAGCTCTCTTTTGGTTACAACAACAAACCCAGTTATTGTCCATACTTATAAGATTTGGCAGAAAATTCGGGAAAAAACGGGCTGTATTCGACCCATTTATGTCAGATCCCCTTTACACGCTAATCGCTTTCTACCTGAAGCCCTTAGGGATGGTATTAAAACCTATGGTTTACAAAAGGTATTACAACCTTTGGGAATTTGTTTAAAGATGGAACCCTTCTGACTTTTGAAGAGCTCTCATATGGGCTACCCCATACCCATTTTTTCAAATTCCTCCAGGTTAGGCACTTTGTTATCTCCAAACAGGGTGCCTATCTTCAACCATTAAAAGAATAGCCTCTAGATAAACTTGTGCGTAGTAAACAGGGAGTGAGGGGGTTTATATCCTACTCTTACTCAGGAATTTCTCAAATTATAAGAGCTAAGAGTGAAACGTAAATGGGAAGATGACCTGGAGTGTAATTTTGAAGGAAGGATTGGGAATCATTGTGTACTTGAAGTCAGTGCTTCTCTTTTTATACTAGACATAAAATTACACAATACAATCTTATTCATAGAACATACTATACCCCTGACAGGTTACATAAAATAAAGCCTCAGTACTCCCAGTTTGCCCAAGATGCAAATCTGGAATAGGAACAGTGGTGCATATGTTTTGGACTTGCCCTCGTCTTAATTCATATTGGACGTCTATACTCAAAGTGCTTCTTTACAAGACTAACCATCCCTGCAGAGCCAAGAGTAACCCTCCTGGGCAACACATCTGTGATAAAAGTCAATAAAAGCCAATTCAAATTTATTCGAATAGCCCTTATCAAAGCCAAAAAATGTATAGCTATGCGTTGGAAAGATGTATTATCACCTACGTTTGTTAGATGGACGAAAGAACAAGCTTCATGCATACCAAGTGAAAAGATTATGTACAATTTGAAGGGTAAACCTGGAGAGTTTCAAAAGATTTGGGGTGGATTTCTAACATATGTGGACACGGAATCCACAATACAGTAATCCTTTTATATTTAATACTAATTAATTTAATACTTATTTCATAAGTATTATATGCCAATGTCATGTGATTGTTAAGCATGCTTATTCAATAATTGGTACTGTTTCTATCTTTATTTTAATTGATTTTAATTTTCTTTTCTACCTCCCTGCTATTTATTACCTCTCTGCAACAGTCTTGTATATGTTACATTACATAATTCACTGGTGTCTTGTTGGATGCGTCACCAAATAAGTCTAATTTGATAAAAGCATTTCCATACCGCAACTTCAATTCCAAAAAATTGGGATGCGTAAAATGTAAATAAAACTGAATGTCATAATTTGCTAATCCTGTTTGACATATCTTCAATTGAAAACAGCACAAAGACAATATATTTAACATGGTACCTTATCAACTTTATTGATTTTTGTAAATTGTGTGTATGGTTATTTTGAATTTAATGCCAGCAACATGATTTTAATTGGTAACAGAGTTCAATGAAATCTCTGCATGTAAGGGGCGAGGCTGAAAACCAACAATGAATGCCCATGACCTTTGATTCCTCAGGCAGCACTGCATTAAAAACCAACACGATTGTGTAAAGAATATTAGATAGATAGATAGATAGATAGATAGATGTATTTTATTTGTCCCAAACTGGGAAGTTCTTTACAAGCCCCATTACTATGGGGCTTGGGAACCCTTGGGAAAACCATCGTCATTAAACTCAGTTTGTCACTGTAGGTCATATATCAACAACATCCAGAAACACTGCTGACTCCTCTGGACCTGAGCTCAGTAGAGATGGACTGACATGGAGTAGAAAAGTATGCTGTGGTCTGATGAGAACTCATTTGAGATTGTTTTTGGAAATCATGGATGTCGTATCCTCTGGGCTAAGGACCATCCGGATTGTAACCAGTGCAATGAGTATGGGTATAAATATGATTATATTATAGGTATAATATAATATTTTAAAGTGCTTTGAGTCAGTGAGGTCAAAGATAAGATAAGATATTCCTTTATTATAATTATTATTATTATTATTTAGTCCTACAACATGGAAATTTGCAGTGTTCCAGCAGCAAAGATAGATAGATAAATAGTACATGAACAAGAAGTATAAAAAAGTGTTAACAATTCAAAAAAAAGTATCAACAATTTCACTAGAATAAAAAGTATCAACAATTTTGCTAGTATTCAATTCAATTCAATTCATGGTGCCTGCCTCCTGAATCCAGACTGGGATCTGATTCCATAGGAGAGGAGCTTGATAACTGAAGGCTCTGGCTCCAAATCTACTTTTGGAGACTCTAGGAACCAAAAGAAACCCTGCATTCTGGGAGCGTAGTGCTCTATTGAGAAGATAGGGCACAATGAGCTCTTGAAGATATGATGGTGCTTGACCATTAAGAGCTTTATAGGTTAGCAGAAGGATTTTAAATTCAATTCTCGATTTGACAGGGAGCCAGTGCAAAGAAGCCAAAATGGGTGAAATATGATCTCTTTTTCTTGGTCTTGTCAATACACATGCAGCAGTGTATCAGTCTTTAACGACTTGTTAGGGCACCCTGATAATAGAGAATTGCAGTAGTCCAGCCTAGAAGTAACAAATGCATGGACTAGTTTTTCTGCATCTTTTTGGCACAGGATATGCCTGATCTTTACTATGTTCTGGAGGTGAAAAAAGGCAGTCTGAGAAATTAGCTTTATGTGTGCATTAAAGGATATATCCTCATCAAAGAGTACGTTTTCCAGTCTTTGCAACACGATCAACGGTGTCGAATGCAGCACTAAGATCTAACAAGACAAGTACAGAGACAAGTCCTGTCTGATGCAATAAGGTCATTTGTTACTTTCACCAGAGTTGTTTCTGTGCAATGATGAACTCCAAATCCTGACTGAAAGTCCTCAAATAGACTATTGTTCTCTAGATGGTCATACAGCTGATTGGTGACTGCTTTCTCAAGAATTTTCGAGAGAAAGGGAAGATTAGATATAGGTCCATAGCTTGCCAATACCCCTGAATCAAGAGTCGGCTTTTTAAGGAGAGGTTTTATCACAGCTACTTTAAAAGACTGTGGTACATAGCCTGTTAATATTCTATAGATTCTATATAATCTTTAAGTAGACTGGTTGGGATGGGATCTAGAAGGCAGGTTGACAGCTTTGACGAAGAAATTATTGAAGTCAGCCAGTTAAGATCAATTGGAGAGAAGCAGTCTAAACATACATCAGCTTTTACAGCTGTTTGTATGGATCCAATATTTGAGGACAAATCGTTGTTGAATGGGAGGAGGGGAAGAATTTTGTTTCTAATAATTAGGATCTTATCAATAAAGAAGTTCATGAAGTCATTACTACTGAGGCCAATAGGAATATGTGGCTCAATAAAGCTCTTACTCTGTCATCCTGGCTACAGTGCTGAAAAGAAATCTGGGGTTGTTCTTATTTTCCTCTATTAATTTCGAGTAGTAGGCTGCTCTGGCATTGCGAAGGGCCTTCCTATATGTTTTAAGACTATTTTGTCAGACTAAACGAGATTCTTCCAGGTTGATAGAACGCCATTTCCTTTCCAGTGTTCACGACGCTTTAATTTCTGAGTTTGCGGCCTATACCAAGGAGCTAAGCTCTTTTGCCCTATTAACTTCTTTTTTAAAGGGGCAATAGAGTCAAGAGTTATTTGCCATGAGCCAGCAGCACTATCAACAAGATGAATATGACTGGGTGGAGTGGTTTCATTCAACATATTCTTCACCACAGCCAGGTTTCAAGAGACAAAATAAATCAATATGATGATCTGATATTACATCATTTACTAATACAGCTTTAGAGGACAAAGATCTGATGTTTAAGAGACCACATTTAATTCTCCTGCTATGTACTGTTTCTGCAGGAGTATTAATTTGGATTAGATTTTTAAGCACAACTCCTCTTCTGTTAGCTTTAGATTTAATGAATTGAAGTGGTCTGGGCGAAGACACTGTCTCTATGGGGTTTTGAGTGAGTAAATGCTCTAATGGAAGCGCAGAGAGGTGTGTAAGACTCCAACTCTGCTGGTCTGAACTCTGATTTGTCACAGATTTGGTCCACAAATAAACTCGGCCAGATTTCTAGATATAAGAGCTGCACCATCCAAAGTGGGATGGATGCCGTCTCTCTAATCAGACCAGGTCTTCCCCAGAAAGTCCGCCAATTGCCTACAAAGCCCACATCATTGGTAGAGGATCATCAATAACAAGAGCTCCACTTTTTCCATGAAAACTGAGTGAAATGAGTTGAGAGACACAACTGAAAGTTCTGGAAAAAAGCTAGGAAGCGGACACCAATTCAAGATTATTTTGTCAAACTTTATTCACTAAGTGCCAGAGTGCCAATAACCGAGTGTGAATGCCAATAACTCAGGTACAGTCACTGAAATATTATTCTATCATTAGGTAGAGAAGGGATGGAGAGCCAAATGACTAATAAATTAAAACATACATGTAAACATAAATTTACAATCCATGTGTTGAGAAAACATCCAACCACAGGAAACCAACACTGGCAGACATGAGATCAGATACACAGAGGAATGGAGAAGGTGAGTCAGATCTCTTCTCAAGAGTCCTCCTTCTCTTGATACCTGAAACACCAAAATTAAAATGATCAGCAAAAGATCATACAGTAGACAAAAAGTTCAAATTAAGTTCCACAACACAGTATTGATTACCGGCAGTGTGTACAGGTAAAGAAGACAGTCTGTCCTTCATCTGCAGATCTCATCTGTCTGGTGTGGTAAACCATCCCCTCTTTATTGCAACGAGAGCAGCGTCTGTCAATCTAGGCGGAGTAGGTGACCTCATTAATTAGTGTACAGTAGTTACCATCACACACAGCAGTCTGGGGCAGTAGGTAGTCTCTTCTTACCACAGGCCCCTTCAGTTCAGAGTCCTCCACATCGTCTAGAGCCACTGACGACTGCTCCACAGGGTTGAAGACAACTGAAGAGCGGATCTCCTGGTCTGAGAACTCTGGACAATAAAATACATGCATGTAAGGGGTAATCAATGGAAATCTGTGTCATTATCAAAAAATTATTTATGACATCAACAATTTGCATATGGACTGTTTTTCCAATGACTGTCGACAGTAAGGTATGTGTTTAATAGACACTGTTTTCTGTTGATTTTTAAAAAAAAGACTTGTTCTTTCACATTTGTTGAAGTTATGTTTTTCTGGATATAGCCCCAACAAAAACAATTCTGGGTTCAATGTGATTTGTTTTGAAATTATTTTTTCAATTGTTACTCTCGCCTCTTCCCAAAACATTCCAATATTTTCTATATTGCCATAAACAATGAAATAGGGTTCCTTTACTTTCCATACATTTTGTGCATGTATCTGGTAAATTTTTTTTATATCCGTTTAGTTCCGTTGGTGTAACATACATCCGCATTAAGCATTTATAATGTATCAGTTTAAGACATGCATTTATTGATTTGGTTTGAACTCCTGCACACGCCATTTCCCACTGTTCCTCTGAAATTTCAATTTCAGGCGCTCGTGAAGACCTTCTACGACCTTCTACTGTTGTAGCATCAGCCATTTTCTATGGAGTAACTTGCTGGGGCAGCAGCATTTCGGCTGCAGATAGGAACAGACTGGACAAACTTATCAAGAAGGCCAGCTCTGCACTGGGTTGCCCCCTGGACCCAGTGGAAGTGGTGGGAGAGAGGAGGATGATGGCTAAGCTGTCATCTATGTTGGAGAATGACTCCCACCCCTACAAGACATATTAACAGCACTGGAGAGCTCCTTCAGCGATAGACTGCTTCACCCGAAGTGTGTGAAGGAGCGATATCGCAGGTCTTTTCTTCCTGCAGCTGTCAGGCTGTACAACCAGCACTGCTCCCAATGGACTATACATTATGTCTTTACATCTGTGCAATACTTTTATTTTGTCAGCTCCACTCACTGTGCAATACTTCATTCTATCCAATGTGCCATATTTGAATTTAGTATTTCATATTTCACTTCTTGTAGTCAGTGTGCAATATTTTATTTCACATCTCATATTTAATCCAATAATGCAAGCCTCGTGTGAATTTCTAATGTAAATTTGTTAATATCATCTTTTTATGCAAATTTCCCCACTGAGGGACGAATAAAGGTTTATCTTATCTTAAATCTTAAATTTAACTCAACTCTATTGTATTGTGGTGGAGGTAGACATCTCAAAACATGGACAAATCAAACCGAAACTATATGCACCTATAGGTATCACTAAAGAGAAAGTAAGAAAAGACTTTTTCTTTTTTGGAATTTGTTAAAACGGCCCTCTAAATGTCAGCTGCTCTGCTAGTATGTAATGTTTTCAATTGATGCAAATTAAACCAATCCCTTTGAATTCAGCGCAACCTTGCAATTTCAGCCAATCACTGCAACTTTTGAGTGGGAGGAAACATGACTGAACAACATTTCTGACTTGGATCATGAAAACAAAGGTTAGCATCAAATATTACCCCAGGATTCTTAGCACCCTGATTTATATTATTCGACAGATTGCCACAAAAAAAGTTGATGGAATTTAGGGGACCAAACAGAATGACTTAGACTTACTATTAAATTTAAGGAATTTTGAGACATTGAGGATATAATATCAGTGAGGCAGGTTATGAGAATAGCTGAAATCTGTGGGTTTTAACGACACGTTTAACAGGGTGTTGTAGGCATAAAAAGCACATCATGATTTTGAACAACCTGACCAAAAAGCAGCATTTACAGTATACAGAAAGAGAAGGGGGCCAAGAACTAAGCCTTGGCAGAAAATTCATATTTGAATTTGAATTGCTCAACTTGAATAGTTGCTTTGATAGTCTGAATGTGATTCACATAATTTGAATTTGTATTGATAAACTTGAATAATTTCATTGAAAAGCTGAATCTGAAAAGAAGAGCAAACAAGTGCACATTCATGGAACCCCTTTTAGGCCAATCAGCAATTATGTTTTTGACCATGTCTATTAGGTAACGTAATGTAAGGGAATCATGCCCTGACTCTGCCTCAATGCAATCTGCGGTAGTTTGGGGACAGTGAGTGATTTCTTTTTTTCTGTAGTTTTATATTGCATTTCACTATTTTTCATCATGCCGAATTATTGTATTCATCATCAGTCTGTCAGGACAATAGACTGCATGAAACATGGATGTCTCTGGAATGTCACCAAAAGGTTTCTGATGAGCCACTGTGAAGCTCAGTGTGGGTGGCTCTGGCCAAAAAAAGGTGGAGCATGGTGGAGCTGAGGTGGGCTTAATGAAGACTGGTTGCTGAAACACGCCCACCTTGACACTACCAAGCTTGCTAAGGCTAACAAGCAGGCCCATATGCTACTCTGCTTTTCTAGCTGGCTAACCCTGTGATATCGACCCACTTCGAGAAGTGGTGACACTACTTTACACAATTCTTCCAGAAATGCAGGTGTAACATTATGTGTCAACATTTCAGCCTACAACTAACAACATCAGCCGGTTTGTGGACTTGATCAACCTAAAATGTTTTAGTGATAATTTTAATAAAAATAAACTTTGGATTCATGGGTTGTCAAATTTTACATTATCATATAGCCTCAATGACTCTAGCTCAACCAATAACATATTGCAACATCTAGGATAACATCTAGAACCATGTTTAAATTTGACATTAATACTTTGAAGTTACACACACCTTATTGTATGCGCACACTGTTCGCCAGTTTCTAACATACCTGGACAAGTCTAGCATAACATTACGTTAACATTACACTGCCCCATGACAAGAATAACATTAAGATTGCTTAACGTAAAAGAGCATGAGATGATTGCAGAAAATCAAGCGCCTGCTCCCACAAGTTCTCTGCCTCTATATGTGTCTCCCATCCCACAAGCTGTGACTACCTCTTCAAATGAAAGTACAGCAGAATTCGTTAAAGCGATAGCCAGGAGCTTTAATTAAATTCAATTCCATTTTATTTGTACAGCGCCCAATCACAACAAAAGTCATCTCAAGGCACTTTACACACAGAGCAGGTCTAGATCATACTCTTTATAATATTTAAGTGAGAACAGAATTCCAGTTCCTGAACCTGCAATATTTAGTGGGGATCCATTGAAATACAAAGACTGGAAACTCTCTTTTGAAATACTAATTGACCAGATGAACATTCAAGACAAGGAGAAAATATATTACCTTTGAAGATATGTAAGAGGGCAAGCAAAGAAAGCACTCAAGGGCTATTTCCTACTCGGAACTGAATCTTTCTATGTTGCTGCGTGGGAGGTTTTGGAGGAGAGGTATGGAAACCCATTTATAATAGCAAAATCATACAGAGACAAACTCCATGTATGGCCCAAGATAGGATCTAAGGACTGCTTTGAGCTTAGAGAGTTTGTTGATTTTCTCCATAGTTGTGAAGCTGCCATGGTACACGTCAAGGCATTGGAAATCTTGAATAACTGTAATGAATTCAGGAAAATTCTTTCCAAGTTACCAGATTGGTTAACAGTGAGCTGGAACAGGAAGGTTATCGAAGAAGAAGAGGAGATAAACCAATTCTCCTCCTCCTTTAGCCAATTTATATATTAATATTTCTGATAAGAGAAGCAAAAATTGCCTGAAACCCAGTGACATCATTGCAGTCACTGAAACAAGGTGAAGCTGAAAAAACTCAATTCCAAAGACATCCGAATTTTGGAATAAAGACACTGACCACATGTTCCAATGAAAAGACTTCAATAACATGAATTTTCTGTAAGAATAATGGGCATACTATGCACAAATGCAGAAAGTTCATGGAGAAAGCAGCTTCAGACAGACAAATTCATACAAGCAGAAAAGCTATGCTTTGGTTGTCTCAAGGCTGGTCACTACTCAAAGAGCTGCAACAGTAGGAGTGTTTGCAACATATACCAAAAGCGGCATCCTACCTGTCCGCATGAGGAATGAGAACAAAGGTCAATGCAAAATTCCAGTCAAGAAAGATAAGATATACCTTTATAAAAAAGGTACAAAGAATTCATTCTTCTTTAGCGATGAGCTCTAACTCTTTCAGGTTGGAGGGTCTCCTTGCCATCACCCTGATCTTTAGCTCCCTCCACAGATTCTCAATTGGATTCAAGTCAGGACTCTGGCTGGGCCACTGCAAAACGTTAATGTTTTTGTCCGCTAACCATTTCTTCACCACTTTTGCTGTGTGTTTTGGGTCGTTGTTGTGCTGAAATGTCCACTGGTGCCCAAGGCCAAGTTTCTCTGCAGACTGCTTGATGTTGTTGTTGAGAATCTCGATGTATTGCTCTTTTTTCACGGTGCCGTTTACTGTGATTAGGTGCCCTGGTCCATTGGCGGAAAAACACCCCCAAAGCATTAGGTTCCCACATTGTGGCCAAACAATTCAATTTTTGTTTCATCTGATGATAAAACAGAAGACCAGAAGTCTTCTTCTTTGTCCAGATGAGCATTTGTAAAGGCCAAGCCAGCTTTTGTGTGCCTTATCTGGAGAAGTGGCGTCCTCCTTGGTCTGTGTCCGTGGAACCCAGCAGTACGCAGTGTCCGTTGGACTGTCTGCCTTGAGACATTGCCACCAGCAGAGCCCAGATTGACCAGGATGGCCTTGGTGGTGATCCTTGGATTCCGTTTCACCTCTCTCACCATCCTCCTGGCCAGCACAGGTGTCACTTTTGGCTTCCAACCACATCATCTGAGATTTTCCACAGTGCAGAACAGCTTGTATTTTTTAATAATACTTAGCACTGTAGTCACTGGAACTTGAAAACATTTAGATATGGCCTTATAGCCCTTTCCTGACTTGTGAGCAGCCACAATGCGCAGCCACGGGTCCTCAGTGAGCTCCTTTGTCTTAGCCATGACTGTCCACAAACCAACTGCAGAGAGAGTGCTGTTTTTCACCTGCTGAGTTGATTAAAACAGCTGTTCCCAATGAGTCAGGGTAATTAGGATGCTTTAGAACAGCTTGGACGACTTGGAATGGTATAGAACTTTGGATTTTCCCATAGACTCTGACAGTTTGCAAAGGGTATGAAGAATTTTGGACATGCCACTTTTTGTTCAAATGTAAATAAAAGCTGAGAAATAATTTTTTCCACAATGATGCCTCTTGTACATCGTCTTGGTATCTTCTGGGAGACGCTTGTGTCATTTCCAATCAAGAAAAAACTTGCTGGTTGAATAAAAGTAACTTTAAGTCAAAATTTGCCAGGGGTATGAATAATTTCGGGCTTGACTGTATATGCTTTGTTGGATTCTCAAAGCGACACAACCTTTATTCCAAGTGACATAGCTGAAGCTTTAGATAACAAATAACAAAACATTTGTTTTCTTCCCCTAGAATATGCATCAGCCCTGATGGACTTTCTAGATACTGCTTCTCTATGACTTTCTAGATACTGCCAAGAACGAGGCAGTTGAGCTGTATCTTGCACAGCATTCATGGTTTAACATATGACATTAATGTGAAACCAGCCCACATTTTTGGTTTCTCAATTTTCATCTTGAGATTATTCTACATAAAGACAAAAGATGAGTTCTACAATTTCTAACCTTGGTCAAATCAGTGACATACAAAACTAAAGTTTTTACATTTACTTAAGGCTTTCGAAATATGAAATAAGTTGTTGATATTGAGAGAAGTGAAACTGGTTACGGTGAAAAGGATTTCTGTGAATCTGCACGATTGCTCTTCTGACTAGACTGGATGTAGTCTGTCTGTAAACTGTAAATTGATAGTGAATTGCAAGAACTGAATTTGAATTGTGCAAACTGAATGTGGAAGTATATAGAGAACTGAGCAATTGAAATCCATAACATTACATTCAATTCCAAGTTTAATGGAATTAAGTTCCAAACTAATCCCTCAGAGCAGCCTGAGCTGTGTGACTATGTGAGCTCTGCATCACTGTCAGCGAACTCCCGTCAAACAACACAGACACTGCTTGGTCCTTCAGCATCAAAGCGTCACACTAAACCCTCCTCTCGGATCTCAGGCTTCAACGTGAGTGACTGTGGCAGCTTTCTCTTATTTTCTCTGTCCGATTTCAGAACAAAAATACACCAAAAATGTGCTCCGAAGCCGGAAGATGGGACTTCTTCGTTAGAAAAAGGCAAACTTTGATGAATCAAGCTAATTCATTCTTTCTTTGAGGACGAGTCTGAAGCAACAACACGGTAAACTGCTGGCGCAGCCGCTAGACTCCAGTGACTAACAAACTTTTCGTGGCTAAGCTAGCAGCTGGTGTTGCTGAGAAGCCGATACTGAAAGAGCAATGCCACCAAGGAAGATCCTTACGGTCGAGGAAGCCGACGATATTAGGATGTTGCTCAACTTTCTGTTGGAGGAGATGTCTGCTGTCAGGCTGCAGCAGAAATCCCTTCTGGATCTGGTGGCGGAGGTCAAAGCCATGTGGCTGCAAAATGCTGAAAAGGACAGGAGAATTGCTTTTCCTTGAGAGCAGAGTTGCCAACATGGAGCAGTACACTAGGATGAATGATGTTATCATCAGAAGGATCAAGATAAAGCCACAATCCTACACTTGGCCAGTGAGCTCTGACAATGAGGGGGGGCCTGCTGAGTCTGTGTCAGACTCGATGGAACAACAGGTGGCTACATTCCTGCTGTCAAAGGGGATAGATGTGGACACCAAGACCATCGAGGCATGCCACCCCCTGCCCCGGAGAAACAACACCGACAAACCAGCCATAATAATGAGGTTCGTTAACAGAAAACACAAAGCTGCTCAGCTGAAACAAGGAAGGAAACTGAAGGGGTCAGATGTCTACATTAACGAACATCTTACAAAATGTAACGTCGAAATAGCCAGGAAAGCACGCCTACTGAAGAAGCAGAAGAAAATACAGAACACATGGACCACAAACTGCAAAATATTCATTAAACCAAACGGAACGCTGGAGGAAGCCAAAGTGATGGTGATCACAAGTACATCACACGCTGCCAGAGATCATCCACCTACATCTGGTGATGATTTCGGACAAAGAATTGCTGATTATGATAAACTGGAAATGAAAACATTTGAATACACTGACCACAACCTGCAAGACATAGAACATGATATCAACCCTGAAAATAACTTTTTCTTTAATACTCATGACAGCTGCAGCTATTACACAAATGAACAATACAACAAAGACATTAAGATGAATCATAAATTATCAATCATTCATTTCAACAGCAGAAGCCTGTATGCAAACTTTCACAACATAAAGGAATATTTAAATCAGTTCTCTCAACCATTCAACATAATCGCCATATCAGAAACCTGGATCAACCCTGAGAAAGGTGTGGACTTTGAACTATATGATTATGAACTGCATTACAGAAACAGAGAGAAGAAAAGTGGAGGAGGTGTGGCTATATATGTGGACACAAACTTTAGCTACAAAGTGGTTGGGAGTATGACAACTGCAATTGAACATTTATTAGAATGTTTAACTATAGAAATTTGTATGGAAAAGAAGAAGAATATAATTAGCTGTGTTTACAGAACACCAGGATCTAACATTGAAAAATTTAAGGACTGGATGGAAGAGATGTTCACAATGTCAAGTCAAAAAGTCCTGTTCATCTGTGTTTATCTCATTGTGCTACCTTGATCGATAACGTTTTTATAAATGTTACAAATAGAAAAACAGTAAGTGGATCACTCGTACAAACGTGTTAGGACAGAGGAGTCAATGAAGACTTTGAAGAATGATTTAGCAAAACAAAACTGGGAAGTATTATATAATGAAAATAACATTGACAAAGCATATGAAATATTTATAACAATATTCAAATTATTATATGATAAACACTGACCAATAAAGGACATTAATAAAAAGCGAAACTATTCAAACTGTCCATGGATCACTAAGGGACTACAAAATGCCTGCAAAAAGAAGAATATGCTATATAGAGAATTCATTAAACATAGAACAAAAGAGGCAGAAAATAGATATAAAAAATATAAAAACAAGCTAATTAATGTTATGAGGATAAATAAAGAATAATATAGTACATTATTAGATTATAACAAAAATAACATTAAAGGATTATGGAATATATTGAACAATGTAATTCGTAATGGTTCTAGCCAAGTCATTTATCCTAAGTACTTTGTTGACAATGATATGACTATTAACGATATGGGTGACGTAGTAAATAGCTTCAATAAATTCTTTGTAAATGTTGGTCCAAAACTGGCAGAAAAAATCCCTGACCCACTGACATCTGAGGAGAGGAACAATGACAGTCACTGAATTAATTGAGAAAATCACAAATGCAACTGATTGTAAAAAATACGCAGTTGGGGTATTTATTGATCTTAAGAGAGCATTCGATACAATCAATCGTGAAATATTAATCAATAAATTGGATAGGTATGGTATCAAGAGGGGTGTGGTTTTAAACTGGGTGAGATGCTATTTAAACAACAAACAAATTACTGTGTGGAAGTCTGGGGCAACACCTACAAAAGTTCATTGCAACCACTATTCATACTTCAAAAAAGAGCCATACAAACAGTTCATAAAGTAGGATATCATGATCACACCAACTCATTAATTTTACATTCCCTTTAAAATTATTTGACCTGGTAGAATATCAAACTGCACTAATAATGTATAAAGCAAGAAGCAAGCTACTACCATATAATATTCAGAAACAGTTTTCTCAGGGAGAAGAGGGTTATAACTTGAGGGAAAATATTTATTTTAAAATTCCAAAAATCCGTACAACAGGTAAACAGGCATTTCAGTCACAGGTGTGAAATTGTGGAACAACATGAACATGGAGCTGAAACAATGTCCAAACATGACCCAGTTTTAAAAAAACGGTATAAAGACTTGATCTTTAAAAGGTACAGGGATGAGAAGGGGCTTTTATAAAAAGTAGTGTGAAAGTGTGTAATTTCTGTCATATGTGTGGGTATGTGTATGTATGAGTATCTGAGTATGTGTGTATGTATATGTATGTATGTATGTATATATGTAATTATGAGTATATATATGTGTATATGTACGTACATCTATATATATTTGTATATAAATATGTATATAGGTAAGGTAGACGCAAACTGCTGTATATAGGGTACACAGGGTGAGGAAAAAGGGATAGGATTAATAAGTATATACTTCTTCCTACTCCTTTTCAGGTGTGTATATGTGTGCAAATTGAGGCAACAATGAAACGCAAATCTTGCTTTGTTTTGTTTATTGTTTATAATTTGGATATGCTGCTTGTTTTATTTTATTTGTTTTTTTCCTTTTTTTCACGTGTCTGAAATAAAAGTTTCATTCATAATAAATTCAATTCAAGAATTTCGCTGTTCAGATTGGTTTTCAATGCAATTATTCAAGTTATGCAATTTAAATTCAAATATAAATGATTCAAATTCAGTTTATAATAGCACATATTTTTGCCCATAGAAGGAAGTGTATTGTATATGAATTGTTGTTGAAACATTCCACAATTGGTTGGACTGAATATCATCCTTCCTAAGTGCCTCGGCGGCATTGGGCTCTACAGAAAAGGCGTTCTGCAGCTTCCCATCACCAGTCTGTCAGAGGAGTTCAAGTGCACCAAAGTAAGGCTGGGGATGACTCTGACAGAATCCCGTGACCCATGCGTAGCCCAAACTGCTCCCACTCTGGAAACTGGGAGACAGTGGACCCCAATGACAGCTACGCAACAAGCAAAAGCAGCCCTCCGGCACAGAGACATCGTGGGTCAGGTTCAGCAAGGGAGAGGGGGCCTGGGTCTGGGAGAGAGCAACCTAGTGTGGCACAGGGGTACTCCAGCTCAGAGACGCAATCTAGTAATCAAAGAGGTACACCGCCAAGAGCAGGCAACAAGGTGCACAAAGGCTGTCGCTCAAGGGCAGTGGATAAGATGGGATGCAGTAGAGACGAGGAAGCTTTAATGAAGAGAGCTGTGGGACATGGAAGCTTTTCACATCAACTTCATCATACGAGCGACGTATGACGTCCTGCCATCTCCCAAGAACCTCAGCCAATGGTATGGCAAAGACCCAACATGCCCCTGCTGTCTGGCCCCTGCAAACTTGAAACACATCCTCGTGGGCTGCAAGACAAGCCTCAATCAAGGCTGCAACACTTGGTGACACAACCAGGTACTGAGGGGCCTAGCAGCTACACTAGAGACCAAACAACTAACCATCTACGCTCTGCTTCCTCTGCCATCTTATCCCACCATACAGTTTGTTTGTGAAGGCACAAAGAAACCTGTGGCCTAGAAGTTAAAACCAGAAGCCAGCCATCTAGGGGAAGCACGTGACTGGAAGCTGCTGGCAGACCTGGACCATAGGCTTTGCTTTCCACCTGAGATCACCACCACCAACCTCAGACCAGACATCGTACTTTGGTCCACCTCATTAATTTCAGTATACATCATCGAATTGACAGTGTTGTGGGAGGATGCCGTGGATGAGGCTTATGAAGAAGCTCAAATATTCTGGGCTGGCAGCAGAAGCGGAACAGCATGGCTGGAAAGTTAAGGTCTGTCCAGTCGAAGTTGGCTGCAGGGGCTTTGTAGGCATGTCAATAACAAGACTGTTCAACGAGATGGGAATCCATGGCCAACAGCAGCCCCAAGCCATCAAAACTCTCTCTACAGCTGCAGAAAAGGTAAGCCAGTGGATCTGGAATAAGAGGAAGGAAAACACTTGGGCTCCAAATTAATTTCAAAACCATGGAGGTGAATCTGTTTTTTTTCCCTTCTTCTCTTCCTCTCATCATCCTCTGTTGCTGCAAGACCACTCCTCCTTGGGACATAGAATGCAAACCATGAGCTAGGGAGCTGTCCCCAAGAGTCAGGTTGGTCTTGGTTGGTCCTTTCATTCCAAACCCACACCAACCTCCTTCATAGAGCTCTCAATAGTGTGGTTCACAGTCTCCTGGGGTTGTGCAGCATATGGAACACAGGAGACAGTGCAACAACTCAACAGCATTTGTTGGAGACAGGTGGTGAGCATTAATCCAATTCAAACGATGACGAGACACACCCTGAGATCTGATCAACCTCTTTCCACCTGTAAGCCCACTCACACCAGCAATTTGCAAGGCAAGTGCAATTTAAGGGATTGTATAATCTAGTCCTAAAACAAAACTTCCTCTAACACTGAAATGTTCCCCGTGTCACTGGCTGCAACACGGGCCCAAAGCATGTTTGATCCACCCCCATACTAAACAGTTGGAGATGTGTTCTTTTCACGAAATTCTGCACCCTTGTGTCTCCAAACATACCTTTGCTCAATGCAGACAAACAGTTCTATTTCAACCTCTAACTAGCCCACAACCCTAATTAGTCCACAGGTCTTGTTTCCGAAATGCATCAGGCTTGTTGTTCCTTAAAAACTTCGGACGCTGAATTTTGTGGCAAGAACACAGAAAATGTTGTCTTCAGATGACTCTTCCATGAGGGTCATATTTATGCAGGTGTCACTCCACAGTATAACAGTGCACTGAAACTAAGTCTGGAGTCTGCTAAATCTTCATGAGGGCATTTTGAGTTCTGATTTGTCTTTCTTGATATCCTACAAGCAGTTTTCTTTGCCTCTCTTGACCTTGACCTACCATTCCTCTTAACTGCCACAATATGAACTGGGGAATCAGCTACCTGAAAATACTTTGCTGCCTTCTTATAGCCTTCTTCTGCTTTGTGGGCAAAAACTATGTGCTAGGTAGCTGCTTGGCTGCTGATTGTTGGGGCAAGGTTTGTAGTAAAGTATTTAAAAAGCTTTGAATTTTGCATCACCTTACCTTTCCTAACAATGATTGTGAACAAGCCATAAGATAAGATATTTCTTATCTCCCACAATGGGTGAATTTACAAGACCTTTACATAGCCCTAACAAATTAATTAAGAACTGAGGCCTTGGTAAAAGTTATCTAAGAGCTCAAATCTCTTGGATTGTCCACACTTTTGCATGGTGGTCCTTTCCTTTTTCACTCTAAAACTATACAAAACAAAAAATGTTAAAAAGAATGTTCAATCTTTAACTTTATGCCTTTTGAAGATCAGTTCATCTTCTACTTACTTGACTATTCACAGTAACAGAAATTTTGCATAGCACTGGACAGTCACGTTTGTGGACTGCAATTCAGAGCTTTAGAGAGCATGCTGGGCTTGACAGGGAGTTGGTACCTGCTACAGGAATGCAGAATGAGCACTGGGGGCAGCGCACTGTGTCCTGTATTCCAGGGACAGGAAGAATGTTCCCACATTCTGGGCAGAAGTTGGGATCACCACCAAAACACGACATCTCTGTTTGAAGAAAAGGAGCATCAGTACTGTATTTTAGGTGGAGATAGACTCATGGATATCCAAAAAGACATAGTTACTGTTAAACATAATTTACACAGGCTGTTGCATAATCTCCATATTTGCCATAATTTCATAATTTCGCCATTTCAAGATGGCGCCGCTCTAGTGGCCGTCTGCTACAGCAGCTCTCGCTCACCGTTGAGCTTTTTCCTTTCTAGTTTTTGTCTTTTTTATTTTTTTTGACATTTTTTACACGGGATTATGCTTCTGAATGCCCAGTTCAACATGTCCACCAAAGTGACTGTGTTTGAGCTGGCATTTTTCATTCAACTTCTACAATGTCTACATCTGTGTCTGGGGCCCCCGTCAGCTGTTGGGGCTCCGTAACTCAGCGGTGCTGCCCCATGAGAGTTAAAGAGGAGAAGAGGGGGAGCTGTGCCGGAGCCCAGTGCTGCAATAGGAGGAGAAGATACAGACTGGTCCTCCCGTCCATCATCATGGGGAATGTGAGATCTCTCCCCAAATAAGATGGACGAGTTAGCGGGGCTGATCCGACACCAGAGGGTGTACCGGGAGTGCAGCATCATGATGTTTATGGAAACATGGCTGACTATGCGGACTACAGAAACAATCACCTCACTACACGGATTTAAGCTACTGTGGGTGGACAGAACGAAGGAGAGCGGTAAGAGGAAAGGAGGAGGGCTGGCAGTGTTTGTGAACAATAGATGGTGTAACTCTAGGCACATCACTATTAAGGAGCAACTCTGCTGTAAGGACATTGAACTGTTATCCATGAGCATGAGACCATACTATCTGACTCAGGAATTCCCGCATGTTATTGCAATAACTAATCCAACATCCACAGGCCCTCCTTCTTCTCTCTGGGGATTTCAACCATGTTCGTGTTATGCAAACACCAAGGAGGCATACACCTCATCATCCCTTCCTCCCTTAGGAAGATCAGACCACAACCTGGTTCATCTCCAGCCTGTATTCAAACCTCTGGTACACAGGCAGCCAGCTGTGTCCCGCACAGTGAAGAGATGGTGCGACGAGGCTGATGAGGCCCTGAAGGACTGTTTCAACACAACGGTGTGGGAGGAACTCTGCAATTCTCACGAGGACGACATCAACAGTCTCACTGACTGTATCACAGACTACATAAACTTTTGTGTAGAGAACACTGTACCCCCCAGGACTGTACAGTGTTTTCCAACAATAAACCCTGGATTAATCCGGACATAAAGGCTCTCCTTAAGGAGAAGAAGCCTGTGCAGAGGGAGCTGAGGAGGAAGATCCGAGAGGGGAAGAACAGCTACAGGAGGAAGATGGAGGAACAGCTGCAGCAAAACAACATCAGGAGTCTGGAGAGGCCTTAAAACCATATCTGGCCACAAGGGGCCGGACTCCCAGGCTGCGGGGGACCAGAAGTGGGAAAATGATCTGAACTTATTCTTCAACAGATTTGATCATTCATCTGCCCTTCCCCCGGCCCAGCTCTCCCTACTGCAACCCCTCTCATCAGCACCTCAAGCGGACTACTCCACCTTCACCTCCCCTCCTGCAACTCTCTGCTCACCTCATCAACTCAACCCACCCACCCACATCCATCAGCACACAGCCCCTCTGCTCCAACCTGACCCTCACAACATCCCAGGTGAGAAATCAGCTCCGGAGGACCAAGGCAAGGAAGACAGTGGGTCCAGACAGCATCAGTTCCAGGCTCCTGAAGTCCTGCACAGACCAGCTGTGTGGGATTATTGAGCACATCTTCAACCTGAGCCTGAAGCTGGGGAGGGTGCCACAGCTGTGGAAGACATCCTGCGTGGTGCCTGTCCCCAAGACTCCGGACTCCAAGGACCTCAGCAGCTACAGGCCGGTGGCATTAACATCCCACCTGATGAAAACCCTGGAGCAGTTGGTCCTTGCTCATCTCTGTCCCCCTCGTCTATCAACATTCGCCTATCAACCTGGCACCGGGGTGGACGACGCCGTCATCTTCCCCCAGAACAGAGCCCTCTCTTACCTGGAGAAACCTGGGAGCACTCTGAGAATCATGTAATTTTATTTCTCCAGTGCGTTCAACACCATACAGCCAGCACTTCTGAGGGACAAGCTGGAGAACTCAGGGGTGGACTTGCACCTCACATCCTGGATTCTGGACTACCTCACCAACCATCCACAGCATACGGGGACACTGCACTGCACTGCACAGGGAAAGGTCCTGACTCCATTCCTGTTCACCCTCTACACTGCAGACTTTTCATACAACACATCAACCTATCACCTGCAGAAGTTCGCTGATGACTCTGCAATTGTCGGCCTCATCACAGATGGGGACAACAGGGAATACAGAGGACTGACACAGGACTTTGTGGACTGGTGCCAGCGGAACTGCCTCCAGATTAACGTGGGGAACACCAAAGAACGGGTGGTGGATTTCCGCAGGCGCATTCACTCCCCTCCAACACCAGCGAACTTCCAGAGAATGGACATTGAGATGGTGATATCTTATAAGTACCTGGGTGTTCACCTCAACAACAAACTGGACTGGACTCATAACACCACTGCAATATACAGGAAAGGTCAGAGCAGACTTTATCTGCTCAGGAGACTGAGGTCTTTTGGAGTGCAAGGGGCCTGAAGACCTTCTATGACTCTGTTGTGGCACCAGCAATTTTCTATGGAGTAGTCTGCTGGGGCAGCAGCATTTCGGCTGCAGACAGGAAGAGACTGGATAAACTAATCAAGAAGGCCAGCTCTGCCCTGGGTTGCCCCCTTGACCCAGTAGAGGTGGTGGGAGAGAGGAGGATGATGGCTCAGCTGACATCCATGTTGGAGAATGACTCCCACCTCCTGCAGGACACTTTATTAGCAATGGAGAGCTCCTTCAGCGATAGACTGCTGCACCCGAAGTGTGTGAAGGAGCAATATCGCAGGTCTTTTACTCTTTTTCATGTCTGTATATTTATTCCAGATTCTATGTTATGCAATATTTCATTTTGTTCAATTCAAGTGCCATATTTCATATCTAATATTTCATATTTAATTCTGTATGCAAGATCTAATTTCTCATCTCATCTCAATGCCCTGTCCATAGTATATATAGTGGTCATATATCTCATATTCATGTTCTCATTTATATTTGTGAATAATCTTGTGTAAATTAGTTAAATTTGTGAACACTTTTTTTTAGCTTGTTTATATTGTTCTTTTTTTTTTTTACTATTCAACTTGCTTCCATCCTCTTTGCTGCTGTGCAATGCAAATTTCCCCACTGAGGGACAAATAAAGGTTTATCTTATCTTAATTGAGACTTTGTAATAAATTAAGGTGTCAGTGCTAGTGTAAGTCCTTATTTTAAAGATTTTTCAATTAATTTGTGAAAGGCTTACAGGTTTACAGTACTATGTTTTGAGTTTGTGGTGGAACTCCACTTTTATTTACATTCATGGACTGTGACTTTGAAAGTCAGATTTTAAACTTGCCTTCCAAATGAAGTTTAAGTATCTGCACGTGACTGTGTGTCCATAAGAATTTAAAGCACAGAAATAGCACAAAATTGAAGGGTGCACGACACTTAACCACGTGAGAATAAATGGACCAAATCTGTAACTTAACTAACGTTCTGTTCATCTACAGCCAAATCATCAAACATTCGTTTTGAGAGCAGAATTTAGTTACTTACCCGTTCAATGTGTAAACAACGTTACTACCTACAAACAATAGGAAGTTTTCAGCGAGAAGATGAAACGTATCTGTCCCTCATGTAACTGTTAGATTGGCATCTGTATGGTCAAACACTGCTGGGTCCTTCGACTCTTCACCGTCGCATGCTTATACGTCATATGGGTTCGCTAACGTTAGTCTTTGCTTTCACCAGACGTGGTACTCCATTAATATCTCTCAATTAAGGTATGTTGATTGCTAAAAGTCATTTTAAACCTACATGATAAGCAGTACATGCAGCAATATATTTGTTAAAATTTTAAAGTTCAAATTTGGACCGTGAACTAGTTTAGCAGGCGAGTTGATGAGTTGCTTGTTAGCCACTCAGCTAACTGCAGCTAGCTATTCAAATACTTGGGTTTGGTGTTGATAGGTTAACATAATTCCTTTAATTACGTTGTCCATTAAGCTCCTTTTATTCACATAAGCTAACCATATATCACACACTTCCCAGAGTTTCCCTGTCATGTAGTTACGGGTTGGAAATGTCCGAGAGATACCGAATTCCATTTGATAGTGTGGTTTGTTATAGTTACATATGCATATTACATATTGATTCTCTCTGTTTGATGTAGAAGCACAAAACCAAATTGCGTGTGTTTTGATGGCTAACGTTTCATTGACCTTCGTTTTGTTACAAAATATGAGTGCAGAAGTTTCCAATAATTCCATATATTTAAAATCTATAAAATCGAAGACATTGGAATATGACAACTCTTTTTATTTAGGAGGCCAGTCCAGTGAGTTCCATGTTTTGAAAACATCTCATTAAAGTGAATGATGTCAATTGTTCAGCAGCACAATTTGCAATTGAAATAAATCTGCCTGTGACACAACTAGCATAAACCATCTCTGTCCAGTCTCAGACAAGCGATGCTGCAGTTTAGTGCAGCAATTGAACCCTAATGTTAGGCAGTTATTACTAAGTAGAAATTTCTGCCATATAAATTGATTTTGCACAGAGATATCACTCTTGCTCTTTTGTACTCTATATGTGTGACACAGCACGCTTCCTTCAGATTTCTCAGTTACAATGATATAAATACAGGGAAAAGCAGCAGTTCTTTAAATTTGAGAAGCTACAATCAGCAAAATTACTTAAATGAATATAATCAAGTATAAAAAATTGTTGACAGTCTTTGGTAGATTGACTGTTCTACAACTATTTTGTTTCAGTGCTACAGTGAATTAAGAGAGATAGGACAAGATAAGATATACCTTTATTTGTCCCACAGTAGGGAAATTTACAGGTAAACAAGTATATGCAGATTTTTTTCGTTGGCTCTCGTGTTTTTCTGTCTGTCATGTTATTTTGTTTATTGTGTCCTTGGGATGATTGAAAATCAATGAATGTATTCAAGTCAAAATTACACTACTGCTACATATAGCAATGTATGGAACATTATGGAAGTTACCTCTCCTCTGGAGAAATTACAGTGGTGGTGAGATGGTCTGAAATGTCCAGAGAAAACTAAAACTCCCTCTGAAATATAATCCTGTTTACTACAGCAGTCTGGTCATAAATTCTAGCTTAAACAGCCCCTTACACCTCAGAGGGGTTTCACACAACACATGTGTTTTGCAGCTGCGTCAGGATGACTGAGAATGATGTCGACAATGAGCTGTTGGACTATGAGGAAGATGAAGTGGATGCTGGGGGGGTCGGAGATGTTGGAGGTGCAGGTGACATGTCCTTAAGAAAGGAGGGAGTGAAGGGCTCCTATGTGTCCATTCACTCATCTGGATTCAGAGACTTCTTGCTAAAACCTGAACTGCTCAGAGCCATAGTGGACTGTGGGTTTGAGCATCCATCTGAGGGTGAGTAGCTAGTGAAATACAAGAAAAGGTTTGAGGGTTTTTGAGTCCCAAGAACTTGAAATAGAAGTAGATGAATTGTTTTTCTTTGTTTGATTTTAAAAACCTTATGGACTTACAGGTAAAAGTACAGCCTTTTCTAATTTTCATTCCCATCCATATTCTCTCTTTTCTTTCATTTTCCTGATAAGATAAGATAGCTTTTATTGATCCCCCTTAGGGGAAATTCATTTGTTGCAGCAGCTCGCAGAACAGATTGATAAATACTGCTGTCAGTTCATGCCTTAATAGAGACATGTTGGGTGTGTTTATTTAATTCAGTTCAGCATGAATGCATCCCTCAGGCGATCCTTGGTATGGATGTACTCTGTCAGGCCAAGTCTGGGATGGGGAAGACTGCAGTGTTTGTTCTTGCCACCCTGCAGCAGCTGGAGCCCATCACTGGACAGGTGATCCTTCCTCCATGGTTCATCTTATCTAGATAACAGTCCTGTCGACAAAGGTGTAATTTCCACTGGAGGTAGTGGGGCATCCCCCTCACTTCTGTATTTGTCTCACACACTTTTTCAGTTTGATTTAATCACTAAATTCTCTGCCAACAATGTCATCTGCTCTCTAGCTACTAAAAATGTTGATATGCACTGCTGTGCCCCCTTTGATTATTGTCATGTGTTCACGGCAATAAGCTGAAGGTGCAGTGACTGTGGCAGCAGAGCACTTTACAGACTTTTTTGCCCTGGATAGCTCCTGTACAGGTTACCCTACCTTATTGGTGAAGATTGTTAGGGCTGTATGCAGTCTCAGAGAAAGACTGCAGGTTGTACTTAGGGCTGAAAAAAGTACTACTTTCTCCTCCTCAATCTACTCAATCTATATTTTTATTTACAGTTAGTATTCTCCTTAAAAACAGTGGAGATTTACTATAAAAATATGACAGGAAAGGAAAGTTCTCTTTATAGCAAAGATGCAAGTACAACATTATATATCTTAGAATATCATGGCTATCAGAGAATAAACATTATTTTATCTAGTCAAATTTTATTCTTCTTCTTGACCTTGGAAACAGCAGATGATTACTAGCATGTATTACTTGTTCTGGAGCTTGTGGGTTGTGAGATTGTTTTCTGAAATGATTTTAAAAAGGCTTTGCAGACTACAGTAACATTTTATTTTTTATTTATTTATGTTATTGTTTTACAGACTGTCCTGGTAAAATGAATTGCATTAATTCCAAGTTTTAATAGAGCTATTATCAGTGTATAGTTTATTGACTACATGTTTGCCAGATTGTAAAACTTTAATCACAGGGGCTTGTAGAGTCTGGATGTTTGAATATTTGTATGATCTAACCAGAAAACCTGGCTTCATGCAATATAAAGAAATCCTTTAACAACAGGTTGTTCCCTGTAGGAGTAGATGATAGGGAAGACAAGTAGGCTACCTAACCTATTCTGATCATAAATGTTTATTGCAAACCCTGTAATTTGTATACATTCAGACTTGTTTTCACAGGGAGCTCGGTATTTTATTAAAATCCATGTATTTTGTGTTCTGTGAAAGTATCCCCATGTTGAATTGAAAGTCATAAAAGAATATTGATTGTGACTGTTATTCTTTCGCTTCAGGTGTCTGTCCTGGTTATGTGCCATACCAGAGAGCTGGCCTTTCAAATCAGCAAAGAGTATGAGAGATTTTCAAAATACATGCCCGCTGTCAAGGTAAAACACAATAACCTGATTCTTCCCTACAGTTCAAATCTGAACTTTCTCAAAGCACATACTGTGTATGTATGCGTCTGCCTGCAGGTGGCAGTGTTCTTTGGAGGGCTGTCAATAAAAAAAGATGAAGAAGTGCTGAAGAAGGACTGTCCTCACATTGTGGTTGGAACACCAGGCAGGATCCTGGCACTGACCCGTAACAAGACACTCAACCTGCGTCACATCAAACATTTCATCTTAGATGAATGTGACAAGATGCTCGAGCAGCTTGGTCAGTAAATATGCCCTCTCATACTACTTCATACATTCAAAGGAATAATAATCTAAAATACTTGATAGTGTTCTGAAAGAAAAGCAAGATATTGATTGATTTTTTTCCCGAATGGACTATTATACAGGGTTATGGTAGATGTAATTTAACACCAGTTAAATATATTTTTAATGCTGATGCAAATTTTGGTTTGGCAGCAGAATCATTTTTCAGTTACCTGACATGAAAGTGATGATCATTAAATGCTGTTACCAGAGTGACCTAAAACAAGTTTCCTAAAAACAGCAGAATGCAGTACAGCCATAGAACATGATGCCTGATGCCTTTTTTGTGCTGTACAATCTTATCAGCTTTTTGCATCCAGTGGCAACAGTATCATTTCCAATAAACCTATCCTATTTTTGCTCTTGCTTGTACTTAGTGTTAGAGTGTGTGTCAGCTGTCATAGTCCAAATGGAAGAAACTGATAGAAATGTTAATACAGTTGCATGTAAAAGTTCCAATACCCCTGGTCAAAGTTTCTGTTACTGTAAATACTTAAGTGAGTATAAGATGAACTGATCACCAAAAGGCATAAAATATAGATGAAACATTCTTTTCAACATTTTAAGGTAGATTAGTGTCTTATTGTTTTGTAAAATTTTAGAGTGGAAAAAAGAAAGGAGTGCCACACAAAAGCTTGGGTACTCCAAGAGATTTGAGCTCTTAGACACTTTTTACCAAGGTCTCAGACCTAAATTAGCTTGTTGGGGTTATGGCGTGTTCACAATCATTGTTACGAAAGGCCAAGTGATGCAAAATTCAAAGCTTTATAAATACCTTGTTCCAGCAACCAACAACCATGGACTCCTCTAAGTAGCTGCCTAGCACTCTGAAAATTAAAATAATAATCGCAGGAGAAGGCAATAAGAAGACAGCATAGCAATCTCAGCTGTTTCCTCGGTTTGTAATGTACTTAAGAAATGGAAGTTAATAGGAATGGTGGAGATCAAGTTGAGGTCTGGAAGACCAAGAAATTCAACCGTGCAGCAACACTTGCACAAGAAAGAAAAATGACAGAAAAAAACCTTTCCTGCCTCCTTACCACAAACTTCAGCCTCAGATGTTTTCAAAGGAACATCTGAACATGCCCGATACATTTTGGAAACAAGTCCTATCAACTGATGAGGATAAATTAGAACTCTTTGGTGGAGTAAACAAAGTTATGCTCGGAGACAAAAGGGTGCAGAATTTCATGAAAAGTACAACTCTCCAGCTGTTGAACATGGGGGTGGATAGATCATGCTTTGGGCTTGTGTTGCAGCCAGTGGCATGGGAAAAATTGCACTGTTAGAGGAAGAATGGATTCATATAAATACCAGCAAATTCTGAAAGCAAACATCACACCATCTAAAAAAGCTGAAGATGACAAAAAAGGAAAATTTTAATTCCTAAGTTTAATTTTTAATCATAGTCACCTGACTTAAACATCATTGAAAATCTGTGGATAGACCTCAGAAGAGCAATGCATGCAAGATTGTCCAAGAAACTTACAGAACTAGAAGCCTGTTGGAAGGACGAATCCCACAAACAAGAACTGAAAGGCTCCTAGCTTTCTACAAAAAGTGTTTACAAACTGTGATACTTGCCAAAAGGAGTGTTACTTAGCACTGACCATGCAGGACACCCAAACCTTTGCTTCAGCCCCCTTTCTTGTTTTGTTATTTTGATTTGTAAAAAATGTAATTAAGAAAGTAATCTTGCCTAAAATATTAGAGAAATTAACTTTATACTCTTTGGATATGACGTTACTTGCTTAACTATTCACAGTAATGGAAATTTTGACCAAGGATAACCAAACTTTTGCCACTGAATAGTTTGTCCACCAGAAAGCACTGCCAATTTTTTACCGTAAAATGTCTCACCAGGTCTAGGTCACAAACAAACAACAAATCTAAAGGCTCTGTGTCAACCTTGTGCCATTTGCCAACCTTGTGCCAATAACAATTGTAATCATAGGTTATTACCCCAAGTTAAATGTATTTTCCAAAATGCAGAAGTATTTTGAAATCCTTTTGAAGTCTTGAAAACCCTTTTTTTTGTCAAAGGAATGCTGGGAAATTTATTATGCCACAAACTGAATTAAAAAAAAAAACAAGGCAGGTTAAGGAAGGGAAGGTACACCATCAAATTTAAATAGTTATAATAAAATAACAGAATATCACTAACTGATGTAAAAAAGAAAACAAGTTTTTCTTTAATTTCTTTAAAATCATTTTTATTTCTTTTTATGGCTGTGTGAATACTGATCTGAGTCACTGTTCCCTTCTATAGACATGCGCAGAGACGTCCAGGAGATTTTCCGTATGACTCCCCATGAAAAGCAGGTCATGATGTTCAGTGCCACCCTGAGTAAAGAGATCCGACCAGTCTGCAGAAAGTTCATGCAAGATGTAAATACACCACCCCACCTTCATCTACCATGTCTCCTCTTGCTCCCTCCACACCTCCACTACTCCTCTCCTTGTTGCGCCACACCCGCTGGAACAGCAGGTAACAAAGTTCATGTAGCCCAGCAACCTCCATGCAAGCAAGAAAGATGTTTTACTCGAAGCAGCTCCTTCAGTGTGTGGGGAATGTGGGTAAACGTCTACCCACTGTGCTGTTGCCTCATAACCCTTTATTGCTGTGACTGGCCAACAGTGTGCCTCTGACGCAGCCTCTAAACATGCTGCATAACTTTAGTTCACCCTGATTTAAAACTACAGTATACAGCTTTTTCTCTTGAGGCAAGGAGTGTAATTTCTTGAGCTATCTACACAGCCACACGGCGAGAGCAAATCATTTATAAACCATAAAAACCCCAAATTATTAAAAGGCAGTGTCAGACCAGCAGAGAATCAATCACAGCCTTACAGTCTGGTAGTCTAGTATAAATGTAATTTATTTTGGGGAATTGTGCTTTAATGTTGTTACATTACAAGTTGTTTATAGTTGCATAAATTGCCATCAGTGTCTGAGTTGGCATCACTTTACTTCCTTGGCTTTAAGCTCAGAAACTATAAAGGTCTGCAGATTTACCTCTTTGGCACCCATGTGACAAGATGTAACTATGAATCCATGTCTTGAGAGAACATTTGAGAGCAGCTCTCAAGTCATTAAATGATTAATTGCATGTATAATCAGACTCAATGATTTACAGTTACATAAGTTACATAAAGTTACATTAAATTCCTTACATTTTCTCAATTAGTTGTGATTCTGTAAAAACCTATTTGATTTTCTTTAAAAAAGCAACAACAAAGTTTTATTCTTGTTTTGAAATGACAAGAAGTGTGTAGCGTAGTGAAGAGATTTATCAGAGAAAACAAAAATCAGAAATCTAGAACCTTTTATTTATGCCCCAGGATTGATTGAAAGTGTTGTAACATCTAATAAAACATGTTTGCAAATATCAGCTTTCAACAAAATTTGAAGCTAAAACTACACTATTCTGAATTTTTCTAATTTATAAATACTGTGTTAGATAACTTAGTGTTCATTATGACTGATACACTATAGTGTCATTCCAAACATCTCTCAGAGGGTTGCAAAAAAGAGCTTTCAAAAAAGAGCTGTCAGCCCCTGTCACCCACCACCCTCATTACTCCACTCTCTGTTCTTTGTGTATGTATTTGTTAGTAATTCCTTTGTAGTAAATTCAGTAAGGACAAATTTATTTTGTAGACTTAATAACATAAGCTTTACATAAACTATGCTTGTATGAGGCTTGTGTTGCTGTGGACAATGTGGGAAGTTAGGAAATATGTGCTAATGTAAAGAATCAAGGAATGACAGTAGCAAGCTGCACTATAATGAATTAATAGGTTAGAAAATGAAAAGCTGGAAAATCAATTTTTTTTTTCCACTGGCCACTTTGTCTGATAAACATATTCCACTTCTAATTCCAGTCTCTTTAAAATTGCTTGTTTGGGTAGACTGAAACCTGCCAATCACAGCTAATAGAAGTGAGTACATAAATTATACTGTGAGAGGCATCATATGGACCATCATATGGACTGCTTCTCTTAAATTGTGGAGCTGGTGGCAGATTCTAGATGTAACTGATGGCAGTGCATTTGCAATAATGGAGCAGACTCATGCTGAAGTAGAAATCTGATAAAACTGAAAAGATATTTGGAGTGGAAAAATATATACAGTGGCAAGCATTCCTCTCAAAAATTCTGTTACTGTGAATAGTTAAGTGAGTAAAAGATTAACTGATTTTCAAAAGGCATTAAATTAAAGATGAATCAGTCTTTTCAACATTTTAAGATTAATGACTGTATTGTTTTTGTTTTGTACAATTTTAGAGTGGAAAAAATGAAAGGAGCACCATGCAAACCTTAGGGCACACCACAGGATTTGAGCTATATATTTTACCAAGGTCTCAGGCCTAAATTAGCTTGTTGTTAGCTTGTTCACAGTCATCATTAGGACGGGTCCTGTGATGCAAATTTGACTCCTCAAATCTTGTCCCAACAATTAACAGCCACAAGCAGCTGCCTAGCACTCTAAAAATTAAAATAATTGTGGCACATAAAGCAAGAAATGGTTATAAGAAGATAGCAAAGCATTTTCAGGTAGTCGTTACTTCAGTTCGTAATGTAATTAATAAGCAAGGAAGAATGGATGATGAAAAAGAAAATTGTTGAGGGCTTTCCAAGCTCTGATACCTGCCAAAGTGCACCTGCTTCAAGCCCTTTTCCTGTTTTCTTATTTTGAAACTGAAGATGGAAATATTAAAGAAATGTGTCTTATTCTTAATTTCACACCTTTTGGAATTCAGGTTATCTTTTACCCACTTAGCTATTCACATTTGGCCCATACTTTTCCCTGCTACTGTACCACCTCACTGTAATTGTTCGGTTGCAGGAACTAAGGAACCAAAAGCATAAACTTTAGGCTACACTAATTTAAAGACTTTATTTACAAAAGGATCAGATGGTGTGTAATGTGAAAGGAGCCAATTGCCATGATGAACCCACAGATCACCTGCACAACTCTGCAGTTCCCCTCAGCTATACTGCTGCCTCATTTCTTTTTTGTCTCTTTTACGTTTTTTAGCTCATTGTTTTGCTTTTACAGCCTGCAGCTTAACTGTTTTGTTTCAGTCTCACCACTTTCATCAAGCTCATTTCCAGCAATATCAGTGAAAAATCAGTGAAAAAGCTCTGATAAACCCACCTGCTCAGCAGCAGACGGACACAGTTGGAGACTAGCTGGTGAACATTGTTGAGTATTTCTCAGAAGTTGGTGGAGTCCAAACCAGAATAAAAAGGAGTGTGAATGTTAACTTACATTCACCAGGTGGACACAAGCATGACTCCAAATGAAGGCTAATGTTGCTCTGCATCTGCTGGATGTGGATTGTGTGTCAAATTTTGCTCATTTTGAGTTGTGATTTGGAACCCTATAATCCTGCTGGACTAGTTAGACATGTTGTTATTCATAACACAATTTGCCTATTTACATATGACTATTGTAAATATTAAATAAATATGTAAATATTGAAACACTTAAAGGGTTAGGAAAGTATAGATTTTGAAAAGGAACTAACCAAACCAAGAATAGCTGGAGTAGATTCATGAGTATGTGATTTTGGTGTAAAGTGCAGTGAAATCTAGTTCAGATCACCTGCAAGTAATTGATTAGTTGATGATCGATTAAATGCCAAAAATTCTCTGGTTCCGCCTACTCCAATGTGAGAATGTGTCACTTGTCTTTGTCATATCTGATAGTAAATAAATATTTTTGGGTTTTGGACTGTTGGTTGAATAAAGCACATTGTACTTGCCATATTTTTTGACAACTGTAGACCAGTTCATCAGAGAACTTAGAGAAGAGATTAATCTGTAATTACATGGTTCAATGCAGCTGTAATCTAATAATTATGATATTTTTTGAATTTGTTGTATTGATATGACAAATTTCTTCACTCTTACATTAGACATACCTTCAAGAGGCAGGTAGGGATTAGTGCATAAACTGATGAGCCTGCATTGTTGCATGCTATTAACTGATGGAATGTAGGAGATGGATTTTGTCTGGCATGGAAAAAGCTATGTGTGTGTCCAGTTCTTGGATGATTGATTTGGGTGTTAACTTCCCCACCACTTTTCCTCTCCCTGTTTCCTCTCGTCTACCTGTCCTCCACTGCTTCCTCTGCACTTTCTCTTAATTAATCTCTGTCTCATATCTGATTTTTCTCTCTGTGGTGCCTTCTTTATTCATAAATTCCTGCACCCCTCTCCACAAACCTTTATGCTCTGCTATTCTATATCGGCTAATCTATCCTGTAAAACTCTCCACTCACACTGCCACATTCTCACCTTCTTTAATAAATTCCACTTCCACGTTCCCTGATTTCCACTCCCATGTTATTTCTTCAATCTTTTCAACTCCCCCTAACCCTTTACAACTCCTGCCTGCTCCAGCCGATGGAAATCTTTGTCGACGATGAGACCAAGCTGACTCTGCATGGGCTGCAGCAGTACTATGTCAAGCTGAAGGACAATGAGAAAAACAGAAAGCTCTTTGACCTCTTGGATGCACTAGAGTTCAACCAGGTACTGTGTTCTATATCAGCCTGGTGGGACAGAAACCCACCAGAAAAGTCTTCTACGTGTCTCTATTGTGTAGTCTATTGATGGGAATTCAGCATCAGTTGTTCATATGGGACAGACTTATGGGCTGTTATAGGCTTATACTTCAAATGAAGTAGGTCATACAATGTGGCACGTGAGAATGACTAAAAGCAAAAGTGTTTCATGCAACATTGGGAAGAGGGGAGATTTGGCCCTCAAAAGCGAGGCTGTCTACGTACTTACATACTACATACAATTCAATTTTATTTGTATAGCGCCATATCACAACAAGAGTTATCTCAAGGGGGGGGGAATGGACAGAGAGCAACAGGAGAGAAGAGCACAAAACTACGAGAGACTGATGGGTTATGAATGGATATAGGAGGAGGACAGAGAGAAGGAGAGAGAGAGAAGTTAAGTGCATCATGGGAAGTCCCCCGGCAGTCTAGACCTATAGCAGCATAACTAAGGGATGGCTCAGGGTGCACCTGGACCACCTAACTATAAGCTTTGTCAAAGAGGAAGGTTTTAAGCCTACAAAATGTGGAAAGGGTGTCTGCCTCTCAAACCCAGACTGGGATCTGATTCCATAGGAGAGGAACTTGATAACTGAAGGCTCTGGCTCCAAATCTACTTTTGGAGACTCTAGGAACCAAAAGAAACCCTGCATTCTGGGAGCGTAGTGCTCTATTGGGAAAATAGGGTACAATGAGCTCTTGAAGATATGATGGTGCTTGACCATTAATTAAATTCAATTCTTGATTTGTCAGGGAGCCAGTGCAAAGAAGCCAAAATGGGTGAAATATGATCTCTTTTCCTTGGTCTTGTCAATACACGCGCAGCAGCATTCTGGACCAATCTTTAAAAACTTGTTGGGGCAGTGTGATAATAGAGAACTGCGGTAGTCCAGCCTAGAAGTAACAAATGCATGGACTAGTTTTTCTGCATCTTTTTGGCACAGGATATGCCTGATTGTTACTATGTTCTAGAGGTGAAAAAAGGCAGTCTGAGAAATTTGCTTTATATGTGTGTTAAAGGACTTATCCTCACCAAAGATAACTCCTAGATTCTTTACAGTAGTGCTGGAGGCCAATGCAATACCATAGAGAGTACTGATATCTTTAGAAAATGTGCATCGGAGGTGCTTGGGGCCAAGTACAGTAACTTCAGTTTTGTCTGATTTTAACAGTAAGAAATTGCAGGTCATCCAGGTTTTTACTTCATTGAGGCATGCCTGAAGTTTAGCTAATTGGTTGGTTTCATCTGGCTTAATAGGCAGATATAATTGGGTATCGTCTGCATAGCAGTGAAAAATGACAATTGGCCTCCACATCACTCTGATTACTCTGTGGCACCTTATCTGGTCTCACAGTGGTTGAATGACCTCACTGAAGTCAGGACAGCACAGTCACTGCACCACTTTCATTGTAGGCTGAGAACTCACTCTGAGTCTTTTCTTGCATTACTTTTATGAAAACAAAATTAAACTAAGCAGTTACACTATAATACTCAGAACATGCTTTTTGTTGTTTATTTGAGAGACATGCACTTCCAATTTTTGACATAGGTGACATTTAGCTATTGTTCTTATGGAGCTTGAATGCACTTTAAATGCACTTTGAACAACAAAGTGTTATGTAAGCTCCATAGGTCTGCCATATTAATGTAATGTAATCTCTCCTCAAAGTCATTCATGGCTTTGCACCATAAATGAAAGTTCAAAACTAGTTTACTTGATCAAATCCACACTCCATTCGCTGCCTGAAGTGGGTGTGAATGTCAAATTGTCTCTTTGGAAAGTTACAAAAATTGATGGAAGCAGCCCCCTGATTCTGCTGTCAGAAATATAGTTTCAGACACTGTTTGATGATCTAACAAGCACTTCATTTGAAGCATGTTGAGGCCTTAATTCTTAACATGGATACACAGTAAAGAGATGCCAGTCATAGCTGAGTGATTGTATTGCTGTGTTGTTCAGGTGGTGATCTTTGTAAAGTCTGTCCAGCGGTGTGTAGCTCTGGCTCAACTGCTGGTGGAGCAGAACTTCCCAGCGATTGCCATCCATCGAGGAATGCCTCAGGAGGAACGGTAACTGAGCTGTGACACACAAATGTGATGTTAAATGTTAAAACATTGCCATTTTGTTTTACCTCTTTATTCAGTGTTTTATATTCACTGATTGCCTTTTTGGATGGGGTTTTTTCCCCCATACCAATCAGTAGCAAAAAACATCTCTGTATTATGTCATTTTCATTTGGCACAGAAGCTGTGATAGGGGTTGCTGGAAAATATGTTGGGAGACATTATCTGACATAGCAGACATATTTTAAATCAGATATGGTGGTGACAATTTAGAGGTCTGAAACCAAGCTGAAAGAATATCTAAATAAGAGTTAAAAGTTAGTAAGTGGGCCTTAAGTGAAATTTTTTGGTGCTTTTAAAAAACAGTAATGAAGACATGTCACTATTACTAATCCAGTTTTCAAAAGATTAATTATTGAATTGCTGAGAATTGAAATGGCTGTCCCAACCAGTTCATATGAACTACAGAACATACAGTATCCTCCAGACTCTTTTCTGTTTAGTTTTTTGTTCTGGATTTAGCCAGTCTATGCTATGTATACATCTTTGCTGCCTTAGTTTTACAACTGATGCTTCTGTCTTGTCTACAGAGGTCTTCCTTGTTGATTTGTAATGTAGCAGTCAGTGGGATATAATGGAATACTGAACTTTACTTATTGCTCTTCTTCATTGTCTTTGTAGTTTGTCTCGCTACCAGCAGTTCAAGGACTTTCAGAGGAGAATCCTGGTGGCCACCAACCTGTTTGGACGAGGGATGGACATCGAGAGAGTCAATATTGCCTTTAATTATGACATGCCTGAAGATTCTGACACTTACCTACACAGGGTAATGCTATCATATACACGTGCACACAAGTGGAACCCTCCACTGTAACCCACTGTTCATTCACACCTAGTTTTTGAATGCAGTGTGCAAATCTTATGAACAGACCCACAAAAGCCCATTGCTTCAAAAACACACACAAATATACAGTTTCATATATATTTTTTTAATTGCATATTTTTGTCTGCACTGTAATACACATTTGGTACGCATGTTTTTGTGGTAATCATCATCATCATCATATTGTCCTCTGACAGCGTCATCAATCTCTGAATTAGACTGGAAGTGTATCATTCCCTCCCCTGTAATGTTGTTATTATCATTCACTTTCTTTATGCATCACAAAGAGTGTTCCATTTCCTGGCCACCTTATCAGGGCAGGAAGACTGTGAAGCCCAACTGCTGCCAAACTTTTCTGGTGTGTCTTTCCATAGCTGTTTTTTATTGGCCTTGGCAGATTATAGCCATCTATTCAGGTCTTTTAAAGAGGAAACCTTTGCCTTCAGTCTCGCTGTGCTGCCACGTCAGGTTGTTTAAAAACAACATAGGCCTTCCTGAAGCCCTCATTTGCTAGCATGGGTGATGGGGATGGGCTGCATGCAGCATCGGTGTTCTCCTGGCAGCTGTCTAAAACACGCATAAAAGTCACAGGTTAGCATGCACAACATTATGACCATTATTATTGTGATTATTATTATTATTATCTTACCTGGTATGTTGTGAAAGTCTCCAGCTTCTACTACATTTGCCATATTTGCTAAGTTCTCATTCAAATAGAATAGTTTTGGGGTCTGCTGCCTTCTGGTGTTTTAATGTTCATCTTCACTTCCAAATAGCCTGAAAATGAAACCAGAAAAACCAGACCTAATATTTATGATAAAAACACAACTGGTTTGACAATCCTTTACCAGTGCTTTAGGGCGATTCTAACCATAATATGTCCAGTTAGCTGATCTCACTCTATCTAAAAAAGAACTTTTAAATTGGGATTTACACTTCCATTTATTATTTTCTTTTATTTCACAGGGTTGGATAGTGGAGTTTGCTCTAGCCAGGTTAGCCACTGTTAACCATTGTTAGCAATAGCAGTTGGTAACAATGCATTACACAGTATTTTGCCCTTACAAACACTGTCGCAACATGTCCACATATAGAAATTGGACATGCTATGGGTACGACTGATGTAATGGTGATTATGAACAGGTCCTTAGCAACATGCCCTAACAAGAGACTTCTTTTTTAGAAGTTATCTAAGAGCTCAAATCTCTTGGGGTACCCAAACTTTTGTAAGGTGCTCCTTTCCTTTCTCCTTTCTCAAATATTTTGCAAAAAAAATACTACACTAATCTTGCTCAAAATGTTAGACAGATTTTATCCCTAACTTTATTCCTTTGGATTTGGAAATCAGTTCAAATTCTACTTAATTAACTATTCACAGTAACATAAATTTTGACACAGGGTACCCAAACGTGTGTGTGTGTGTCTGTGTGGGTTCACTTATGTCCAAATTGGGGATATACACTAGACTCAAGACCAGTTGATTCGGGACAGCGGTGCAATTGAGGACAAAAAGCGGTGTCCTCAATTTGGAAAACTGTGATTTTTAGGTCAATAGTTAAGGTTATTGTTAGGTTAAGGTCAGGGTTATGTAGGTAAGGTCAGGTAGTCCTTCAGGTTAGTCTCCAGGAAATGAATGTAAGTCTATGTAAATTCCCCAAAAGTGACATAAGTAAAGACTGTGTGTGTGTATGTAACCTTCCATGTATTTAAGCCTAATGTGTTCTTTTTGCAATCTCGCCATCCTGCCAGACACACTGGCATTTCCCTGAAGTGGAAAGAGATTTTTTGCTGGTCCAGCTGTAACGTCAGCTGTACTGGTAGCAGTAAGTGCAGCTATGTGTGCTGTTGCAGGTTGCCCGGGCCGGCAGGTTTGGCACAAAGGGCCTGGCTATCACGTTTGTGTCTGATGAAAGCGACGCCCGCACACTCAATGATGTCCAGGACCGCTTTGAGGTGAACATCAGTGAGCTGCCTGACGAGATTGACATCTCCTCTTACAGTAAGGTTTTCATTCATTCCTTGTATTTATTTAAAGTTTATTCAAAGTTCACCTTTACTAACCTTCCCCATGTGTCCCTGCAGTTGAACCAGCACGATAGACGAGCCGGATCTTCCACTAGGGCTTGCAGTCACTTTGTATTTGCAGTTTCACTCTGATGGTAGATGCAGACTGTCTTTATGTAAACCCTGGAATGTCAGACAGCAGATATTTTCCTAACCTTGTGATGCTTGCTTTTTTAGAGAAGGAAAGCAATACAATGGTGATACAGCTCTCTCTGCAGGGAGAAATCAGGACAGACTTTGTTTAATAATGTTTGTTTTATTTAAGTTTCTGATATCAGTAATTATTAATGGATATTTAATTTTAATACTGTTGTTTTTATGAAGGATTGCTGTTTTCTAGATGTGATAAGTTGACTTGTAGATAGTTCTAGGACTAAACACTGTTCACTGCTGTGTGAAGTAATAAATCTGTTTTTGCCTGGCAAAGTGTCTCTCATTCTTCATCCACCTGTGTACTTATCATCAACAAATCCCACAAAAATACCAACCAACCAATACAAACCAACTTGTTCTCGGTCTGTGGCTTTCTGCCCCAAGCTCATCGGTTTCTATTAAAGTCATGTAAGTCTATAAACACACCTCACAAATATGTAGTATTGTTTTTAAAAAGGCTCACTAATTTCCTGGACACTATAATGGTACTCAAACAGGAGCAAATAGTGCACCCCTGACTATTTTCAACAGTGGATTAATAAACATTTGGTGGTCTAGTATTTCCAGTAGTAGTATGTATACACAGTACCACCAGCCTCATCCTGTAATGTGTAAAGTCTTGTAAAGCTTGAGACATACAAAATACTCCTGTGCTGGATTCAAGCCTGGAACACTTTCTTCTATAAGACACAGTGTACTTGATGGACCAGAGAGCCACCAGGCTGGTTTAAGTCTGTAAAACATTTCTTGAATATTAGTCTTAATATGACTTAGTATTGCATGTGGATTATTTTTCCACCATTTGTGGGGGCCAAAACAGCTACGTTTATCATGTTTGTGAAACAGGACGTAGAGCAGGAATTCAACAGGATGACGAGAGGAAGCAGATAGATAAGTGCTGATCACAGCTTTGTAGAGCACACAGCCATGTTTTTTTTAATCTCTGGCTAACCTCTCGCTGCCAAATGTAAGCCTTTTGTTGTCAGTATATACTGTGTACTAAGTATCTCCACCAGCTAGGCCTACAAGCAGTAGTGCGCCCTAGTGCTGTCATTCCTTATTTGAAATTCAAATTTAAAAAAATGGTGAGTGCAGCAGGCCATAATGTGTACTTGTGTTAATTTGTGTAAATTTCTGGTTTCCAGAAAGTAGTGATGCATGCCATGCAGATAATCACCGGAGAAGTCATTTGGTGAGACACCATAGATAGAAAAAATGTCTGTCTGCTGACTTTTAAAAGACTAACTTAATACTAGGCTGAATGGTGTTTCATTGCCTTCCCTGGCTGAAACCGTCAAGCCTGTTTCACCTCTGACCACAGCCACAAACTGGAGGTCAGCCAAAACATTTTCCAGGTGGAAAATATTACCACAGCAAATCTGAAGTCACATATTAGCCTGATAATCAGACAAATCTGAGATTCAGGTAGATGTCTGGAGCCAGGCTAACCTGTTTGCTTGTCAAAGGCAGGAGAGGCACTGCACTGTTAATATAATGAAACCTCATTCTGCAACATCATTTAGTAGGCTACACAGGTTGTACTCAAATTCAAACCAAACGTGTCATTGTTCAAACTAATGCTTTTGAAAAAAGGACAGCACTAGTGCCTCACTATGGCAACAATTAGAAACAGACAACCCAATCAGGCATGGTTTGGACCCTCGATATGTGGCATTTACAGCCAACCAGGGTTTGGACATGGCATCTTACCCATGTCACAAAGTCCCAGCTATGGATCAGTTAGCACCAATGCATGGCTAACGTAAACTGCAGAAAATCTGAAGTTGGGAATTCGGAGGTGGTGCACTGTATACATACACATACTGTATAACTGACAGCAGATAGATCAGTAAGTGAGTGAGATTTAATCTGTGTAGTTCCTCACTCCTCACATCAAGGTTTTCTTTTCTAAACAGGTCACATCTTCAAAAATGCCAACAGCGCAGGAGAGATTTTTGTGCCAAAGTAAGCCTCATTAGTCACCTACAAACTCACCATTAACCAGGCAAAATGCCATAATGATCTATTGTTCAAAGTGGAAACTAATATGAACATGACACAAGTCACAATAGGGCACTGAGGATTACACAGCTGAATGACTGTTGTCAATGAAAGAGCAACTCTGTCAGCATGTGGACGATATCAAAATAGTTGATTTTATTTATAATGTATTAAAGTTATAAACACATCAGGCAGTGGTATTACACATCACCATACAGACATGGGAATAATCAATCAATCTTGTGGATAATCTTCCAAAGCTAATTACAGTACAGTGATAATCATTTCTCTAGCCACCCCTCAGCCTTCTTGTTGAAACAAATAAAAACTATCAAACAATCAGTGGTTTTTCAACAAACCTAAGCTGACCAAACCATGGTTTGGATGTCATGTAATTTCAACTAGCCCTGTATTAGGGCTTCAGGGTGATCATCAGTAAAATGTCAGACTCAGTGATGTTTGAATCTCATTTGCAGCTTGAAAAAATTGTTAGAACTTCAAGTTCAAGACAGTTAAATCATTTCAAAATACCCTCATTATAATTTCATCCTTCACATTAACAATTTCTTTGTACACATTTATACACCAAGTTCACGCAGAAGAAAAGAGCAGTGTGGTGGAAATGCAGAATCTGTAACCCTCAGAAAACAGTAGGCAAGTTGCAGAATTAATATAGAACTTCCTTCACAATAGCAATTCTTTTCAGCCATCACATTGGTGTAGTTTAAACTGGGTTACTCTGAAACATTAAAGATGTTGCATTGCCAAAAAACAAAAAAGTTATAGGCCTACCAAAACCATTTTGAGCAGGAGATCAACCAGGCCTCAGTATACTTCAAACACAGTACTAAAGGTGTCCAAAACCTTTTCAACAGTGGAAGTGAAGGAGCTGTGTCTGACAATTTTGTGAAAGAGACAAGCAATCAATTCACACAACTTCCCTCACCCTTTTTTCATATGAACTGAGTGCAACACCATGAAAGTCATTTAGGAGAGAATGTCTGAATGTGTGCAGTTATCCCCATTTCTTCGAGTCATTATGTCAAGACTGAAGACAAGGCAGTTTTTTCTGTCTGTCTTTGAGTGTGGCCATTAGGAACAATATTGCCTTTAAATGTGGTCTGACATACTTCATTTGAAGCACACAGAGGCCTTAGCAGTGTGAGATCAGCTCTCCTCTTTGATTTAGTGTTGTGCACTGTCATCTTGCTGATTTTGAGGCCATGTTCATAATCTAATGTAAGGACAGTAGTGCTGATGATTAAAGAAAATCTCCACCCTTAATCCTCCCAAACTTGTCCTGTACAAAACTTAGCATGAATATGTTCTTGGTGCTCTTCTTCTCCCGCAACTCCAAACTAATCTAAACTAAGGACAAATCAAAGCAGGATAGCAATACGTAATTTGTTGGTCCTGAATAAGGGCTGCCATAGTCTGGGAGGTGTCTCTGCTTCCTCTGCAATTCTTTTTCTTTGTACCACTGCTGAAGAATCCTTTAATCTTTAACGTTAACCATTAGGGCGATTTAATGACTTTGTTCAGCACTGTATATGACCTTTGTTTACCACCTAAAAATTGTAGAAGTTTTTCATTTTTCTTTGCACACAACTCTTCTTCTGATTAGTTTTACAGACTTCGACATGATCTGAAGAGTTGGGCTATCAATTTCAATAACTTATTTCGAGAACCTTGCTAAATGTAAAAAAAGATGGCCCAAGATTTTACATATAACACGTTTTTTTTCCCAAGTACTAGAGGTGGTCACTCTGCTTGTGTTTGGCCTCCGGTGTATTATCATCAACAATGAAACATGCTCTTTCTCTTGACAATACAAATTCTGCTACCAAACAACTGCAGCTGCTGCCAACATCAGAATGTGATGTTGAGTCTACATTTGGCCAGTTATTCACAGGAATAAAAAATACCCCAAATATGGGCCCAGAAAGCAAGGCACGTTGCCTAAAGCTGTTTTAAACAGTGATTAACGGTGGAATTTTCATTTACCAGAAGTTTCAACTCTCTGTGCAGTCTGTGTGACCATTGAACTTGCTGAGCCTGAATGAGCACCCTATTTTAGAAGATTTCCCTAACAAACAGGCCTTGATCTCCAAGCTCCACTGATTTGGACCCCCCATCTGAGCTGCTTTAATTCCTTCATGAACCACTGCATCTGCTGATATTCTTTGGTCTGAGAGGGTGTTCCTCTGAGTAAGGCTCTCCTCCCCTCTTCAACACCATTCACATTGTACAGTCTGGATCAGTCGTTCAGCTCCAGCTAATATCATAATGCATCCAGCCCTCTGGTGGAGCCAAGAAGACCCTTCGACCCCGGTACAGGAAACTGACCACACCCCTGTAACCTGTGCGAGGAACTCCAGATTTCAAGTCATCCATCACCCCCAGATTTCGAGCAAAGACTTTAAAACTGTCGCGGCTGGAGTACTGGACCCTGTACGGACCAGGGCCCCTTAAGCTGCTCCCTTGTTGCAAGTCCTCAATCTTCACCAGTGGGGCGCTGTAAACCTCTTTGATAAATGTTTCATCATACTTCTCTTTTAGCAAATAAGACAAATCCTGTTTGGTAAAAGGCACAAATTCAGTGTTTAGCTTAATATAGCGAAGGTACTGGTCAAAGAATTGACCTAAACTGACACCTTTCCGGCCAAAAGTGATAGTCCGTGAGATTTCCGGACGAATGCAAGAGCGGTCTTTGCGCTGTTCTGGCTGACGCATCCAGTCATCCCAGAAGGCCAAGGGCCATTTGAGTTCCAGTTCGTCCCACATCTCCTTCAGCAGCATCCAGCCCAGCCCGGGGAAGAAGTCTGTTCTGTACAGGAGCTCTGCTTTGGATGGATCCACCAAGGCGTCTCTGCCATTATCGTTCCAGGCAGAAACACACCACAGGGTGGGGTCAGAGCGCAAGATTGGGTACAAAGCTCGGAAATACTCAAAGAAGTCTGGAGCCACCTAGAGGAGGGAGATACACAGGAGTGAGATGGTACTTCTTCAAAGATTGAGTCCAAAAAGATCAAAAGAATCATTGAAAGGTCTGTTCGCAGAAGTCAATTCAACAGCAACAACGAGAAAAGTATCAGTTTGGGCTGAAGACCTTTCATTTTTCTCTGCTTACCCAAAAAATATAAGCCTTTAAAGAAAATGGGTTATATTTTCTTTGTTTTGGCCATTAGTACAAATAATAATATTGCACTGAGCAAGGTAATAGCCAAGATCTGGGAGCACAGCAATGTGCACAACAACAGTAAGTAGAGTAGGTCAAAGTTGAAGCAGAAAGTGGTCTGCAAACTGTGATGAATGTTTAGAAAAGACAGATTGTGTAACGTTTTATTGCTTTCTTTTGACTAAACTGGAGCTTGGTTTCCATTAAATTGCATGGCTTCTCATGTTTCTTAACTCATCAGCCTTCTTTTCAGTGATGCCATCATGTTCCAAGCTATTGATTTGGTGAGTACAATGTAATTATTACTGATAAAAATGGTGGCCAAAACTACAAAAAGAGAACCCAAGTTACAATAAACTGAGCAAAAACATTTCATATTTTCACAGTAAGAGAAAATAAGAAAAAGAATAAAAAACAAATATTGCAAAAATCAAGAAACATTAATATAAAATAGAAAAATTCACAATAAAATTACGAAAAAACATAGCAGCTTTAAAAAAAATGGCAGCGCGAATATGTGAATACTGTGAGCAATTTAAAACAATAAACAAATACTGAATATTAAGCAGAAAATAACGAATATTTATGAGACAGTAAGGTGCAAATGATATGTGCAATAGAACAGTGTAATGCAATAAATATTATGACCAAACAGTAAACAAATACTGAATATTAAGCAGAAAGTAAACAAATACTGAATGAGTAAACAAATAAATGGAAACAAAAACCACACTATGTTCTATCATGCACTCCTTTGGAAGCCAAGCATTTTTTCTTGTTTTGTTGTATGAACAGATATTGCTGACCTGAATCTTGACATTCTTACTAGCCTCACAGCACGTTTGTTTATTTATATTCCCAAATAAGTTACATTCAGATGCACAGCAGGCATTTTGACTTGGAACTAAAAAACATTCCGTTCAAACGATTACTAAGGTGCAGCAAATGTAGCTGCTGCTACACATTTTGAAGAAACTGTCTTTAGTGATCAATACTTAAGACAAATATGGAACCATTGGGACCAGCCTCAGTCATTGTTAACCCACATTTGATTGTAAGCCACATGCAATTACGCTTTTACCATGGAAAGGCTATTCAACCTCTTCATTCCTGCCAGATCTACAAGCCGGAACATAATTATGAACCCCAGCTGTGTCTACTGTTTAAACCCTCAGACCTTTACTTGCACAAATGCAGGTGAAATCAGCAATATTTCCATTTGATAGTATGGTGCAGCCATAAAAACATAGGGTCCTCTTTGAATCTTTCACTAAACCTAAAACATTATACAGCTGAAATGAACAATGGTACAGATGGTATTTTACTGTCAGGATGCTGATACAAATAGTTTTACTAACTTTAAAGCTACTTGAGGGGGAACTGAAGTCAAGACCTGCTGTTAAAATGGTCTGTAGAATTACAGAATTAGAATTAATTCTACTGTCAGACTGTAGTGTTTTGACTAAATTAATAGTATACTAATAGATCAGTCCAACATTTTAGGAAACACTGTTATGTGGTTTCTTTTGGATGTGATTCTTTTGGATGTGCTTGGAATGTGATGTCTGTGTGTAAATTAGAGCGCTGTAGTAAGGGCATGGTTAGTCTAGCTTGACATTATAACTGGAAACAGGGAGGGACAACTAACCTGGCTCTGTCCAAAGTACAAAATACTCATAACAACACTGAGAAAAGCTCACTGATTAACATGTTTATAGTGTTTTTAATCTGTAAACAAACAGCAATGTATGACAATTTGTGGTTTTGGAGGGACCTACCAAGAAATAGTGCCTGCATTTATTTCTTTATGAACAACAGTTGGATGCAGTAAGAGTGTGCAGTTTTCCAGAGTCATCACAGTGTTGTTGCTACATTTGGTAAAAAAAAAAAAAAAAAAACCCAAACAAACAAAAAAAACATACAAAAACCTGTTCTCACTGACTGTATCTGGCAATTCATACAACAACTGGAGACAATGCACAGAAATACTGGGCAGATGGATACAATGTTTTCATTAACAAATAGTTAATGAAACAAATGACAAATGAGATACAACATGTTACATTTACCTGCAACATTTGTATTGTTGGTAGGTGGATTTTGAATGTTGGACAGAGCCAGGGTAGCCATTTCCCCCTGCTTCCAGTACTTAGACCAAGCTAAACTAACCACAATGTAACTTTAGCTCTGAACTTAACCTACAGACATTGATTGATATCAATTTGAGCATCTGACTCACTGCAAGAAAGTGAATATGCTAACTGTATATGCTCTACAATTAGCTGCGGTACCTCCAAGCTAGCTATTATTCACAAAGAATAATATTTCCAAGAAACAGAGGTCTCTGAGAGGACACTGGAACCTCAGAGAAACGCCAATGGGCCATCAAGCTCGTGTCCATGCATCAATACTATTGTGACCAGGGAGACACTTAAGCCAGTTTCCACCAAGCAGTCAGTTCATTTCAGCTTATTACACATTAGAATGGGTATTTTGACAAAAGTTGTGGATGGTACCAATAGAACCACTGCACTCCATCCCGTTTTTTGTTATCCCCCTGTTGAGGTTCCAAGGGAGCTGAGCTGACACTAAAAAGCAGAGTTAAAACACTGCAAACCACAGATTGGTCAGAGAGAATCAGAGCAACTGTTATAAGAGTACCATAGCTCAGCACACAATGTGGGCACAAGTGGCAGAAAAGTGACGGTGAATATGAGCGAAGAAAAGAGTTAGAGATAGAAGAGAGAGAAAAAGGTTATCTGCAAATTGTCAATCTGCCAGTAAAAGTAAAGTATAGGTTACATTTTGTCAGTTTATAAATATTGCAGCTTCTTAAGACCAAGAAGTCTTGTCTGTTGTTTCCCTGCTGCTGGAAAAGTGAAGGCGATTAGCCCCAAAGCCTTGGTAAAACCCTGCAAACATAAAGAGTACCGTCTGGAGTGGAAATGCAAAACAGATCTCTGGGTACATGTACATAGGTACAGGTTAGATACGGTTTTCAAGGGTACTATACCGAAAGTGTTTGGTAGAAATGTGGCTTAAAAGTAATCTAAACAATCTCTTTAAGCTATGGGACGTGTGGATGAGGGTGTCAATTTACAACAAACCAAAATTGTCAGCAGCATTCTCTGCTCAAGGCTCATACACAAAATGCCTGATGCCCAGAATATGATGAGGTGTGTGGACCTCTCCTGCAGCCAACAATGTCAGTTTTAGTCCTTAACGCATCCACTTTTGTACACAAGACCCCAAGAAATCAACACTCACACTGAATTTTGGGAAATGATACAAGATGTACACCAACACAAGTCTATCAAAAGGTGACTTCAGTAAGCAACTGCCAATTTCAAGGGTGGAAACTTTGTTTTATTTTTTCCAGGTGCAAGCTCCATTTTTCTTTATACGCTGCATTGTGGGACAGTGGTGTCTGTCAACACCATAATCATAAATCAATTTAGTGTGCAAAATGACATATCTGATTACATTGAGGCTTGCAAACCAAAGCGGGATGAAAAAAGTAACTGTTCCAAAACCAAACCTGATGGCAATAGATAGTAGCAGCCCAAATAATTTTTTTCTGTCTTTCTGTGTACCAAGATTTCAAGTGCTTGTTGCTGCTACTTTGCCATCTGCTTCTTCTCTTTCTCAACCTGACCTCTATACTTCTCTCTTCTACACTTGAGGATAGCTGCCAGTGAAATTCCACCGCCGGCAACCTATAGCACTGCATCGTTTACCAGTGCCTGTGATAATCACTGAACACAATATACAGACCTCTCCTATGTGTCTCTACTGTCAAAATATCCAATAAATGCAAAATACCACAACACTGAGCTATCATGGATGATAATGCCTACCGTAATGGGTGGTAATGTGACTAAGCCTGACACCACTCACCTCCAAGTCATCTTCCACTATGACCACAGTTGACTGGGAGAAGGTGTTGAACACTTGGTTGAGTGCCCATCGGTAATGTCGGGCGATTTTGTAGTAGCCCTGGAACTTCCTGTGCTCTGGTCGGACCCTGATGTCCGAGAGGTCCGGCTGGCTTATGTGCGTCACTTGATCTCCATATGAGCCAATTACATGAGCCGTCTCGGCATGGCCACAATCCTGACTGACGATGATTGGATATAGTTCTGGAGAAGGGCGGTACTGTATCAGTTTGTCAAGGCTCCGTTTTACCGTCACTCTGTCACAAGCAATAACTAGAATGGGAATGACAACTTCTGGGCTGGCAACAGCAGTCGCCAATTTATTGTTCTTGCTAGTCTCTCCCTTCATTTTAATGGCCTGGTGTTGTTCTAAGTTAGAGTCTAAAGCAACTGTATGAACAGGATTCTGTGTATGTTTTTGTTCAGTTTGGTCCCTGTCATCCATACCATCTTTGAGAGGAAGTGGAGGTTTCGGTGGCTGGTGGACAACCTCTTCTTTGACTTCTTTCGTATCATCTGTTTCTCTTTTCCCAATGTCTTTCTGCCGAGCCCACATTGCCCTGTGACTTTCAATCTGCTTCAGTAGCTTTTTCTGTGTCTCGAGCTGAATTTCAACCTCCTCTGCAAGCCGAATCACCTCCCCAGCCAAGTTGACCCGGCCTCCTTTCCCTCTGCCCACACCCCACTCCTCCTTTCCTCCTGGTTCGGCTCCACCACCTTCTCCGAGGCGGCCAATGGGAGGGCGACCCCAAAGATAAAGTAGAAGCAAAGCATTCCAGGCGACAAACAGGAAAGCACCACATAATATAAGAGAACCTTTCTTGCGAACCATGGCCCAATGACACTAGATAAGGGACAGGGTAGTGGAAAAGGCTGCAGGGAGGGAGCAAGTGATGGAACCAGAGTGAGAATCCTACAGACCAAAGTGGCAATATCAGATGGAATTTGATATCCGGTCACATTGTAATTACTTCAAATTTGAGAGTCATCCTGTCGTTTGGTCAGGAGTAGGATTGTCCAATTGAAAAATGAATTTACAAGATCCTGTGGAATGTAAGCATTCCATGAAATCCCATAGAGGAGGCAATGAGTTGAGACAGGGCTTGTAGAAGTTCAGCAAGAGGAAGCAAAGTTGAAGGAAAGTGAGGTCACTTCAGGTTGAGGAAATGTAAGTCCTTGGATGTTATCTTCAGCCATTATCCTGAAAATTGAGCAAGAAAACAAATTATCAGCAAAATAAATGCAGCTCATTTCAACTTTAAGAAACAAAAGTCCCTTTTCAGACATGCACAGTACATCTGTAAAATCTTGTACAAATGTGAATAAAAGAAACCACTCAGACAGTAAAAGCCCCCACAAGATTACCACATTCTTATGTATGACATGTTTGCATCGCATGTGCAAGCTAAAAGGTAGGGCTGGATTATTCTATGAATTAGACTACAAGCCTGTATTTGTAATCTATCAAACAAGACACATTTGTCATAATTACAAATTTATCTTGATTTTACATGAATACAGTCAGACAAAATAAGTTGCAGTTTATTGCCGTTGACCAATGTTCAAACTAGTCGGTCAGAGAGAAGTGCAGTTTAAATAAAAAAGTAAAATTAACCTTGCTTTTATAAAGATATTACATAGTGGTATTGACTTTACTCAATTAAAGTCAATTAAAGTAAAAATATAATATTTAATTATATGTATCAATATAATACACTTGCTAGTCCCTGCTTTTCTCAGCTTTACATCATTGTAAACTGAACATTTTTGATTGTTTGTTGGACAACACAAGCAAATAGAAAACATCACCTGGGTCATCAGGGAAATTGTGATGTTGTTGTGAGGTTTTATTTCACTATTTTTCAGACTAAACCATTAATCTGAAAAACTGAAAAATAGCTAACAGATTAGCTGATAATGAAAAATAATTGTCATTTGCAGTCCTAAATTGGTCTGATCGCATAATTAGAGAATTCCTTTCCTTCTATGCTAAGGGCAGAATAACATGAACACTGCTGGGTATTGCAATGCTTTTTTGGTAACAACCAAAATATGTCCAGCTCTTCGTAGCACCAAGTATCAAAGAAGTATTCGGGCATACTTGTGCACCTGTATATAGACAACATTTAACATTTAAGAACTTTGGCTTCTTTTACAGTATTGGGGTGTAGTGGACTACATGAATTTAAATTACGAGCGGCTGTAGCTCAGGAGGTAGACCGGTTGTCCACCAATTGGAAGGTTCGTGGACAACCTGACCCCTGCAGTCTATGTGTCGAAGTGTCCTTGGGCAAGATACTGAACCCCAAATTGCTGCCGATGGAACAGCCATCAGCGTGTGAATGTACGTCACTTTGGATAAAAGCCAAATGAAATTGTGAAATTGTAGAATTGTAGTAGTTTAACTGCATTTTGCAGTAGCTTGCAGGTAGTTAAATTAAATTTATATTTGCATAGTGATTCAAGTAGTTAAATTACCTTTTTGGCATTTTGAATGTAATTAACTACTGAAACTACAAACAGTTGGGTCATAAAAGGAAAGGATTTTTTTCATTTTTTTATTTTACCATTGCTTCTCTACCGGAATTGAACCCCCTTTGACTTGCCCCACACCCTTTTTCTTTCATCCTGACCACTGTGAACACATGCCCAGGCAGTGCAGATGTTTAAGTAAGTCAGCCATATTGTAACATACAGGCAAGTGAACATTCAGTGAATGTTATCATTAGTCTTATAAAATAAAGTCTGTAGCGTAGTGTGAACAATTATGTTGTAGCAAAAACTAACATGTTGCTAACCAGCTAATGTCAGGTTTGCGGACATATACAAAATATTAGCTAACCTCGTCATACTATTCTCATGATGTGTTTCGCCACCCACACAATATGGCGAAGAGACCAGTCTTTCATGATAGTCCTTTGTGATACTTGATACAATGACCTATGAATAGCTGAGCCAAAATCATTTAAATGAAGACCTTGCTAGGCTGAGGCTGCATTGCTGTTCTTTTGCCACCTAATGAGTTCACACTACAGGATTATAACCCTGATTTTCCACTTCCCAAGAATTTTTGGAGATTGCGAACAAAAGTTCCCAGATCAGCGGCGAATCAGCCTTCATTTGGCACTCACAAATCGGTACAAGTGATGCCTGATCACATCAGGGGCAGGTCAGGGAGCTTCCCATTCCCATTCAATGTTTTGACTCTGGCTTCCCATTCATTATTATCCAACTCTCTCAACAATGCCTAACACACATTTGAAGCCTTTTCTCCTAGCCAGAGTTGAATCATAAACCTTAAACCTTGTAGGCAAAAAAAGCTAGCAAGCAGGTCAACTTCAGCATCCAAACATGCTAACAATTTAACATTACTCACATTATATATATCTGATAAAAAATTACCACAGTTACCTGCCAGCAGCAAATAGTTATATACAGTTACATTTGAAGAATATGTAACTTACAATGATTAGAGTTTCAGCCACTTAAGTTGTAATGTCATCCAACCTGCATGTGCTACCATTTGACATGACTTGGGGGTGTGTTCACAGCATTTCCACAACACAACCAAGAGCAGCCTTTTCAAAATATTCTCATCCATAAACTACCAATTGAGCATAAACACAATCCTGAACATGACTTAGTCCATTCATATGGCAATGTTATCCATTTTGGGGTACAGTGATGGATAGCCTAGTAGTTCATTCTTAAAAAATAAAGGTAAACAGAATGTTGTCTCAAATTTCCCCATTGTGGGATAAATAAAGGAATACCTGATCTTATCTTAAAATAATTTTCCAAGATGACACAAAATTTTTCCATGACATTTTACTTTTTCAGTCATTTTCCATGTCTTTCCCATGGCTAGAAAAATTGTTATCTCTCTTACAGGTTTTCCAGTGGGAACCTCATCCTCTTGAAATTTTGTGGATTAACTGACCCTCATGTCTTAAAGTAATGATACTTGATCAGGCAGACTTTGCAGTGTTATATTCCTCATGATCTTCTTTCCTCTTGTGATCTGTTATACCCCTACTGTTCTCCACTGGAGCCAAAAATGGAAAATTACTGATATCTTTTCCCGCCAAACAATTATTTGAATGAAAAAGAGACTCATCATGGAAGTAACAGAAGTAAAGTCACTAAAAATATGCTGATGTTCATACCATTGTTCTTTGAGGAAACTATGACAGGAGTGTTTTGTGTTATTTTTAGATTTTGTAGTTACAAGCACTAGTAGTAATCGTAACAGCATTTGAACCACTGGGACACAAAAACTCTCAATGGAATTACTGTATCCTTGCAAGGGAGCATTTCTGCTCCAAGTGCACAAATGTGGTCGAGCGAGCATGTGTCTGTGACAAGCACAAGCTCAACCCTCCCTCCGTGCTGAATTTCCTAGTCTCTCATTAGACTCATAATTACAATAGCAAAGTACATACATAGATAATGTCACAGGTTTGAGAAACAATCAGTGAAATGGTCAAGTCAAATGGAAAATGGTCAAGTCAATAAGTCAATCTAGTGCTTAGTCAAATTACATAAAATTACACATTACACCAAATTAGCTTGTTATTTGATTAATTTTAAGTCATTTTTCAAGCAAATATGCCAAACAGTTTCTAGGTGCAGCTTCTCCAGCTGTTTTATATCGCTGTAAACTGAATATCTTTGTGTAATGGACTGTTGATAGGACACAACAAGACATCTGAATATATCACTCTGGGCTCTAGGAAAAAAAAACTCTTGTATGTTCCTGTACCAAAACAGAAATTGAGTCTTCCTTCCAAATTTCTACTGCAATCTATGCAAAACTGGCAAAGAAACCGATAAAATTCGGATGTGATCCTAGATGGAGACGTGACAGTTGGACTTTATACTATTCAGAGGGCTGGATGAACTTAAACATCAGAGTGAGCTAAACTACAGGTGGTCTGTGGCTCCACACTAAAATCTAATGAAGTGGATTATAAAATACTAGCTTCTCACTTATTAAAAGCATACTGCACTAGTTTATCGCTTGCTCACCATGATCTGACACTATTAAAAGAAAATCTGAGAGCATTGAGCAGCAACTGACCGGACTGGTTATTACACATATACATACAAACATTCAAAGTTGAATGGATGTATTTGGGAAGAGGCATATATCTCATAGACTGATGTCTCAAAATCTGAGCTGCTAAAGGGAAGTGTAATTGTAATTTGGCTGAACAGACCCTTAAAATTAGCTGTCTATTTAGTGCCTATCAATACCTGATTTTGCTACACAATCAAAGTTCAACTTTGTATGAATAAACAGACTCCAGTACAAATGATGAAAATGCTTACACAGTGATCGGCAGTCAAATAAAACTACTGAGTGTCAACAGTGTGTATTACTCCTTATCCTCAACAAAACCCCATTCACACCAACTAACATCTGGCTAGTGTCTTAAGTGGGAAAGGGTACAATTGGCATTCATTTCCAAGTCAAACGACTCTGCAATAGGATATTTATCAGCTCCAGCTCCAATTGGCAGTGATGGAAACATGACCCCTGGGTGGACTAATTTTCACCCCTTTTACGGTTTACATATTGAACATTATTTATTGTTTTTTACCTTCTGGGAACAAATTGTTCAGTCTGCATTGAGTTTGAATGAGAGACTGAAGTAAAAGATCTATAAAAAAGTAATTGTTGTAACATTGTCACTAGCCAACATGCTGCTTTCTACTATTTCCTGCTTTCCAGTGCATTTCATGACGTCAGACATGACACACCAGAAAAAAAACAGAAAGGCAAACTTGCCTACTGACAATGGGAAAGGAGTAAATCCCCTATTTTTAGTGGGTTTACCTGCCTTTAAAAATCTTGCATATATGCACTAATTTTGGTGTATGTGACAGCAAAGGTTTGTTATTTGTGGCTGATGGAGGGATGAAAGAAATGAGTAAGTGGAGGAGGATAAAGAAGGTCACACTGATTTCTCTACAGGAGCTCATCAGCATTAGAAAAGCCTAAACCAATTAGTGCTGATAAATATAGGCTTGCAATAATCTTGTAAGAATGGATGTTTGACCAGAAGGAAAAAACACTTGGATTAGTAATGGCTGTGGTTCATTGCTCTGGGATAGGACAAACACAGCTCTGCAAGCTATAATGCTAGCTATGGCAGACCTGTTTATTTCCATATTACCATCACTCCACTGGTATGCAACAATTGTCCGACCTACTGACACATATCAGATATTTGAAAAAAGCTTAAAGAGCCACAGAGTCATATGTTTGAAAAATGACAAATGGTTCTGGCTAGCATTGGGGTTAGGGGGTTTCTGTAGGTTGTGGACAGATCCAAGCGGAATCGAAATCACACAGTACAGCATACAACAGGACTGGCATAGTTTTAGGTCTGACCTTTTTTTTGCCTTTTGTCTAAATGACAAAGAAGGCTTCTCAAGAAAAACTGTAAGATGTTGTAAGACATGTTTAGCTTCTCAGGAATATCATAACATTTCAAAAATAAGTGAAATAAATAAATTATCAAAGAAAGATATAGCACATTATCAACTGGCCTGAAATGCAAGTTTCCCAACTTCTCAAGTCAACACAATTAATAAGCAAGTTTTTAACAGGGTTGTAATTTTTTGGTTAAAGATTAAGCCATCAACTTTTTTCTTTGATTAATCAATTCATTGTTTAGTCTATAAAATGTCAGAAAATTGTGAATATGTCCATCACAAGTTCCCAGGCCTTTTTTCCAAACATGCACTAACCCATGTGATTATTGTTTGAACTGCTGATTGCATTTTTAATGAATGTAACATATTCAAATGTGTGCTAAAAAATTACTAATGTGTTTTGAAAGAGTGGATGGAGTTAAATGATCATCTTGACAAAGGGCAACATGAACACTTTGTAGCAGACTGGCAATCCGAGGTAGTGTCTCTACCTTGAAAACACAAAAAATCTACATGCAGACACACAGTCACATTGAGTAACGATGGCTCAATTAAAGCAAAAAGTTAAAAAAAAAAAAAAAAAAAAAAGAAAATCAGGCAAAGGAAAAGAATTACATTCACGGGGCTTGATGTCCTCCTCGTTGAAGTGAGCAGAAAAGTGTGGGGGAAAGTGTGAAATACAGTAAGAAATCAAACATCTAAAGAAAGTATGCATCCAACGAGTGAACTCAGAGTTAAGGAACAAAACGTGTACAATTAACCTTACCTGAACTCGGAGCAGCGCACTGATCTGTCATGCCTCCCTTTCAACACTGTAGTAAGTTCAGCTTTGCAGACAAGATGAGATGATAGTGAACTGGGAGGGAGGATGGGCAGAGGGAGGGAGCTGTTGCACTTCTCAGACTGTACCAGCTGAGATTCTATTCTTCTTTAACCCCCCGCCCTCCCTCCGTCAGGCAACGTGGAGCTGACTGGTAGGATCATACAGAGGAACCTGTGGCAGGAAGCAACTGGGGCATCAGACAGTGTACCATCCAGCTAATGGTTCACATAACTACACTGTGACAATGCAATGAAGAAGAGCAGGCGACGCCTGTTAGTTTGCTAACACTAAATACTATTTACTGTCAACTGATGTAAACGTCCACATTGCAAACAGCAGGTCCCCGGCGGTGCAGCTGTCGGTAGTATGTTGAGATGAAACTCAGCTGTTACACTTCAGATACTTCCTTGAAGCTATTAAGCTAGCTGACACCAAACTATCGGCTAGCTAAGTTAAAACACAAGACGTAATGGATGTTAATGCAGCAGGGGCTTAGTCAGTGTTTTGTCAAGTCTACAATGACTTCAGAGCATCGGGGACATGAAGAATGTCTGATTAGCTAGCAAGCTAACAGTTGACGTGCTGTTAGCTTAGCTGGCTAACGCCAAACAGAAGCATTGAAGGGTTTTTTTTCATTCACGAGCCGTCCTCAACATGGTTGTAGCAGCAGCTGGAGCCAGCCACACTCACCTCTCACATGCCGTCCTGAATGACTCGGTGCGGCTTGCGTCTAACTCAAAGGAAACGAGTCGCACATCAGGCTGCAGCACTGACCGGCTAGCGAGCTAGCTAGCTAGCAAACGTTTGCGAGTCGAGCCGCCGTTGTATTTCCTTCGTTGTCACATTCATAGCTCATCTCAGTGTAGGTACACAGCGGATCCAGGGCTGCCTGCACCTCCACCTATGGTTCCCATTACTCCCCCAGCTCTGCTATTTTATTCAACGCCAGTAGCTGCTAATGTTAGCAGTCTACAGTGTCTGCCTGCTACAAATGTTACACTGCCACCGGCAGTATCCACAATGTCACTTTGCAGCGAGCAGTCCTCTGTTCTGCTTCAGTTTCTTACTCTGCAGCGGGGTCTGCTACAGGCTGCATGTTCCATACAACGACACAAAACCACCCTTCCTCATCATTAGGACCGTGTTGACACGACCCGAACAACTTCACTTTCTATTAACATGCACATCAGTGATGTAATGATAACAATAATAATAATAAGAAGAAGAATGTTTACAATGTTCCATTTTTTCCCCATTATACTACATTAATGCTGACTACATTATTAAATATTTATATATATTTATATTTATTTTAGGTATTTTGCTTATTATTGTATTGTGGTTCTTATACCTACCTAATTTTTGTGATTTTGTGACTGATATGACTAGGTTGCTGTAACACTGCAATTTCCCTTTGTTCTCTATCTGTCACACTCTCACTCACACTTCCTCTCTATCTATTCATTTGACATATCTCTTCACTATACTACAATGTAACTTGCACTCCCCACCATACTGATATGGGATCCGTCCAGGAAACAAATTTCTGACATCCCCAACAAGGAAACATCTTTAATCAAGATAAGGAAAAGACACATTCGTTTTAAAAAATAATGATCAATATGAAGGATTGTTAACAGAAAAGCCATTTATGATCACAGCTCTTAAGAGGCCATGACAGGACATAAATACATACGGATCAGGAGCAACCGATGAAGTGCTGAAAGCTTACATCATGCCATTTTTGCTTTAACAAAACACATTTATGTCCTGCCACAACTCCATTTGCAGGTCAGTTGTTAATTATACACAGCAGTTCTGCAGTGTCACAGTTTGATAGTGAGATACTGCAATATATAAACAACATAATGATATTATCAATGTGTCCTTCATTCAAGCAGTGTCGTGTTCTCCAGCTGAGACTAATATAATGTCCATTAGCTGTAGTTATTCTGTTTTTTGAGTCTCTTGCAGGACTCTCAGCTGGTCTTTAATGATCTTCAGTTCCTGCTGCAAGGTTGACATCTGAACACACAGGAGGAGACAGGAACATAAGAAGGGTTAAAAATGTGAATCTCATGAACACATGGTTGTCTAATTAGATGGTAACCATTGTACAATTAGACAACCATGTATAAACAACTATAATATAATGGATAATATTCAATAAATAATTAAAGCATAAATAATTCCATGATAATAACTAGTATAGTTATTACTTGTATATTAAAATGAAATATAATAAATAATAACGCAAATAATAACATTCATAAATACAGTAAAACAAAGGAATTAATAAATCAATTGTAAATTGTTCCTATAAATTTAATTTAATAATAAAAATTCATTGACATAAAAAGTTGTTTTGGTCAAATGTTTTTTCATCATTTGTAATTTCACAGTAGATTTTTTATGGGAATTCATTTTATGGACTTTTGAAATAGGAGATTTTTAAATAAAAATTGCTATGATGAAATAAAAATGAACTCCAATAAAGCATAAGAAGGTAAAAATAACATTTCACAATAATAAGTAGGTTATCACAAAATGCATGCATACAAATGCATACAAAATGCACGTTAGTATATTTAATCATGTGGCTAGTGTTTTAAAAACTCTTTATTTAATATCAACCTCCCTGGAGTTCTTTATTGCCAAGCATAATGTTTTTAAATAAAAAAAATCAGTGACAACTTCAAAATTCCAGCAGTGAAGGTATCTGTGGCTTTCAAAAAAAGCCAAGTTAGCATTAACACTTTAAGATCATTTAGTTTAATTGGATTTTAACAGAGGTGGAAAAGACAAACTTTAGGTTGAACCACATAAGCTAATGTAGCTACCAACAACTGATTATTTAATTATATCCTTCCCTCCACAGCTTCATCAAGCTGTCAACTGTACTCTGGACTTGATTTTTCTCATTACAATTACGTAAAGCAGGACTAAGAGTCTGCAGCCTGTGAGGCAGTGGAGTTTTGAGCTAAATTCTAACATTGACAAGCAAAAATGTTCACAATGGCAACAGTAATTGATGTGCACCAGGTATAATGCTTACCATGTTCACCATCTTAGTTTAGCGCATTAGCGTATTACCATTTTTCTATGCCTAGTGGTTATCCTAGCCTGATGGTGATGCTTATGGAAAAGATATTACTAATCTGAGTAAAATTTACCCTGAGGGGAAAATTAATATCGGCACCAAATATATTGGCAATCCATCCAAAAGCGGTTGAGCTATTTCACTCAAAAACATAAATGTGAACCTCATGGTGGCATTAGAGGAAGAGTCAGGGGGTCACAAAAGTCATTAAGAGACATCTTCTGGGAACCATGAGTGTCTTGACAACATTTTGTGCCAATCCATGCAATAGTTATTGCGATATTTCAGTCAAGTGGTGGACCAACAGAACAACATTGCCATCCTCAGAGCCATGCCACTAATGTGGCTATAAATGTAGCAAAACTTAAGTGACATAGACAAAAACATCTGGGTGGTTGTAGGTAGTTAGTCGTGGCAGGTTAGACAGTTTACTAAACTCTGTCAGTCATTTGATCTTGTTTCTTTGGTTTTCTTGAAGTAGCAGCAATGTGAACAAAAATCTAATACAAAATATTAACTTTTCCACTTATTCAGACAAATAATAAACAACTATAAATAACTCATTGTAGCTCTCCTGTACCTTAGTACGCAGTGCTCACCTTACTGTCCATCTGCTGCCTGACATGAGCAGGAGTCTTGGTCAGGTAGTCTGGTGAATGGACTCTGCAGAGGATTTCCTCCAGCTTTGGAACAAGCTTGTCTCTGCGCTGGGAGAGCTGCAGGATCTGTTTGTCAATGTTCATTCCATTCTGAGAGAGTGGATTACATTATACTGTATGTTAGTATGACTACTATATGACCAATGTCCTCATCACTCCTTGAAAACCTAAAACAGTGGAACTCACCAGTACAGGGATGTGCACAAATGTGGTTGTGGATGATAAGGCTACATTCTATGTCATTCCTGTCAGCATTTCCATTTTGAAGTTTAGGCGGTAGTAGTAGTAATTATGGTAAGATTATACTTATATACATTGAAAATTATTTGTCAATAGTTTTAGTCTTAATTTACATACGTCATACATCATGCGAACACAAATACATTCCGAATGCGTTCAAATAATTAGCTGTAAATTTGTTGCCTTTCAATGAATTTGACTGTTTTAAATGAGAAATATGTCATCCTCGTGATTTTGTAGATTTGAAGTGTTTTGGTCATTTCTGCTTAGCCTGGGAAAATCACAGACACATCTACACATTATGCAGGACACCGCTTGAACATATGTTATATTTATCCTTTGTCTGGCCCAGCAGTAGCAGCGATCTACTGATAGCAGTGTACCATAAAGCGAAGTTTGCCCTCATTTATGGGAGAGGAGTGATTCGCTCATCAAGGCATATCGCAGACAGTGTGTGGTGCATGTCAAAACACCGACAGCTATTGTTTTCTATGTAAAACCAATAGTGTGTTGACACAGGTAGACTCTGCAGAAAAGCTCTTTTATTATATTCGCTACAAGCATCACACGTGACAGCTATTCTGCCTTTTGTCTTTAAGTTGCATCCACTGTGTATAGTGGGTGTTGATGAATGACACCATGCTACGCAATGTGGTTAGTGGAGTCCTGAGGACGAAAAAGTCGTAAGAAAGAGGCAGAAAGCTGTGCAAAGACAACAAGTCTGAACCAGAAAATGTAAATTGTTTTCACTGAATAAAATAAATGAAAAGAATAATGGATTATCAAAACATCACAAGGTATTTTTTTGTCATCCACTAATCGATTAGTTGTGGGGGCCTGCTATTACAATCAGCCCTGCAAATCCCACTTGAATTTCTGAGCCTGATTGTAAAATTGGGAGCTGTGAATGTTCACACGAAATGCTTAAGCCTTAAGGGCTGCAGCAGAAGAAAGTTACTACATACCTGAACATGAAGGTGTAACTGACATGTGTGGTCCACCACACCGATGAGACTTCCTTTAGGTGGGGGAGTGGAGTGGACAGAGAGGAGGTTGTCTGTTTGATGAGGACAGTAGATATGGAGATTGGAGATCCGGCTTAAAGTCCAAACAGCTGACCCAAAGTAAAGGAGGACTTGGGCCTGGCTAGGTGAACACACCACCCACACTGAAACATACAATATCCACTCAACATGGACATGAACCACAAGTAATCCATATGTTCATTATTTTATCAATAATTTTCATCGACTTTATTTTCTGCATCAAAACATGACGTGATATATCTAGTAGCATTTGAGGTGGTATTTTTGAAATGGTTGTTTTCAACTGTTAAATGACTTACTGGCAGGTTTTTCTTTGGTCATGCCACACTGGGCTCGTAGTGAGCGTGCCACTCGGATCACTTCCCGGACCAGCAAAAAATCTTTTTCCACTTCAGGGAAATGCCAGTGTGTCTGACAGGATCGAGATGTTACAAAAAAGAACACATCAAGCTAAAATACATGGAAAGTATGACACTCAGAGGTGGATTTGATCTACTCATCAGAGGCTTGTTAGTGACTACACCCTCATTAAGGAGAAGTGCCACTTCATTCTTGAGAGACATTATAATGAGCCCAAACACACCTCAAAGCTTTGCAGTAACTACTTGAAGACTAAAGAAAATCAAAGGGTCCTGACTGTTGACTGTCCTGATTTTCCTCCATAGTCACCTGATTCCAATTGTTGGAATCCAATTCAACAAAACCTGTCCAATCCAAAAAAACCCTGTTGTGGTTGTGAGGAGGTTTGAGGCTTGTAGTCCTACCATTTGAGAGGAGCAGGGATACATCTGTAAACACAGGCTGGTCTGGACAGGTCCTCCAGGTCTGAATGGCTGGAGTCTCTGCCACAGCTCCTCAGTGATGAAGGGCATGAACGGGGAGAGCAGGGCCAGAGACATAGACACACAGTGATAGAGGACACTGCTGGCCACCTGCCCCGATCTCCCACTGCGTTCTCTGTCAGTCTGGACTACTGCCCCCTCACTGTGCTGGACCAGCACAGGCTTCACATACTCCTAGAGGAAACACAGACAGACAGAGAAAGAAATGACAGACACTGGTTAGTACTGTCAGCTCAACTCAAACGCTGCGGTTTCATTTAGATTAATCTGTGCACATCAATCTTTGATACTCTGTGACTAAGCCTTCCTGTTGCCATGAATAAATCAGGTGAAAACATCACCCTTCCTTTTTAGACTTAGCAGTAAGTAGATTATTGCTAATACAAGGAACAAAGTAGTTATCTCTTTTCTAATCTGTCTGTTTTTGATTACACCAAACTGTACCCATAATGCTATGTGAAAGTTATTCTACTCACCATGTAGACATCACACAGGCTGTGGACCCAGAAGGAGTACAGGGCAGATGTAACAGTATGCAGCTCGTAGGCATCAAATGCTTGCTCACACTGTACTACTGTGCTATAGAGACTGGAGCAGATCCACTGGTCCATGGGGCTCAGAGGAGTTGTCTGAAAATTGGAACAGGGAAAAACTGTAGTTAAGTAAGACATTTACATAGTTTATTCAATACACCTTTCCCAGCACTTTTAGCTTAAAGCTATTTTACAGATTCCTACAGAAAAAAAATGCATAACAAGAAATACAGTAATTCTCTTGAGTGTGAGATGTTAAGATTAACATCAATTTCATGTCTGTGTGTTAAGTACGAAGCATGATGTGCCTTAGTTGTGAGCCTAGCTTAGTATAAAGACTAAAAGCAAGGGAAAATAGCTAGTCAGGCTCTGTCCAAAGTATAGAAATACAACTACCAACACTTCTAAAGCTCACTGATTAACATATTGTATCTTCTTTGTTTAAATGAACAGAAATGTAAAATCAACAATTTGTGGTTTTAGGGGGAGTTACATACTGGTCACTGACTATAATGCTGGTGACTTTACTGTAACAACAAAACTCCAGGAAGCTGTACATAATCACTGCAACCAACTGCTGTTCATTCATTTAAATCCAGACCCTTTCAAGGTGTTGGTAGGTGTATTTTTGAACTTGACAGAGCCAGGTTAGCTGTTTCTCCAGGCTTCCAGTTATTAGGCTGAGTTAGGCTAATCACGTCCTGATTCTAGCTCTGTACTTATGTTTTGTTTGTATTTGTTTGCCTTTTCCTACACTTCCACAAGTTGGAAATTGAAGTTGGAAAGTGTGTTTGATGTAACTAACATATGACATGAACGCAGCATTAATACACAAACAGTATCAAACTTCATATCGTACAGTAGATTATTCCATTTTTACAATTAAACCATCGGTCCCTCCACCATCTGTTTTAGCCAGACATCAAAAGCTGTCACTTTGCGTAAGATGAACAGATCTGTGTTCTGGCAGGTACTGTCAGTCTTTGTCAGTGATGATTTTTGTTCATGACAATTATAAAGACTTCTGGAAAAATGTATTATTGTTCTAATATCTTATTAATAAGATAAGATAAGGTAAACCTTTATTCGTCTCACAGTGGGGAAATTCAAAATTAATCTAAAGACATTGGCTTTGCCTTTTTTCCAACACATAATACAACACTACAACTATAGTCCAAAGGGTGGTTTCTTAGCTGTACCTCTTCCAGTGTTCTCACTGGTGTTGTCCTGTCACCCAGCACTCCCACTGTGAATCTCAGTGTCTGCCACATTTTATTACAGAAGTTTCTGCAGCTCAGGACCTGAGATATGGACAGACTGATATCTTCTCCTAATAAAGGCCATAAAAAAGAGTCAGATGCAAAGTTTCAAGGTAAATACACTTTATACACATCAATTTCAGTGAACTTGTTCTACAATGTATGCCCATGTTCCTACTGACTTTAGCCTAGCATTAAAAATTGCAGACCTGTCATTCATTGAACCAAGCTCGAACTTTGCCACAGTGAGTGTCCCTTTAAGCACTTGAAGAGTTTTCAGAACTCTGTAGTCTGGTCACTTTTCTTGTCAGTCCCTCACAACTCATTTCTCTCTCTCCATCTAGTTAAACCCATTTTCATTTCCTGCTACATTGTGTTTCTCATTCACACAGCCCCACATACTCTTTCATGCTGAAAAATGGTCTTGCTCATCAGACAAAGTGAGCAGAGATGACAGTCACTTACCCTGCATCTTGTGAGAGCAAAGGGCAAATCTCAGAGCATCAGTCCCACACTGAGGGATCCCCTTGGGAAAGTCTTTCCTCTGTGGAGAAACAGATGGAGCAGACAGATAAGAGAAAATGAAAGAAAGAAAAGAAAATGAGTGTGCTCAGTCAGTCAGAAAAAAAACAAACAGGAAAGAGGGAAGCTAACTTGTGCTTCCATGGCAACCAGTTGCTCCCTGGGGTCAAGGTTCCCCTCCTTCACTTTCTCCTGAAGTCTCTAAGAAGCAAAAGAAAAACAAGGGAGGAATTAGAACAGACGGATGTCTCCGTGGGCTACTTCCAACTTACCCTAGTTTAAAATTTAATTATACTAAAATTTATTATGGAAGCAATTAATAGTTTTAATAATATAAATTTTATAAGCAACTGAGAACCTAATTGTGAAAATTAACCACTATAAAATACTTTCTTTCAAAAATTAAAAAAAAAACAGGACCTTTACCAACTTTGATAGCTTAAAGTTGATGGATATTGATAGAAATAATTTAAGTGTGTGCTCAGATTATGATATTTCTAACACCACTTTAAAAAGCATCACAGTCCTGCCCCTTCATTCACTGTGATCAATATCGGCAAGTCATTACCAGTAATACGCCTCCTTGACCAAGCCCATGCGTTACCTACCTCCAGAGAAACTCCATGTATAAAATCTAGTGGGTCGATGACATTTCCCAGAGATTTACTCATTTTCCTGCCATGTTTATCTCTCACCAAAGAGTGAAGTAGAACCTGACAGGCATGACGGGAATACAAAAGGGAGAGAGAAAAACAACAGGATGAGCTGACACTGTGATTCATTGACAGTGTCTGAATAAACATTGTCTTGTTTTGGGTTTCACATTATCTAAGTACCTGTCTAAAAGGCAGCTGTCCGGTCAGTTCTGTGCCCAGCATCACCATTCTTGCAACCCAGAAGAAGATGAGATCACTGCCAGTCTCCAGAATGGAATTGGGGTAGAAGCACTGAAGGTCAGTGGTCTGTGGGAAGTGAAGTTTTGGTTATCACACAAAGGGATAGGGATGTTTATTGAGGACTATGTTCTGCTGGAGGAAATGCAGTACCTGCTCAGGCCAGCCAAGCATTGCAAATGGAAACAGCCCTGAGGAGAACCACGTATCGAGGACATCAGGGTCTGTCACAGGAAGAATGCAGAAGCAAAAAAGAATTTCATGTGTATATTTAAAAAATCAAGCCAGATGGTGGTGCTATAACAATGAAGTTTACGTTATTGCTTATAACAAAAGTATTCTTTTCACGCTCATTTGAGGCTGGAAAGATTTTCCACTATTTTGGAATTTTGTCTGGTTTTTTGGGGGTTTTTTTGCTACTCCTAATTTTTGAGCAATCGACATAAAAATCGGCACATAGTATATCTGGACCAACCTGGAAAATTGTGATTGAAATAGATTTAATAATCCATATAGTTGTTAAACCTGAAACGCTTCATCAAAATTGGCTCAAGTGATTACAACCAGACTAGGGGCACGGTTTCACGGCACAGTCACAATGCAAAAAGTTTATATCAAGTAATCTGTACTGATGATTAAAATAGGCATGGCTTATTACAATAACTCTAAATTTCTAGACAGTTCTAGACAAAAATCCAAACAATAAATAAATAAATCATACATAGCAATCAGGTGCACGTTTGCAAGCCCAAAGCGAACACCAGTTTAACTTTGATCTAGGGGCTTTTGTCAGCAATCTCCAAAAACTGTTGGCGAGTGGAAAATCAGGGCTACAATCCTGTAGCGTGTACAGTCACTTTACATGTATTCACACCAAACTGTTAGTTCAGGACTTGCAGTTTGGTATGCCCTCCAAAGCAAACAATTCCAGTTGTTGCATTTACAAAATGTACTTATTCTCACAGGCAACCACTGGACTACAATGACAACTACTTGGGTGTCATAGTGCACTTCACCGATCAAAGAATTGAATCTGCAATCGTTGTCAATAACTGTGAGTCCAGAAGAAGAGCAACACTATGCTGAGGCATGTGCTGATCATATTCTGGATGTTGCAAATGAATGGAAAATCGAGGAAAACAAAACCACACATGATTTTGCATCTAAATATCCATTAATACAACTTTCAGTCTTCAGTGATTAATAACTTTAAATCACAAATTGTGCGATTCACTAGTTTTTTGTTTTTTTTTAATCAAACAGCCACAATTGTTTTATTTTAATTCTATTTTATTCTATTCAAATGTAAACATTTGTATACACTTGATACCCTTTGTGTGTGAAGGATGAAGCAGCTGGAACTTACACTTCATTTTGCAACCATATGTTGTATAATGACAAATAAATGAACTTTGATAACTTGATTATTATATCAAATTATTTCATCAAAATCTTTTCTCATGAAAATGAAACATTTTATAATGGTAAGATATTGTCAAATCTATTTGTCAACCATTATGAAACTGACCATAATGGAAATAACAATGAAAAGGGCCATTTGTTTTTCATTTTTATTAGATAGTGAAGAGGATTTGTCATTGGAGTTTCTATATTAATTTTAATTTTGTCAGCTTCTCATATATCATGCTAATATACTATAAATTAGAAATCAATTTGAATTGAATCATTCAATTTGATTAAATAATTTTATCTCAATATTAGCAGCCACAGGTCCAAAACAGTGCGCTCTGGTAAACTAGGTAATGGCAACATTGTTTCTGAACTACCAAACATTTATGTGCTAACACTTTTTTTGTTCTTAATTGGTATATATACAGTATACTGACATTATACCGATCTATGATAAGCTAAAATGGGCATTAAAATCAGTTGTGCCAATGCTTTGTTCAGCCTCAGGTAGAGGTCGTAGTGTGACAGTAGAGGTAAAAGTTATAATATTACCTGTCTAGCAGTGTTAGCAGCAAGTACAAATAAAAAAAAAAATGTCAGTATTGTGCTATTGTATCAGTGGATAAATCAGATTTGTTCTTTGTGAATGTTATGGCTAACGAAGAGTAAGGTTTTCATTAGCTGATAAGGGGTAAGATGAAGGCGAGTCACCCTGAGTCAAAGTGATGGCTTCCGGCTTCACTCCATACTTGACAGCAGCTCTCTGTCGGGCCTCATCCTCGCTCCGTCCCCAAACCCACTGATCCTACCACAAACAACACAGACTCACACTGAAACTTGCACCACTGTCTGGGTGAGACTGACGTTGGTATACAGTGTAGAGAGTATATCAGCTAGTTAACCCATTACTCCAACCACTCATCCATTTCTATACCGATTTTCTTCTGTTCAGGGTTGCAGTGGATGAAAGGGCCTAAGCAAACATTTTACAAACATGTACATTTTACAGAAGCAGTATTGTTAAAACATACACATATCCACAGAGCCAACCTCTTGTTTGTCAGTAGAATTAGAAAGCTCCACTTGGTAAGCAGGGACCTGATGACCCCACCAAAGCTGCCTGGAAATACACCAATCACTGCAAAGCAAACAGAGGTACATTGTTGACATCCCATACTTTGAAACAAGAGTTCATTCATCACAAGAGTTGTGTCATTTGAAGCGCATGCCACAGCAGTAACAACGACACACACCACCATTGTTCCTCCTCACACCACTGTCAAAAATTCATTTTGTCCAAGTCAAAGTTCAGGACAGTGTACCTGATGTTGGACAGCCAGTTCTTCCATGTCTTGGTGTAGAAGTGAGGGATGATTTCCAGCTGTCCATCCTCCACAACCTGACAGGGAAGGAAACAGTCACATTTGAGTGTTCATAAATGTTTTCAAAGAGTTTGAGGCTGAGATAATATTACTTCACTACTTTATTCTTCGCTATGTTTACATGATGAAGCCTGACATGGTTACTCGAAAACATGTAATACAACTACAAATCTTTAATTCGTGAAGGTTGGCCTAAACATCAATATCTCATAGCCACCAACCTACCTGTATAGCTTTTTTAGCCATTTCATCGCATCGGACAAACCATTGCTTTTTAAGCAGTGGTTCAATGATATCTCCTGAGCGACTGAGACAGAGGAGAAGGAGGGAACAAAGACATGTGGAAGAGAGAAACCACAAAAATATCAGAACATTACCACATTACAGTGCAGCCTCTATTGTCTTGTTTCAGGATGATGAAGGAAACAAGAACCCTCTGGTGACACCCATACAAGACATTTAGCCTGTTATGCAAGTTTGGAATATTAACAAAGCAGACACACAGTTGTGGCTCCTAATTTTTGCTGTAAAAGAACGACTTAGAGAAAAGAGGACTTTTTCCCTATTTGATTGACTAGCTCTTTCTAAGTGGGCCACCAAAATACACAAATATTCACAAAAACTGGTTGATCAGGCTCAGGTTGCATGAAGATGGGCTCTTTGTGAAACACCACCGGAAATCTGTGGAAATATGACAGAGCCACAGTTTAACTGGAACGCAATGTAGCCCATCAGGATGCAGTTTGGTCAGTTCAGTTGACTGTCTCACATACATATGAGTTTCAATCAGTTTAGCTGTAAATATAGCTGTTTCTAGCCATAATGACTCAAGCAGTATTCACAATAAGAAACAAGAATATTCAATAGGAAAGCCAGCTTTTTTGTGCACGCCTTTCATTTTTTTGTGTGGTGAGTTGTGATGTGTGTGATATATGCAATTTTCACATGACAGTGTGTGTGTGTGTGTGTGTGTGTGTGTGTGTGTGTGTGTGTGTGAATGAAGTGAATTGTTGAATGAGGGGACATTTATGAAGCAACTGATAAATGCAGTCCATTTAGCACATAAGGAATTATGTTGAAATTGTTTATTGTGTATTATTCCATCCAAGGTATGGCAGCCAGTGAAGCAGAATCCCGGGTAAAAAAGGAAGTTACTGTACTTCCCGCTGCTGCTCATTGCTCTGAACGCATGGTTAATATCCAAATGACTATTCATGTTTTGAAACTGCTGGAAATTTGCAACTTAAAGTGAGTTGAACACACTTCACATTTATGTAACATCTATCCTGATTATAATATTCTTAAAATATCTCTTCAGAAAATAAAGATATTTACCATTATCAGAATTGTAGTTGACTTTATCCAACTTTACAGTACCTTAATTTAAATGTATGTTTGTAGTTACTCACCAGTGAGTTTATGACATTTTTGTCATATGATATCTGTATAATAATAAAGAGATTGTCAGTCTGACAGTCAAGGCCAGTGACTCTCCAGATGACAGGAAACAGATTTGTATGTCACTTGTCTGAGGAGAATGAACACAGCTGCTGTGTCTTTGGAGGTTTGTAAATGTTACTTATAAGAAAAAAGATTGCAAACCTACTGAGTGAATGGGCTGTTGTATATTTTCTGTGTGTTACAGTTATTTTCTTTTTTAATTATCCTATGCTGCCTTTTGTGAAGAAGCTTGTCAGTGCTGAAAAATAGCTGTTGAATGGGTCTATACACAGAAACACATTGATGACAACTAAGCCAGAAAGTCAGAATGAGACTGGTGCTGTGTGTGCATGCATTCCTCTACCTGCAGATGGGTAAAGTCATGGCATGAGTCTTCTTTCCTCTGAAAAGCTTCTTCTCAACCAGGGCATCCACAATGAGCTGTCTGGCATCAAAACGCTTCACTCCCTTAAAAGAGGGACAAAATGAGCAAAACTAGGATGACCATCTCAAACATGAAACATGCTTTTTCTATCACTGACCACAATTCCAACATTGTTTTACAAGGCCCAGCATTCTGTTGTTTGCACTTCATAAAGCAATGCAAAGTTTACAGATTGACAGTGGTGTTCATGCACCTCCAGCCACTGTCCACAAGGGTGCATCATGGTCCCATCTCCTCCAATCACAGTGAGGCATGGCAGTGAGTGTCTCTGTGACAGCAGGAAGTCAGTGTGGTCATGAGCAGGAGTCACTTTCACTGCACCTACAAAACACAAACACATGGAACTGATCAACACAAGCAGCTCAAATAATATGAAAGCAGCAGCATTCACTCTACATATCCAGGGGTGGACAAAATAACAGGAAAAGTCTACACATTTTCTCTGCAATAAACAAGCTGTGAGGATTTTGATGTTCATATTTTATGAGAATGTGTCACAGAGGGGTTCAGGCAGTAGTCACCAGTTCCTAATTCCATGTCCACCATTGAATCAGTGATGATGGGCAGGAGTCTGTTGGTGAAAGGGTGTCTGCAATGCTTCCCATGAACAGTCTGGAACAAGGTGGACAAAGTAAAAAGATATGAGCACAGCTATCTTGATAAATGTCACAATGTATTCACTTAACATTTGTTTCTACTATTTTTCTGGTCTGCATTTGCTTGGCATGTTGAAGGGTTGGGCAATATAACGATGTAATATAAAGATCTCTGACTGTGTTGGACTAGTGTGAACAAATCAGAGAGCAGGACTGATTTATGGTAAAATTGGATTTACATCACATAAATGTAATGTAAATTACATTTACATCACATAAATGTAATGTAAATTACATTTACATCAATGAGACAAAATACTGGAGCTTGATTTGTCAAGGTGTTTAGTCTACAGGACTAGCCAAAGACAGATATAGATTTTCCAGAAAATTTATGTCATGATACATTAAATACTGTAATATAAAATTATATATACTTTGATCAGTGGTGGTGTAACTAAGTACATTTACTCAAATACTGTACTTAGGATTCTTGCACTTTACTTGAGTATTTCCATTCTATGCTACTATATACCTTTACTGTACTGCAATTCAAAAGGAAACATTGTACTTGCTATTCCCATTTATCTGACAGCTGTAATTGCAGGTTAGTTTTCTGGTTAGGATTTTACATAAAAGAAACACATGATAAGCTCTTAAAATAATTGCTGAAGATTAAACTACAGGTTTCTAACCTGGATTGTGACCTCTTAAAAAAATGTGTCTAGGTGGGGCTCCTTGTTGTGTTTCAGATGTCTACGAGTTGTTAGCAGTTTCACCAAGAGTATTCACCTCTAACTCACATGATGTCATTTATATAACTGTTCAAAGCTGAAAGAAGTCAAATTATACAATATTTTAGAAAAAGCAAGAGAAAGGTGCAAAAAAAATCCAAATTTTACAGCAGAACATTGTTTTTTCCTACCTCAATTATCATCTCATGACCCCTGAGATTTACTTTGTGACTCTTTGATCTAGGTTAGGAATAACCAGACTTGCTGACTGTATATAAAGTAGTTAGAACTAGTCCCACCTCCAACAGCAATAGAGTAAAATGCAGCAACAGTAAAATGTTGTTCACACATTGATGCACCAGTATTAACAATGTAATTTATTATACTGTAATACACAGACTGTTGACAAATTAAAGGAAAAACCTAAATAAATGAGTAGAAAAACATAAGAAATGCAGATGCTTCCACAGAGGTGCACTGCACAGTACAATTAAGCAATTACCATACAATCATGCTCTGTGGCCGCAAATGGCAGGAGGTTCAGTCACAAAGACTGCTCAAGTGGCTGGTGTTTGAATAGGAGCAGTGACTAATGCGACATCTGCATCTAGATCTATGGTCAGTAAATAGGGTTGGAAATTGTGACCGTTTAATGACCGTGATGCTTGTGCATTAGTGCAATATGTAAGGAAAAATATAAGAGCAACTCTTCTTCAGTTGTCTAAGAATGTAAATGCAGGATGTGATTGGACTGTGCAAGCAAGAACAATCTGTTGACAGTTACATAGGGAGGACTATCATAGTTGGGTTGCAGTGCATAAACCCCTCATTACAAAGATAAATGCACATTTGAGAGTTCAGTGGTGCAAAAACCATAGGCACTGGTCTATAGAGATGTGGAAAAAAGTGATATGGACAGATAAGTCATACGTCACCATACTTTTGACAAATGAATGAGGGCATGTGTGGCGTACACCAAGAGAACGGTACACACCTGAATGCTCGACAACAGAACAGAGCCACTGGATCCCCTCACTGTAGGGGATCCAGTGGCTCTGTTCTGTTGTGGGGGGCATTTGGCTGGCATGGCTTGGTTCCCCATTAGAGAGAAGGGTCACTGCAAATCAACACAAAACCTTCTAAACTTAACTCATTTTAACTTTAGCAGCAACGACTGCAAACAAACGCTTGGATGCAAGGAATTCTGGCCCACCCTTCTTTGCAGAATTGCATTAATTCAGCCACACTGGAGGGTTTTCTAGCATGAACTGGCCATTTAAGGTCCTGTCAGAACATCTCAATTGGATTCAAGTCAGGGCTGTGACTAGGCCACTCCAAAAAACCTTTTCTTTCTTTTAAGTCATTCAGTGGTGGACTTTTTTTGTGCTTAGATAGTAGAAATCATGTTGATTATGGCAAGTCACCCGGCCCCTGAAGCAGGGAAGCATCCCCACACCATTATACTACCACCAGATGTAAAGGAAACCACTAGAAATTCCACTTTGGACTCAACAGTACACATAATATTATCCCAAAAGGCTTAGCTGTCATCAATGTGTTTTTTTTGCAAATGTGAGATGAGCCTTTATGTTCCTCTTGGTTAGCAGTAGTTTTCGTCTGATACCACTTTTGCCCAATTATTACAATTATTTCAGCATGTTAATGTATAATGTTTGGTTCATTTGGGCCGAAAAAGCTTGATGCAATAAATATGCATGTAATACAAACTGGAAAATGTATTATACCATATTCCTTTGAAGTTCATTTGTACAATTCCCCAAATTTTGAATATTCAAATTCCCTTACTAGGTGTACATCTGTCTAAATATAATTATATTCCATGAGTGCCTTTCCCCCATTAGAAAAATTTGTACTAGCCTGATATCGAGGATCATCAGGATGAACAGCTATCGCCACATCGCCCACTATCGTCTCGGGACGGGTAGTGGAAACTGCCACCTCTCCTTCTAAAATACAGGGACAAGGGAAAAACATTGTAACAGAACATTATAACAGAACAAGCCCAAGCATAACATGTATCACATTTCATGACAGTCAAAAATACTCACCGCGGCCTTCTATAGGGTACGCAAAGGTAAGCATTGTTCCAAACTCCACTTTGTTTTCATAACCAGGAACAGACAACATGGTCTGTCCAGACAGCTCCTTTGAGTCAACCTGACAGCAAATCCACAACTTTAAATTTGACATACAGTACATACTTTGTATGATTCTCTCTAAATGTACATTTTTCTTGTTGATACAGCAAAGGAACACAGAAAAAAATGAATGATGTCTAAAAAAATTGAATGCTGAGGGCTGTGTCAATGTGTGAATATCATATGGGTTTTATCAGGAGTGCCAGGAAACAACTGACCTCATCCTGCTGTTCATGAAACCACTTATGTTTACTAAGGCATCATTGTGCCATTAGAGACGGACCTAACAGTTGGCCAGACACATTAAGGGTTGAAGTTTTCTTGTGATTTTTCCATAATCATAAACCCCTCAGATGGACACAAAGGGTTATCATGTGCCACATTTTCAATCTTACTACAGTGGGTCATGTGACAACTTGACATCTGAGACAGTAAATTCCATCGGCTGAGGAAGAATGTAAGATGCAGTTGAAAGCTCCAGGAAAAGCTAATAAGTGGACCTTCAATCATGATTCGTTTATGACGTTTATGTAGTTTTTCTTCAATGAGGTCTACATATGAAAAAACTGACAAATTATTTGATGTTGGAGACATACAATTAAATACAGTAGAAAGCCTCACTTGTGACTGTATAATGAACTGCTTATGCACAAGCAAAGTCTAAAAATATAGTCTAATGAAAAGTAGACAGGACAATAACTAACCACTAAATGCAAGCTGATAGAGCTCTCCTTCATTTGCAGAATGCATGTGGAGTTTCAGTACCAGGGGCTGGCTGTACAATGAGCTCAGTAAATCAGGTGGTGAATACACAAAGATTGCAGGCAAAGTGCACATTTGTGCCATGCCAATTTTCTTAGCAAGTCTGGACCTCTACATTGTAAAACTGTAGTTACTACAAAGTCATTTGTAAACATTCGTATTGATAGTGAGAATTGAGAAGAACAGCTTCTGTTTATCTTTGTGAAAAAACTGTGAAAGTATAAAAAATGTGATTTAAAACCCTATATTTAATGGACTAATGCTAATATTTTAGGTTAGCTATGAATTAAATATACAACTCTTTTTCAAGTATGACAATAAGTCCAGATTATTGGCTAGAAAGAAGCAGTTTCTGGCTGTTGACCGAGGTGGAGCCACCACTGGTACCCATGGAAGAAGAAGAGCCTTTCATATTTCAGAGTTTTACATCCTCTATAGGTGGTTACCATTATTTTGTACACTAGCGGTATTAACTGTATATCCAAGTGAAGTTATTTCACCTCTATGTCAGAGATGGCAGATTCCAAAGCGCAGCTCCAGTTGACCAAACCCTCTGAGCGATAAATCAGACCAGAGTCACTGAGCCTGACAAAGGCCTCAGTCACAGCGCTGCTGAAATCCTGAAATAAAAAACAAACAAAACAAAAAAAACTCAACACAGTATGAACAGTTCAAAGGTGTTACTGTTTATATTTGTTTAACATTTTTACAAAAGCCTAGTCATCACCCCATAAACACAATGTTATACTTCAGTATAATAAGCAGTATTAAATGTGTGTTCTGACTTCTGGGGGTAACTTACTTCAGGACTGCAAGAATTAGGCTGAGTATATTTACTTCTCAAATAGGCATTTCTGCATACATCTGCTGTTTTGGTTAACAACTCATTTAGTGTAATTTGCTGTTATTGTGTGCTATTCTTCTGTGGTGTCAGTAGAATTTAATCTGATTGTTGACTGTTCTTGTGTTGACAACAATCTATTCTCCTGCTCCGGCTTTTTCTGTTTTATTGAGTTTTAACCATTTGTATCAGTAAATTGGGATGTGTCAGGTAACTCTATCAGTTAGTGTTTTCTATATTCTTGGCAAACACATTATATTTGTTTTGGTCTTGAGTTTGTGCAAGCTAAGGTTACCTGCACCTAGAGTTGTGGCGAACTAACCTCAAACCAGTGTAGGGTTAGGAGACCTTATTCTCAAACAATTTAGAAATCACACCTCTTCCATGATCTGTATTATCTTTTTTTGTGTTGTTTTTTGAGTTTCTATGGTTAGGCCATTGCCATTAGGGCCATTGTATAGGGGGTAGCTTTTGTAGCTAATTGAACAATCATCACTTTTGCTTAAAAAGTCACCACTTGTTTGGGGCGGCAGCCTAATCATGCAAATAGTCAGGCATACAAAGAGTAGCAGGAGTCCTCTGTGGGGAAAACACTGTCAGGGCTCCAGTACCTTTTGTTTTTGTCTACTTTTTCTTCATCTGATATATGAGGTGCTTATCTGTTGTGTATACTTTACATTTCTGTACAACACTCTTCTTGCAGATGCTATAGACCATGCGCTCAAGTCATCACTGTAACCCCTCTAATCTTATATAGCCCAACCACTTCACACACAACACCTTGTCACAACAGGCCTGTGGAACTATCTCTTTGTCTATCATTTTCTGTTCTCTCTTGTCTCTGCCTCCTTATCTGCAGCTAAACACCCTATTATCTACTCAAAATTTAATCTTCCCTCTCCAAAAACTCTTTTCTATCTTCTTTACCCTCCTTGATGGTTTTGCAGTCTTGTTTGCTCTCCTGCAGTGATGAAGGTGATGAAGGCTTCCTGTGAGGGTCAGGAACGCTTGGCTTATTCAATTTCTGCGCTGATAGCTTCAGCGATGGCCTTCAGGTCCTGGCCATGCCTCCATTGGTACCTTCCTTCTCCCAGTGCTTTTGAGTAGCTGCTCAGAATGTGTTCCAGTGTCCCATGCTTGGAACACAGTGGACATGTTTGACTCCATTTTGCCCCACACATGCAGATTTGTCCAACCATCTGTCCCCTTGACCCTATTTTCAAAGCAGACCAGTTAACGATGGATTGCTCTCCTTGCCATCAGAGGAACTCCACACAACTAGAGCAGTCTCCCTCTCCTCCGTCCTCAAACTGCTGGACCTATCAGCAGCATCAGACATGGTGTACCACCAGATCCTTCTCTTAACTCTCCACACCTTGCGGAGGATAAGTGTATTCTTCACCCAAGCAGCGCAGGTTCTGGCCTTGGCTCTTGTCATCTCATGCCTGGTCTATTGCAACTTGTCCCTGGCTGGTGTGCCTGCATGTGGCATCTGCATCTGCACCTCATCCAGAATGTAGCAGCCTGGCTGGTCCTCAAAAACTTCTGACACTGAATTCTGTGGTGTGGACGTAGGAAAGGTTTTTTTCTGATGACACTTCCATGAAGGTTATATTTGTGTAGGTGTCACTGCACAGTAGAACAGTGCACCACCACTCCAGAGTCTAAATCTTCATGAGGGTCTTTTGCAGTCAAACGGGGGTTTTGATTTGCCATTCTAGCAATCCTATGAGCAGTTTCCTCTAAGAGTTTTCTTGGTCTTCCAGACCTCAATTTGGCCTCCACCATTCCTGTCAACTGTAATAGCTCTCCTGCTTTGTGGGTATCAGTTATTTTAATTTTCAAAGTGTTAGGCAACCGCGTAGAGAAGCCCAAGGCTGCTAATTGTTGGGACAAGGTCTGAGGAGTCAGCGTATTTATAAAGCTTTGAAATGTGGATCATTTGGCCTTTCCTAAAAATGATTGCAGGGTTTTTCTTTCTTTTTTTCACTCTAAAATGGTACAAAACATATAAAACACTTCTTGCTCAAAATATTAAAAATAATGTTTCATCTTTTTGCCTCAGTTCATTTTAATTCACAGTAATCAAAATTTTGACCAGGGGTACCCAAACTTTGCCACTGTATGTAACTGGAGTCTTACTGGATCCATTGTGAAACATGCCCTGGTCCAGTCCAGAGATGCTCCAAGCCTCCTCAGCTGGTGGTAGATCTCTTCTCCTTTCCTGAGACACACAGAGACAAAAGCAATTCAATTAAATTTCAATTCAATTTTATTTGTATAGCGCCAAATCAACAAGTCTTCCCAAGGCACTTTACATACAGAGCAGGTCTAGACCATACTCTTTATAATGTTATTTATAGAGACCCAACAGTTCCCATCATGAGCAAGCACTTGGCGACAGTGGTGAGGAAAAACTTCCTTTTAACAGGCAGAAACCTCAGTACAGAACCAGGCTCAGCACTCAACTCAATGAAGCAAACATCATGCAGATTCAAACAGTAGATGAATGTGAAGACTCACTCATTCTTCCATTTCCACACCTCCTGTAGAAACTCTTGCCTGGTGAAGTCCTGCCTGCACTTTCCTTCTTCCCTCAGCAGTCTCCTCTCCACCACTGTCTAATACACACATACATGATTAAATGACATGGGAGGCCACATTCTAGAGCATTGTTCAGCCATTAGGGGCCCATAGGCCAAATGTAGCTAGTACAATTACTTTGCAAACACTTTTTTGGTTTGTTTTTTCTCAAAAATCTGTTGTAGATATGATATAAAGTCCATGTAAATCCAGATGAGTATTCACTTTATTTACCACCAAAAAATCCTTATAATCGAATGACTAACTTCTTTTCACACATTCCATGTGGTTTAAAAGGCCACTCTATGAAGAGAGCTTTTCATTTGCATGGCTTTGAGAGGTTTTTATATGAAGGTGCTGTCTTTTTAAAAGAAAGTAAGATTTATTTATAGAGCACTTTTCACAGACAAAGGTCACAAAGTGCTTTACAAAGGCAATATTAAAATACAGGAAAACATAAAAAACAGTAACAATAAAAAACAATAAAACGATAAAATGACTATGTGAGCCATACAGTTAAAAGTGCAAAGTTGCACAGTACATAGTGGTTAACAGTGAAGATCAGTAATACACCAAAATAAAACAGATACAGAGTCAGTGGATACAGGTTACCCAAATGCCTGTCTAAATAGGAGGGTCTTTAGCTGGCTTTTAAAAGAAACCAGGGACTCAGCAGACCATAGGGGTGCAGGCAGAGCATTCCAGAGTTTAGGTGCTACAGCCTCGAATGCTCGATCACCTCGTGTCTTAAGGCGAGTCCAAGGGACAGACAACAAATTTGATGCATTTGACCTGCGAGATCGCGCTGACTGATAAGGATGAAGTACAGTAGATCCGAAATATAAGCAGGGGCCTGGCCATGTTAACTATAAGTAATAATTAGAATTTTGAATTGGATCCTATATGTGACAGGGAGCCAGTGAAGGGATTTTAGTATTGGTGTAATGTGAGAGTGTCTATTAGATCTGGTTAGTAGTCTCGCAGCATCATTCTGGATCGCTTGCAGATGATTAAGAGCAGAAATACTAAGTGAAGAGAAAAGTGCGTTGCAGTAGTCGATGCAGGATGACATGAAGGCATGTATAATCATCTCCAGCTCAACAGTTGAAACTACAGATCTCAGTTTACTAATATTTCTTAAATGGAAGAAACAAGATTTGGTCAGGTGCTTCACATGGGTATCAAATGACAAGGATTTATCAAACATTACCCCTAAGTTACGCAGGTTTGAGGGAGCAGCAGTGGACAAATGCCCAATACTTTTCGTGGTCATAGGGGCAACAGCCAAAACCTCCATCTTATCTGCATTAAGCTGCAGAGAGTTTTCTGCTGTCCAGACCCTAATAGCATTAAGGCAGTCAAGGAGCCTAGATAACCTGAGAAGCTCAGTGGATTTGAATGAAAAGTGGAGCTGGATGTCGTCTGCATATAAATGATATGCAATATCATATTGGCTTATTTCTCCCAAGGGCAGCAGATATAAAGAGAATAAGAGAGGCCCCAGGACCGAGCCTTGTGGGACACCACATGACAGAGGGGAGGAATCAGACACAAAGACTCCCATAGAGATGCAGAAACTCCTGTCAGTCAGATAGGATGAGAACCAGGCTAGGGCTAATGCTGATATGCCAACGCAATCATGTAACCTCTTAATAAGGATGTGATGGTCCACTGTGTCAAACGCAGAACTGAGATCGAGAAGTACTAACACAGAGTAGTCACCTGCATCAGAAGACATTAGGATGTCATTAGAGACTCTCAGAAGTGCAGTCCCAGTAGAGTGCTGTTTCCTAAACCCAGACTCAAACTTATCGTAAATATTTTTGACAATAGTGGTAGCTTAGAGATAGGCCTATAGTTATTCAAGAGAGCAGGATCTAAGTTAGGTTTCTTTAATACGGGTTGGATGGAAGCATGCTTAAAATAGGAAGGGCCACAGCCTGTAGACAAGGAGGAATTTACAATAGTTAACACAGTGGGACCAATAGTTGGCAAAACTTTTGAAAACAGGGATGATGGAATAACATCCACCGAGCTAGAGGACATCTTCATTTTCTTAATTAAATCCATCAGGTTGTGTAAACTGATGGATTGGAAGGAGTCCAGGACAGTGGGGGGTAGAGTGGGGCTACAGGTGGGTGGGCAAGTCCCGGAAAGCATGCTTGACGTAATAACTGTTACCTTATCCACAAGGAATGTGAGGAACTTGTTACAAACATCAATTGATAAACATGATAATGTAGAGGGTGGTGGTGAAACAATATTATTACTAGTGTCAAAAAGAACCTTGGGATTTCTTTTTGAAGAAGAAATTAAGTTAGTAAAATAAACAGATCGAGCTTCCTTTACTGAGACATTATATGAATAATGGAGATCTTTCAGATACAGGCGATGCACTTCTAGCCCAGTAGCTTTCCATAGGTGTTCAGACCTGCGACACTTTGGTCTCAGACAGCGGACAGCGTCTGTCATCCAAGGAGAGGTGTTGTTGGTAGCCTTGGTCCTAACCTTTAATGGTGCCACTTTGTCCAGTAAGTCTGAGCATTTCTCATTAAAAGACTGCATTAAAACCTCTACATTATTAAAATCTACATTGATTTCACAAGAAAACTGTGCTGAGAACTGATCAGCTGCACTCTGTGTGATACTGCGGAAACACACTGTTGTTGTAGGACACAGAGGTTCAGCAATTGCAGAGAGGTCAAAGAAAATCCACTTATGATCTCTGATCAATAGGTCCTCACAACAGAGGTTTTCAATATCTAGGCCCAGGGAGAGGACAAGGTCCCAAGTATGACCACTCAAGTGAGTGGGACCAGAAACATGTTGCCTGAAATTAAAAGATTCAGTAATATTAAGAAATTCAGTAGCAACAGGATTAGCGATGTCATTGATGTGCATGTTAAAGTCATCAACTAATAACACCCTTTCCAGCTTAATAATAGAGGTCAGAAAGTCAGTAAACTCAGGTAAAAACTGACCAGCTAGACCAGGAGGCCGATAAATTAAAACACAATAAAATGGCTTTAGCTGACCAACTTTAGTCAACTGCAGTTCAAAAGTAGTAAAGAGTTCTGTGCACACCAATTGGCAGGAGAACCGATTGTTCCAGACCACAGCCAGACCTCCACCACGTCCAGATAGACATGGAGTCCCAATGAATGAGCAATCCACAGGGCACAGTTCCTTTAAATGGATAAATTCCATATTTTGTTGCCAGGTCTCAGTCACAAATAAAAAATCCAAATTTTTCCTTGTGAACAGGTCATTTAATATGTGAGCCTTGTTCGCCACAGAGCATGCATTTATCAAGCACATTTTGATGGATGCAGCCAGTGAGTTGTCATCTGTACAGGATGTTTTGGGGTTACATGAAATGAAATGCAACACTCTAACACCATGGCGCTCCCAATCATAACAGGGGCATGAACGGCGGTAAGTGATTCTGACTGGGATAATAGTTGGTATGGGACAGTAAGCAGAGTTAGAGACGGGTATTATTGCCAGGGGAGAACAGGAGGCGCTGGAGTTTGAGGCCTGATTTGCTACCGGGGTCGTAGCAGAGGGGTGTGTGATGTAAGCAGTCAGTCACGTGGGCTGAAACAAGCAATATTCAAATTACAGTGGCAGTTTTAAAACACTTAACTTCATCTGATTACTTAAAGAGACTTACTGAACCATAACATTCCTTTGAAAATAGCAACACTGATCTTCATAGTTTGCAGAGGAAGAGGGTTACACTTGTACAAGCAAAGTGATCAAATCAAGTAGCTCAACTGTGTCTGTCTCAACTGTCATCAGGTGGACCAATATGTCCAGTCCACAGAAAATCCAGTCTTTCTGTGCAAAAATAAATTCTTAAATTTGGCTGAAGCTATTATGAAGCTTCACCAGTCTGAGTTACAAAAACTCAGTTGGGCATCTTCCAAAGTTACCGAATAAACAAGGACTGTGAATTCTGTCCCCCTTCAATTACACTGGAATTGTGTGAAGAGGGGATCTCTTCTGTGCCAGTATGAATAAGAGGCACATTTACAGCAACAAACAACTCTTTTAACTTACATGCATGCATGTGGAAATTGTTTTAAGAGAATGAAAGAGGAAGAAGAGAGGAAGTTGTCATACCTGTGTTGCGATACCTGCATGGTCACATCCAGGGACCCACAGTGCTCTGTAGCCCTTCATCCTTTTCCTGATGGATTATAAAAATTACAAAATTTGGATGGATTACAAAAAATATATATCATTGTTATATATTACTGATACAGTACCAGTCAAAAGTTTTCACACACCTTCTCATTCAATGGTTTTTCTGTATTTTTATTATTTTCTCCATTGTGGATTAATGTTAAAGACATCAAAACTATGAAGGAATATATATGGAACTATGTAGTAAACAAAAAAGTAATAAACAAACCAGAATATGTTTTACATTTTAGATTCCTCAAAGTCGCCACCTTTGCTTTCTTGCCTTCTTAATGTATTTGAGACCATCAGTTATCATAGTTGCATAGTTGTGCAGAGGTAGGGTAGGTACACAGTTCTATACAGTAAATAGCTCTATTTGACTACTGTTCTATTCCATATTATGGCAAAAACCACTCAACTAAGTAAAGAGAAATGACAGTCCATCATTACTTTAAGACACAAAGGTCAGCCAATCCGGAAAATTTCAAGTAAATTAAATAAATGTATGCTCAAGTGCAGTCATGAAAACCATCAAACGGTATGACGAAACTGGCTCTCATGAGGACTGCCCCAGGAAAGGAAGACCAAGAGTTACCTCTGCTGCAGAGGATAAGTTCATTAGAATTACCAGCCTCAGAAACTGCAAATTAACAGCACCTCAAACTAGAGCCCACATAAATCCTTCACAGAGTTCAAGTAGCAGACACATCCCAACATCAACTGTTCAGAGGAGACTGTGTGAATCAGGCCTTCATGGTCAAACTGCTGCAAAGAAGCCACTACTGAGGAAGAAGAACAAGAAGAAGAGAATTGCTTGGGCCGAGAAACACAAGGAATGGACATTAGACCAATAGAAACCTGTACTTTGGTCTGATGACTCCAAATTAGATATTTTTGGTTCCACCCACCATGTCTTTGTGGGATGCAGAAAAGGTGAGTAGATGGTTTCTACATTTGTGGTTCCCACCGTGACGCATGGAGGATGAAGTGTGTTGGTGTGGGGGTGCTTTGCTGGTGACACTGTTGATTTGTGCAAAATTCAAGGCACACTTAACCAGCATGGCTACCGCAGCATTCTGTAGCAACATGCCATCCCATTTGGTTTGCGCTTTGTGGGACCATCATTTGTTTTTCAACAGGACAGTGACCTAAAACACACCTCCAGCTCTGTAAGGGCTATTTGACCAAGAAGGCGACTGATGCAGAGCTGTGTGACCTGGCCTCCACAATTGTCTGACCTTAACCTAATTGAGATAGTTTGGGACGAGCTGGACTGCAGAGCAAAGGAAAATCAGCCAATAAGTGCTCAACATGTATGGGAACTCCTTCAAGACTGTTGGAAGACCATTCCAGGTGACGATCTCCTGAAGCTGATAGATGAGAGACTGCCAAGAGTGTGGAAAGCTGTCATCAAGGCAAAAGGTGGCGACTTTTGTTTACTACATAATTCCATGTGTTCCTTCATAGTTTGGATGTCTTCAATATTAATCCACAATGTAGAAAATAATAAAAAATAAAGAAAAACCATTGAATAAGAAAGGGGTGCCCAAACATTTGCCTGGTACTGTATATTAATAAGACTTCTCAATCTGATTGCTACTTAATATTAGTACACAATATGCTGCATATGTTGTTGGCAGTTACCATCGAACCAGAACATCCTCTACAGCTACAGTCAGAGCATGGCCCAGGTGCAGATTACCAGTCACGTTTGGTGGAGGAATACACAGAGAGAATGTCCGATCCACCGCGTGAGTTAACCTCTCCTGACAGACATGACAATATGACATTGTAAAGTTTGAAAGTAGATCATAAAATTAGTCAACCTTTTTATAGTCAAAAATAATTTCAAAGTGATATTTAACAAGTGTTTAATAATTTTTAATAATTGAAAATGATAATTTAATTTTATAGCACTTTTTATAACAGTTGCTTTAACAAAGGATATGAGAGATAGTAGTAAAATTATATAGTGCAGTACATATATAATATAATAATATAGTACAAGTGAAACCAGATGAATGACAAGTCAGTTAAAAGCCAGTTTTAAAAGACACATTTTTATTTTTTTATTTAGGTGCCAAAGTGCAATGACAGCCAATGCACAGCCATTCAAATCTAGACTTAAAAACTGTGAGAAGAGCTTTTTCTGCCTACCAAAGTATGCACCCTGTTACATATGGGCTTGGGAATGGGAAGCACTAGATAAACCACTTACACCAGAAGAAAAAAAAGCACTCGTGCTAATACCTTTCAACAACACACCAGTCCCAGATGGCTTCCCTGCTGAGTTTTAGACACTTCTGGCAAACTGTTTCACTGTCTGGAACAACACAAGAACTTATGGCTGATAGAAACTGGTAAAATCCCATCACATTGGAACACTGGGAACATTAAACCCAATAAAGATTTCACCCTTCCCTCTATAGCTATAGCTATCACTTCCATGGCGCATCAGGTAAGAACAATGAAGAAAGAATAGTTTATTTAGATGCAGAGAGTGCTTTTTATCAAGTCAACTGGACATTTTTATATATTTATTCTAAAAAAAATCACTTGCTGCAGCTGTCCAACGGAACAATCACATAATATGTTTCCAACCCACCAAAGTAACCCATAAAATAAGTATATATACAGATGGCATCATACTTTATCTACAGAACAGAACTCGCACGTCACGACAACAAGAAACCACAGGTGTAACGGTATGTGTATTTGCTCCAAAATGTTCAGTACAGGACGTTCAGTTCGACATGCAACTTCCTCAGTTACATATACCCTGTGACTAAAACAATAACTTTGAAAATAGACTATTTACGTCTACTACTCACACACACAGAACAGAAATTCTCTGTTCATTAATGCTTGAGACAATAAGATTACCGAATTTCACTACTTGTAAAGACAAAGGTATCACACAACTTTTAGTACACTGTACAAAACTCAGCTTTCACGTCTTTTGAAGAGCTAGTTCACAAGTCACAGAAAGCGCCAGAAATCTTTTCTCTAATACCTACAACTGAAATCAGTCATTACACACAATCAATTTATTGATTAATGTATCTAGTCATTTTTGGGGGTTTTTCTCCTTTTTAAAAACAAATATTATAAACTATATACAGTATAAATATATACAGTATGTATATACTATTTTTACTTTTATCATTACTATAGTTAATCTCAACATACTCTTATAATACTACCAATGAAACTTTTTTTCTCTGCTCTTAATTATTATCCTCATTATTATTGTGTTCAGCAATTCCACTTGCATTAGGTAAGAATCCCTACCCATCCAGCCCTCTGACATGCATACACATACAACAAATCTATTACTTTACATTACCATTAAGATTGAAAGGGGAAAAAAGAAAAAATCATAAAGTGGCAGATGGGGGATGGACCCAGCACATTAGATTGGCCATCTGGCCAAGGAAAATTCAACCATCTACCCAATTTTATGTATTTTCTTCTTTTTTGTTTTTAAAGCACCCCACCCCCTACTGCTCCTCTAGATTTGCATACACACTCACTCCTACGCACACACTTTACACAACAGAATGCCCTGCACCCTCTCTAACACACCCACCCCACATCAAGAACTATAGTATCTTGGTCATACCACTTTCAATTCATATTCAGTTTTTTTTTTGCTGTTTGTGTCTACTCAATGCATTGATAAACACAACAATATGTTGTGTCTAACGATTATGTGAGCAAGGGCAAGCATGTAAAGTGACAAAAGAATAGGGTCCAGAAAAGCAACCAAAAAGGTTTTTGGGGGCTGAATCAGAAGTAATCTTTTAGTGTGCACCCCTCTTGGGTGGGTGTGCCATCTTGAACTGACAGCTGAGTTGGGAGGATCACAATGTAACTTCTGTTAGAAACTACGATGGAGATGGAGAAGAATGTGAAATTAAACTTAATTTATAGGAGACATTTTGACTGCATTGACAATGACATTTGTCTAGTCAAACACAGGTGTCACCAATAAAATGAATACCTCCTCTATTGTGTTGTAATAATTGCTTGAATGGAGCCATTATTAATGTTTTTAGTTCCATCTGTGGTTTTGCTGCTATGACAAGTCAAAATGTTTACTGTGAAAAAGGTCTATGAATCTGTTTCATCTGGGAACACCATGAGTACAATTTTAAATGAAGCTCTAGCACAAGTTCAGCCAGGAAGACAACAATGTTTAATGTCAACGATCTCACCATTCGGTCAGTACATATTTTCTTTTGGGGGGAGACTCTGTTATCTTTGGGGTTTGCACCCCATTCTTTTGGAGGTTAATCCGGCGACGGTTCGGACAGTTAAATCAAAACGTCTCCCCCCCCGAGTCCAAAACGCCAAAGACTCTTTGTCAAGTTTCAATATAAATTTCATCATCAATGTCACATGTTGTAATAAATTCTTTCTTCACGTACTCGTCTCTCCTGGCTGAACTTGGATTATCATGGTTTTGGGGTTAGGTTTAGTTATTTCTTTTTTTTAATTTTGAAAAATTATGTCCTCAAGTGTGTTAAGTTACTTAATTACTTTACTGCCTTTGTGTGTGTTTCCCACCTGTATGATTGTCTGTCACACCCTGATTGGTTTCACCTGTTATCCTCCCCTCCTAGTGTATTTAGTGTGCTTCTTCTGCTCCTGGTCCCCTGTCAGTGGTCCCAACACCTGGTTTTAACCCTTGCCTGCCTCACCAACTCTGTAAGCCTGTATACCTCAGTTTATATAATTTCATTTTCACAACAGAAACTAGCAAGAAACATGCAGTTCATGTTCTTGAATAAGATTTCATTCTACTTTGCTCCTTTTATGATTAGTATTGTTACCTGCTAATAAAAATGGGGTGATGTAAAACTTTCAAAAGGGAACATGACAGAAGAAGTTTGGGAACCACTGAGACAGGAAGCTAATATGGGATTGTGGCTCTTTTTTGGTCTGTCTCGGGCTTTGGGTCAGTCTCATAATCAGCCACTGATAAAACACTGACATTACTGCATTAAGCAAATCCAGCTGTGAACGATTAGAGCGGTTATATGCAAAGAACCAACAGCACTCTGACTGTTCATACATAGCCATGGGCTCTGGTGTTTCATTTCAGTTAGATATTAAAGATTGTATCTGAAGACCATTACTGTAGTTTATTAACGACAGCATTATTAAAGAAGTTGTTATCGTTTGATGCGTCATTCTTATCTAAAATCCTCACGTGTTGCTCTGGACTGAAGAATCCCTCTTTCTCCCACCACTGATACCAGCTGGACTCCACATACTCTGGACTATATGATGATGGGAACAGCAAGCTGGTGTCTGAAAGAAAAAAAACTTGCTAAGTCTGCAGAGAGACACAACAGGTAGACGAGCTGATGCTTGAAATGTCCAACCAGTGACAGGAATCACCTTTCTTTGTCCCAGGGGGTGTTTGAGCAGTGTACACTATCTTCTGCCTCTCAGTCCATTTCATTGCTGTATCTCCAGCAGTCTGGAAACAAAAATTTCAGCACTGAAATAGGGTTGGGTCAACTATCAGAGTTTTTGTTGTACCATTTATTTCATAGTATTCACCTCTTTAATGTCTGAGGGTGTATTATGACAGTGTGGGCAATGTTTCAAATCAATTAACATAACTGTTTTATGTCAATATGAAATTCTTATATAATGTGATGAAGTGTTGAGTTGTCATGTATTCAATTTGCTGCATTCAGCAAACAGATTTTCTATGAGACCTTCCAGGACTGTCAACCATGCTTTGGTTAAGACAGTCTCAAACAGGGTTTATGCTAAGCTAAACTGCTTTTGTTTTGTAGTTGATTCACTTCCTTCCTTTAAAAAAGTTGTAAATACATTAAAATGTGTCCAACTGTCCAGCAATCAATCTGACTATGGCAGCAGCAAAATGATTTATGAATGCAATGATTCTCCTCAGAACATTTTGCTTCAGTTGAATTTCGATGTAACAGCTTGTGCTTCACATGCCTAGTAGCAACTCAAATTGTCTTTTTATGTTTCAAGACTTTTTCTTTCCATTTTGTGCGTGAAACTACAGTTATTGTGTGTTGGGCTCTGAGCATGTCCTGTTTAGACAGTGACTGCTGCTGCTGCTGCTGACATGCTGCTCTCACTACACTGCATGTGAGGAAGGAAATGCATTCAGCACCTTCAAGGACCTCAAGGACAAACACAATTTGTTTTGGTGGACACTGAATGAGAAACAGAACTTTTTCACAAGAACTACATAGTGTTCTTATTACAGGCTCGCTCCTTCCATTTTGACGGAAGTAGTCACAATTGTTGTTCGGAAATGGAGAAGCAATTGTTCTAGAGTGTTTAAAATAACACCACTACAACAACAAAATGCAGTATTGTTCTCATTTGCTCTGTCAATACTTATTACCCACATCAGACCTATGACATCATGTCACAGGTCAGTGCTGAGTGCAATTTTTTCAAACGGAAGACTAATGTGACCATACCCTTGAGAAAAAAATCAAGTAACAAGTGACGTCTTTCGGATAATCTCAGTTTGAGTTTGGAGACTACTAATTAGAGAGCCTGCATGACAAACTGGAGGTGTGGGGTTTGACAGACAGAGTTGTTTACCAAGTAGGAAGGGTCTAATCAAAGACACTATCAAGTTGCACAATGGGATGTGTAGGACTGAGAATTGTTGGTGCTTCACATAATTTAGGGACTAAATTGTCAGGCTATCTCGGCCTCTGCTACACAGATTTTGAACAACCTCAACCTCTCTTTTTTTCATCTGTATCTTGTAAGACCCCAACCTTTATGAACATGCAATACTAATTTGAGTACCCCTTTAGCCTGCCTATATTTTTGGGTGAATTACTAACCCAGCATTACTATATGTTTTATCATGAACTCCAGGCTTTTCTTGTTAAATACCAGCTTTGACAGGTCATTACTGAGGACAGCATTACACAATTAGACCTAAAATGTCAAAAGCATAGGGGAAATAATATCTTACACAATTTCAATATCTCTCTCTAATATATTCTGGTACTATCACTATAATATTCTTTCCTTATGAACCCGTTAGATGTAACATTGATGCCAATCCTAATCTTATACGCCATGTGTTTTGGAAGGAACTGTTTACAGCAGTTATTTTCCTGATGCTTCGTTCCTACTTACACTGCGGTGACCTGACAGTATGGCCTCCTCCCGCCCTCGTTTACGCCTCTGTTTCTCAGTTTGGGGCCGTGGAAAGGAGTCTGAGTGGGATGAAGAGGAGGATGAAGGTTTTGGTGGGTTGCTGGAACAGAGTCTTGTTGCTCCTCTCCCTGTCAGGACACGACCTGCCCTCCACATCCTCAATAACACACTTCACAAAAACAAACACACATAGTCATGTCATGGCTGTCGATTCAGTAAAGCTATCTTATAAATTTGCTACTCTTAAAATAAGTTTATCTGAGATGACAGTTAATATTTTCACTATCAAAGTTTACTTACTGTGCTTTCACTAAGGTTACAGCAGAGAGCACAGTCGTGCCAGCCACGATCTGATAACTGAGCTACTTCGTCATTGCAAACCAAAGAAAACGCATTTCTGTTCCTACTAAACACTACATAATTGTATAACTTCGCATAATCGGTGTGTCATTTTACACTACTCTGTTATAATGTTTTTTTTCTTTTAATCTCAGCACGAGGACACCGTTTGTTGACGGACCATAAAAACTACACGGACAACAGGAAACTATCGGTGTCCGCCTCGAAATATCTTCCCCACAACACCACTACTGTCAAGCTAAGCCGTACGAGGATCCTGCCTATTTATGGAACAATTTATGAAAACAGTGTTCACAAAAATGCAGTATTAATGTCCCAAATACTATTTCATTGCATACATAGTATTATGGTATAACACAGTGGTTTGGCGTGTTTTTCGTTTGTGCTCATGATCAACACTGTTGTTAATCGTTTTGACGTGAAAATATTAAACTTCCGTTTGGAATCAGACAAACTCACTCAGCTTGACTTTGTGATAGTCTCATCTTACCAAAGTGCCCACCGCCTAACAATCATCGGCTCAACAACCTTCAGTTTAAATACAGTTTGTGAATTGCAGCCAGTCATCTCCAGGTTATATTACAGATACGGTCTGTCACTGACGGTCGACCCCGGTTCTTTTACGTCTTATAGTTAGCTAACGTTAACGGTAGCGTTAGCAAAACAGCTCCAGGTATGGCGGAGGTTCCCGGGACATCAAGTGAGACGATAACGGAGACTGTTCAAACGAGCACACCGCCGCCGCCCCAGCAGGTAAGCAATACACAACTGGTCGTTTTCACCGGAGAAGCGTTCAGAACCGTTCAGTTGTTCCCAGCAGGAATGATGCAGCACTACTTGTAGACAACGTTCATGTGATCAGCCTGAAATTATATCATGGCTTTATAAAGCTTCACGAGGCCTCGTGTTTAGTGACACTGAGCTCCTTTAAAATGGGAGTGTTATGGATTCAAGCTAGGTACGACATGTTCTCGTAATGCAGTAAACAGTAACTCCTCTGGTACGGTTCTGGATTCAGGCACACATTAGCTGTTGGGTATTGAACTCAGGTCTTCCTGTGAGTACTGAACTGAGAAACAGGCTACTCAAAGCAGGGTCCCTGAGCTCAGATACCTGACCTCAACCTCATCTAACATCTTTGGGATGAATTTGAAGGCCGGCTGCAAGCATCACGGTTAAATGCTCTTATGGCTGAATGGGACCAAATCCCAGCAGCCAGTTTCAAATATCTGATGTAAAGTCTAAAACCAGAGAAGCTGAGGCTGTTATAACAGCATATTAATGCTCATGGTTTTGGAATCTAGAATGTTCAGATATTCATAAACTTTGTTAAGGCATCCACATACTTTGTGCCATGTATATTATTTACCGCAAATCTTTTCAGTCCCAGTGATATCTTAGTACAGATTTTGCTTCCAAATTATTTAACTTTTACAACCTAATTCCACATTTTACAACAGGAAAATTGACACAGCCACGTGGACATGGAAAGACCATGAAAACACCATGTACTCATAGAAATTCCCAGAGATGGCTCGTATTGGGTTTGGAACCAGGATCTTCTTGCTGTGTGATGACATAGTTAACCAATTTACCCAGTTTACATTTGATGCCCAGTATTTCACGGTAGACACGTCATATTTTACAGGAGGGACGAAGCCTGACAATCAAGCTGAGGAAGAGAAAGACTGAGAAGAAGGTGGAGTGGTCCAGTGACACTGTTGACAATGAGCACCTGGGAAGAAGGTCTTCAAAGTGTGGGTTCATCTTCCTTGTTAGCACACACTGAAATGACATGTCACACATTTTTATCCGCACTTCCAAAGGCCACTGTACATTGTGTGATTTTGGGCTGTCAGATGAAAATTGACAATGTTAGATCATCAGTCCACCCATATCTCACTGTGAGATACACCCACCAAAAATTTCAGAACTTTGGAGACTAAAGACAGCCTGCATGCAAATTCTGTGTCAAAATTTAGGAGGAAATGCTCACAATATGACTGCTGCCACAACCCACTGCAAGTCAACCAGTCAGATAATGTAGACGGAATATAATATGAAATTATGTAGAATAAACTGACTTGGAGCACTTGGAGGAAGCCCCCACAAACAGGGTGGGGAAACTATAAACTCTGCAAAGGCCGAACCAGGAATCAAACCCTACCTTCTTACTGTGAAGCAATCGTGCTAACCGCTTAGCCACCGTGCTTCTCACTACTGCAAACAAATATTTAATGAAAACATACTGTGGGGTCCAAAATATGAGAAATAGTAGTTAGTAATAGTAATTTAGTTTTCACATAAATCTGGAAATAATCAGAAAGGTTGAGGATTGAATGTTTGAAGAAGTCATGACATGTAAAATAAAGAAGAAATATTTAAGATTCTGTGGTATTGACCAACTCCTTCCATTTAAGTATGCATTCAGATGACAATCAGGTGAACCTGACCTCATCATCAGAGGCTCGTTCAAGTGACTCAACTTGCTTTGCTTTCTCAGTGCCCCCATAAATGTTCCATGTGGTTGATGTCCAGTGTCTGTGGAGAAAATTCCAAGACAGTCAGGACTCTTTGGTCTTCAAGTAGTTCTTGCATTGCTTTGAGTTCATTATGCCACTGCAGTATGAATCCTTCTCCACAAAGATGCAAACCAGAGGGTATAGCATGTGTCTGAATAATGGAGTGCTACTTGTTCTTGGTCAGGGTGTGTTCAGTGCGAGGGTCCAACTCCAGAGTTGCAAAACACCCCCAGACATTAATATCCCCACCACGTTTCACTGTGGGTTTGATACACTGCAGTGTCATTCTCTCTCCTGTTTTACAGACCCTTACAGACACCCTTCTGTCACTACCATGAATCTTAAATTTGGATTAATCAGTAAATAGGACTTTTTCCAGTCATCCACTGTGAAATGCTAGCATTTCTTAGCCCACCCCAAGCATTTGGCATTAATTCCCCTTCCAAGAGGCGGTTTAGAAACTGCTTCTCTTTCTCAGACCACGACAAGATAGACTTCTTTTGACAGTGCTTTTGCTGGTTGTAGTCTTTGTTGCATTCTTTATTTAACAAATTCTGTATCTGTGATGAAGTTGCTTTTTTTTCTCTCATGGAACTAAGCTTGATTTATTTTGGCTTTGGCTACAACTGATTCAGGTTCTGCACTGCCCTTCAGAAACCTTGAGCCTAGAGATGACTTGGCTTTGGGTAACAATTTGACTTCTGCCCCTTTCATTTAGTTGTGATGCCATGTTTCCCATTATCACAATGCTACTTGGTAAGCAATGATCTGGTAGAAATTTGAGGCACAACCATATTTATAACAATATATAAGGTGAGCACTGGCTGCAAGTTACTTGAATGAGCCTCTGATGAGTAGATCAAACCCACCCGAGTGTCATCTGAGTGCATACTTAAATGGAAGGGATACAACTCAAGGAAATCTGTCCTTTTGTAGAGGAGCTCGGTTGGTCAATACCACAAATTTGCTCAAATTTGATTGCTAAAATAGTGCAGTATCTTAAATATTTCTACATGTCATAACTTCTTGCATCCATTATCACCACTTAATCCTTTGCAGGGTCACGGGGGGGCTGGAGCCTATCCCTGGACACCCTGGACAGGTCGCCAGTCCATCACAGGGCCACACACAGGACAAACAACCAAACACACTCACATTCACACCTATGGACAATTTAGAATAGTCAGTTAACCTCAGCATGTTTTTGGACTGTGGGAGGAAGCCGGAGCACCCGGTGAAAACCCACGCTGCACAGGGAGAACATGCAAACTCCACACAGAAAGATCCCAGGCGTCCTAACCGGGACGCAAACCAGGGATCTTCTAGCTGTGAGGGGCCAGTGCTAACCACTGCACCACCGTGCTCATAACTCCTTGTGCTTTTAAATTATTCTTAATCCTCAAATTTTTTCATTATTTACAGGTTTATGTGAAAATATTAGAGATCTTCAATGTGGTCTCAGACTTTTGGCAGATCTGTGGTAACATTGTACTTCTGGTTTGTATCAGCTAGAGAATGGTGGGAAGTTCCAAAATGAAATAAGTTTTCTTCAATAGAAATAAGAAAAATAGAACAGATTTTTGTTTGTTTGTTTTTTAAATTTGCTCCATTCATATACACATACACAAATTTACTGTGTGTTGAAAACCTGTGGACCTGGAACATATACAGTAAGACATGTAGTGCGGTGTTTATGGTGGATAAGGATGAAATGAATAAGTTGTCATAATCTAATCTGATGTTCCTTTATCACATCATTTTGACTTTTTCCCCCAGAATAGTATTAGAACTCAAATATTGTTTTTTTTTCATATGGCCTTAATGTTCTTCCATACTCACTGCACTCCTTGATTTATCAAATCAACTGAGAATGTGGAGCTTACAATGTGTCAGTGAAGGCATTAGCTGTAGATGTAGATCATCTGGATCAATCTTAATCCTGTATGTTGTGTTCCAGGTTGCTGTATTTATGAGAAGCCCCGACAGTTCGGAGAGTCATCCTCTGAAAGTGAGGGAGACGATGATGATGAAGGGTGTGGCAGCGCTCACTGTATCCTGGGCCACGGCAGGAGAGGCCATGGACAGAGGGGGGTTGGGGGTACCACAGTGCCCCCAAACTCTGGAGGGTCACACACCCACTAATGAGCACTGCAGGCTGATTATGGGATCTGAGGGGTTCTCACCACGACAAAACTGCACTCTTTTTTTTTCTCTTAGTTTAGTTCCATCACTGAGTTATAGGCAGGCCTGATGCTGCGTTCCTGTCATGAGTCAGAAGCTCCCAGCTGCTGGAGCAGGGTTACAGCCTCTATACTGCTTGTCTGAAAAACACAGAGCAACATGCATTATTGAATTGGCCTAACTGAAAATGCTGTTCTCCCTTTGACAGCTAAAAGCATGCTCAGTATTGTGCCAAATGACATGTTTAACATGTAGTGATACCTACTTAGGTCACATTTTAAAATTCTTTTTAATTCTTTATCACAAAGGAGACATGCTGTGAGATAATAAAAAAGTCATTGTGAGTCTTTTTGCATGTTTTAGCCTTTTGCTACAAATCATACAGTATGCACGACATCACTGGTGAGTATTTTCCAAAGCTTTAAATGCTTTCCTATTTCCCAGGCACCCATTGGTTTCCATTCATTTAATTATGCTTTGAAAATAAACTTTGAGATTTGTAATCCATCACAGTCAACATCATGTTTGCTTTTATTTTTGTCAGCATTATTGTGTAGAAATACAATGGATTGTAACTGAAGATTATTCTGATCATCAATTAATCTGCTAAATATTTTCTCTTGTTTTTTTAACGTACAGATATTCAGTTTACATTTATTATAACAGTGTATAAATATATTGGCAAATTTGCTGATTAGGCAATTAAATTATTAATTCTCTGTCTTTTTCTTTTAAGACAAAATGTGTCATCAGCCTGCTCTTACACCTGCATTGCCACCCAATGGTAACTAAACTTTTACAACAATAAAAACCGATATAATGGATTTACATAAGCCTCTACAAGTATGATTTTTATACTGCCTGGAAGTTAGAAAAATCATTCAAAACCTAAAAGATACTTTACAGTATACTTTGAAAAATAGTCAGCAGCTGTAATGAAATCAATGTGATTTGTCATAAACAAGCTAAAACATATAAAAACAGTACTTACATATTGATATGGTCTATGTTGTGTAGTAATGTCCCCTCACCATGTTGGGGGAAAAAAACAGCAACACGGATGATTAAATTATCCTAAATTTAGCCGACACTTTTATCCAAAGCGACGTACATTCACATACCAATGGAACATCAGGCAATCGGGGGCAATTTGGGGTTCAGTATCTTGCCAAGGGACACCTCAACACATAGACTGCAGTGGTCAGGGATTGAACCACCAACCTTCTGATTGGTGGACAACTGCTCTACCTCCTGAGCTATAGCCACCCCCATTATTGTGCCAACTGACATAATTGGCATGGAATAACAGGAACTGCAACATGTTTTTTTTAGCTTTTAGCATGCATATTTAAGGACATGCAGTGCTGATAACAGAATTGGACTATACTGATGTTTTTGCATGCTTTAACCTGTTTTTGCCCTTATAGTACAAATCCCATTCATGTACATTACAAAACTGCAGAGTATTTTCAATGATGCGATGGTGTTAAAGAGCTTCAGGTCTCAAGAGGCATGATTTTCATCGTATAGTAAAATGAGTGGAAACAATAGCTGCCTATTAGAAATCCCAAAACAGTTTGGAGTGCTTTGGAAAATGGCCATCACCAATAATGTTGATGGCCTGTAAATTGTCATGAATTAGCTAAAACATGTTAAGAGACTAATTAGAATATGATCATAATCAGATCACTGCAGAGTTAAGAAACCTTTGCCCAGCCTCCATGCCTGTAATTCCAAGAGGAAATGCCGTCATGTTGCACTTTCCCCAGCAGCATATCAAACTTTCTGATTGTGAGGTATCTCTGGAACGCAGCATACAGTATGTTAGGAGCTTTGAAGAGATGTCATAAAGATGCCATAAAATGTTATCTGGCTGTGTATTTTCCTTTTAACAAAGTGGCAGAATTGTATATAATACAGCACATTGTATTGTTTTGTTTTTTTTAATTTGCTGGTCTTAATTCTAAATTTGCTAATACTTAACATGCAGTCGACCATAGTCTGTATATTGCAGTTACACACCAATATGTGAGAATTGGAATTAGAAGACTAGACTCTAACAAAGATCTCACTTATTTAGTTATGCATTTGCTGTTTCTGAGACCAGTTTTAGTTAATGCCAACTTTTGTGGTAATTGCTGACATTACATTTTACACAACTGTAATTAGGTTATAACTCCACATGTTTTTAGCACCACCAGTACAATCTGTTATACCCAAGTAATCAGTGTTAGAGAACCCAGCCCTGGTACCTGTTCTTCATATGTGGATAACTTATTTAGCTTGATTTACTGTAGAAGATTTAACACAAGCTGGATTTTTCAGATCTTCAAACCTTTTTTAAAGTTTATCAGAAGCATTTGTCATGACAACAAAACCTTAAGCCCAAACCTGCAAAAATTCAGCTCAATCACAGCTTGATCATGACTAAAACCTTTGAGAGTTAAAAACATGAAGTCATTCTCAGATACAAATAACTCATTTCCTTCGAGATTTTAATATAGAAAAAGTTATATTTTTATCATTCTGATAAGAATATGTAAAATATTAAGAAAAGATGAAACTGTGTAATTCAGAATTATAACTTTCACAAAAAAAAAATAAAATGGCTATATAAATAATAGTTAGGCTCATAAAATCAGTTCACATAACAAATCAGACCATGTGACTGAAGGACCAGGTTAATGGATGAGAATAAACAGAATCATTTAAGCTGGTTAACATCATGTAACCTGAGATACTTCATCCATGTTTTAAGAACACAGTCCTTATATTCAAATGTGTATAAACAAATTGATGAGCATCTAATTGTTGAAGATGTAACGTGACTGAGGATTTTTCAGTTCTGCCTAGCTAATCCTTAATTTTACATGGAGCTGATGCCTGATTGACAAATCCTTCAGCCTTAACTTGCAAAAGTTTAAACATGTTCACTGTTTAATTGACTTTGCCTTTTCAAAGTTAACTTTTCAGAAACAAATTACTACTTGTTCCGGGCCTGTAATTTCCTAATAATTTTCTGAAAGTTTCCTGGAAAAAACTACAGTATTAGGCCATAATTACAGGGAAAGACTGACAGTGTTCTGTTGGTACACTTCCAATTAATTAATTCTAATTCCACTTAATTGCTCGTCCAGGTCCGAGTACAGCAGGTTGGCAGAAAATGCAAAAAAATTGTGCTATATGCAATACATACTATTCACCGTCCATCTATTAGTTATACCTGCTTATACTTCCTTTTCAGTATACGTGTAGTGAGTAATAAAAGAATGGATGTTAATTTACTGGGGTTTAAATGGTCAAAACAATTTTCCCCATAATGAGCACCACACTACAACTTTCCCTTCAGGAACCGTCTTTGAATGAAACTACTACTGAATGCCGGTATAGCTGTTTTTAGAAGAAAACAGATGAAATTAAAATATTAAGATCAGTTGGTGTAATAATTACAGTTTAATTCACAACAAAGTTTTAATCACAATAAGCGCATATACATATGCATGCTGAAAATACAATAAGATGAAATCCTTTAAAAAAAATACCTGCTTCAAATTTGGTTTTAATTACTGTGAGTAAAAGGGGCAAATTCAGCTTGAAGTTTCTTAAAACAATGGAATCACAAAATATGGCATCTAGACAATAAAATGGATGTATAATCTAGAACACTTGGATTTAAGCAGTTTATATTAGAGTCAATCTTGAAAATGTTCAGTCAGTCAGATTACTGAACAGAGTTCACAAATGGCTCATACAAATTCATCTCTTGTGTGCCTTGAGTGCTTGTTATTTATTAGAGGGTTTTGCGTTGTAATTTCATAGTCAGAGTTAGAGACTGATAAATTAGGACAATGTTTTGGCTGATATTAGCTGATATATTCACATATGTTAGAATATATTTGAAGATGAGGAACATTACTCACTAAAAATTATGCACAGCAATTCTGTAGCCATAACACCACATTGCTTTTATTTCAAAATAATAATTTAATAATTTGCTGTTATATCTAAGATTATAAAATTGAATCTCCACCTATGTTAGAAGAACTGAAATAGCTGGATGAGAATACCTAGATTACTTTATCTAATTAACACAATGTAAACTTGGATTAGTTAAACTACATATGAAGAATGGGGGTCTGGGTAGTGAGCTATTTCTATGGCTTGATACAAAACACTAGACAAGACAGGTATCTAGATCTGTCAAAATCAGTCCCTTAAGTTCAAAGGCTGCCCGTTTAGCTCTCACCTCCTCACCCAAAGCTTTTGACGATTGTTTTTGCAGAGCTATAACTGTTAGTTTGCTGTAACAATTGATTACAGATCACTCTGTATTATATTTTGTTATTTAATTTTCTGACAGCATCAGATTTGATAAAACCTCATTAACTGAAGAATGTTGATATTTTTAACCTCTAAATCATCTGATAGTTTTCATTTGCTTAATTAATTTTTAGATAAATCCAATGTATCCTCTAAACAGTCTTAGAAATTATGATTTTTTCAGGATCAGAAGAATTGGTTTCCTTGCATTGGATTTAATAAGTCAGAAGTCAGAATTGAGGATGGTTGAGTTAACTCCAGTGTGGGAAAAATAGGAAAGTTAATTTCTGTTAATGCACTCATTCACTTAACTCCTTGGACAAAGCACCATAGGTTCTCATTGAATTTAGCTGCATGTTGTCCGTGGAAAAATCTACAATGTCACTCTGTGAACTCTATTTAAAGACGATGGGCATTTGTGTTTTTCCTGCTGTCCTCTACAGAGTGAATGACATGTTTATTGACAAGATAAAAATGCAGCATTCCATTCCTGACCAGGCTGTACATACTGTATGTAATTGGATCACAGCTAATGTGGCGTACAGGAAAGAGGAGGTGAAGGTGCATGACTGCTGGCCCAGGAATTGTACTCATGTCTAAAGCTATGACCAAAACTCACCTGAAGCAGACTCATCAATCATCATCATCACAATCATCATCATGATCAACATCATCCAGTTTCAGACCATGTTTGACAGTAGTGTGGATTACACTCAGTTCATATATGCCACCCCTTTGTGTACTATCTATACACATTGGCATTGTTACATACAGTATGTACATTGTTGTTGTACTGGTTAAAAAAAACTTTCTGTATATACTATTAAACATAATGAGGGTAGATTTAATGTGAATTAAAGTTTTGAACTGTGATCAAACTTACAAATGTGTGTTATATATTACATAGGAGAAACAGACCTACTGTATAGAATGCAGAAACGGGGTTAAAAGAGGCCTCATGTCCTGAGGCTTTCAGAAGGTGACCTTGGTTTAATTGTAAATTGGCCTAAAAACCATTTTAGTAGTTGAATGTGTGAAATAATAGTTCATACACATTTTGCCTTGTGGGACTGCCAGAGATTTCTTTATTTCAATTTCTGAACATCATTTTCATTCTAATGTGAAATGTATAGAAACCAACTAGAGAACCAAAGCAATTTGAGATCGTGGAAGACATCATTGTAATTTTGTACAGATGTTGATGTTTAATGAGGTAATGCTGCACACAATACTGACCTGTAAAAGGTACTTCTTGAAATTGATCGAGTTAGGTAACCTATCACTTCAACGTGTCTGCTTTTGTCAGTTACATAATTTACATGGTAATGCAGCTGATACTCTGAACTGCAGTATGATAAAAAATAAAAGTTTGACTGGTCATGCAGGCCTGATATTCATTGTGAAGGTTTATCCAACTCAAGTAAGTGTTGAGTTGATTTTCACAGCATACTGAAATGAATGGAAACAAATGGCCCCCAGGAAGGTAGGAAAACACATTTAAAAAAATACTTAATGTACTCTTTGAAATTTAACTGGTAACAAAATGCAAAAACACTAGTGCAGTCCTTTAAGACAGTTCTTTGGCTGGAACCACTTTACACTCTGTGTACTCTTGGTATTGGCTCTACTGAAAAAGTCATCCCAACATAATCAACATGCCACAATTGCATTTGCTTCATTTCATGTATGGTTTTGAAAGTGTATAGGGAATCAAAATCAAGAGAGGCTGACAATCTAAAAGAAGAACATTTTATTTTAGTCAGTGGGGGCATTTAAATTGAGGGCAGTGCTGGGTACAAAGTGGCTATAAATTAGATGCACAGTTAAAGATCACAGTAGATACGTCCTCTGACTACTACTTCCAAGTTAAAATTACATCATGGGTATTGGTGAGGTCCTTCCTCCTTATTTAAGGAAGCATGACAGAGTTTCTTTAGCTACGGTGATCCTTCATGTTTTAGGTGTGTTAGCAGCTCATATAAAAATAGCATTCCTTCCAAGGGATTATTCATGCTAACATCACTGAAATAAAAACTCAATGCAAACAATGAATAAAAGGCAACAAAAAGTTGACACTGACACTGTGTCACTTTCTTGGGACTCAAATTATTGATAGAAATTTGGTACAATATAAAAAAGCCCGAGACAGTTAAGGCATTCTCTCTATGGAAATCTGTAGCCAATATTAAAATGAAACCTTGTATAACCCTAATTCCTAAAAAGTAAAACATAAATAAAACAGAATGTGAATGAATAATTTGCTAATCCTTTTTGACATATACCTAATTTAAAACAGTAAAAAGAGTAGACATTTAATGGTGAAACTGATTAAACTATTGTGTTTTGTAAATCTACACCCATTCTTGATTTGATACCAGCAACATTTCAAACAAGTTGGGACAAGGGCAACAAAAGACTAGGGAAGTTGTGGTATGATTCAAAAACGCCTGTTTCATTGGTTCAATTGGTTGGTAACAGTATTATGATTGAGTATGAAAGGGGCATCCTCAAAAGGCTAGGTTGTTCATAAGATAACATAACATGATTGCGTACAAGATATCACTATGTGGGCTCGGGAAAACTTCGGAAAACTGCTGTCAGTAAACACAGTTCATTTGCAGAAGATTGCATTTTGTTTTTTTTATGTTTTACACAGCATCCCAGCCTTTTTGTAATTAGGGTTGTAATCAAATTAAAATTTAACTTTCCATTTGTGTGCACAAATAAAAAAAATAAAAATACAATTTAAATTTAAATTAAAACAGTGACAAATATTTTTTAGTGTAATTCTTAGCATAACGCCACACTACCAATGAAATTGAAAGTGAAAGATTTTATTTTTTCTAAATTGGTAATGAGAAACATAAACTGTACTCTGGACTTTTCATTACCCGATTTTAGCTTGTTATAAATGAATTTAAAAAACTGTCAAAATGCCAGGACACTCACAAGCCCCTTTCATGAAATCTGTTTAAGTCAAAAATTATTACATTGAGGATGAAAAAGACAGTTTACATTTTATTTTCAGTAGTAATACAAATCCAACCATAATGCAAATTCACATAGGGCTTTGACTAATCATCAGTTACTGTGCCAATTATTTTCTCAATTAATTGTTTGGTCTATAAAAGAATGCAGAAAAATGGCCATCACAATTCTAAAGACCAAGGAGTCATGTTCAAATTATTTGTTATACATACAGCAAACTAAAAACTTAGAAGCTCAAACTAGTGAATGTTTGGTCTTCTTTGGAAGAAAAAAAATAGATTAAATACTAAACAATCCAGAAATTCTGTCAAATAATTGATTTTTCAGCTTCAAATTCAAAAATCAATTTTGCAATTTCATTTTAATGTTTAGGCTGCATGTTTTCAGCCATTCTAAAAATGAAAGAAAATCACTTTACATTAAATTTTATGGATTGTGGAGTTATTATGGAGTATACTGAAAACTACCTGTCACTCAAGTTTCACTCATTTCAATTTTATTTGAATTTGTTATGCATTTAAATTTTTTATTCTAATTTTGTCATGCATCATGAGTGCACAAATGGACACTTTACAGGCTGTGATACAGGCAGGCAAGTGTGATACAGGTAAAGAGTAGTGTAAATCTAAAGTATGACAAAAATCTATTAAAACATACTTGTGAAGTTAGAGTATGGCCTACATTCCCAATAATTTTTTTTGTTTCAAACAAGTGATACCATTACACAGAAAATGACATAAGGCAAACAACAGTTATGTACAGAGAACACTTAGAGTGTGCAGCCAGTATTCTCAATACTTTTAAGAACAAGCAACACTGATAGTGCCATGGTTGTGAGGAGTTCATATTTGAGGAACCTCAATGTAAAGTAATCCATGTACTGTGTATAATAAAGTTTTCAGGAAGTGCCTGTTCCATAGGTCAGACAGGGCTGTCAGTTCAACATGTGAAAATATATAATGTACAAAACAGATTCACCAATGGAAATATTTAATGTTTGATGATTTATAGTTATAACCAAGTGACAACCACTACAGCTGAGTGCTGAAGCCAATTTAATAGAAAAAACAATTTAGCCAATGACTGAATTTCATTCAATTAGTCTCGGGTCTTTACATACAAATTCTATTTTAGAGAATCACAATTTGAGGTCAATGCTGAGTTAAAAAGTTCTTTGGCTTTAATACATGATTGTGTGTGTCCTTAATTTGCAGGTGTCAATGGGAGGTCACAGGTGTGATGTGGAAAATAAATATATTAAGCAGCCCGATCACAGATTGTAAACAAAGCGATATTGCAGTTTGTGGTCCACAAGTATAATGCTGTACAAAATTAGGTGATGACACAGCGCTAGAACAACTTCTTTTACATTTCCAAACAAAGTGTGTCAGAGTTTCTCATGTGTGAATTTGCAGGTCAAAATTGAACAAAGGAATATGGACAAATTCAAGTGAGTCTACCAGAACCAGCTAGAGATCACACCAAAGCAGGAAATGCATGCTTAAATTTATCTGTTGTTTGTGCAGGTTAATTAAAGTTGGGATGAATATTTGCAGGGGAGACATGTAATGTCACAGTACCTTAAGTGAGAAAGACTTAAGCTTCAGAACAGACGGACACTACAGCCTCTGGTTAAAACTGCACTCCAATGACACTTCACAATGGGATAGAAACTTGTGATTCCAAATTCACTTAATGTGGATTCAGAATTAAATTACTTTTAAAGTATATCCCACAGACAGACTACAGACCAAACGTCAGGAGCTGCTCTTGAACTGCCCTAATCTATGTAGAAGCTTTCTTGTTAGATGTGGTTGTTTCAGAAAACATTTCTTGCCCTTTTGACCTGACTTTCAGGGGCTCTGTGATAATTTTGTAGCACTCAAGTTTGTCTGAACTTCTGTGCATTTGCTAAATACAAACAGCGAGTCCGTCTGAAGACTGTTCTGCTCTCAAAAACTGCTTCTTTGAATGCCCCTCTTTTAGCCAACCACCTTTTTGTTTCTTTCTTTGTTTTTGTTAATGCAGTGGTTTGTATTGGTTTGCACTTTTTTCCTATTGGTGGTGATGCCTAAAATCTGTGCTAATTCAGGCTATGTATACGGTTATTTTAGGTTCAAATGTGTTAAATTCTTCTAACTCAGAATGCACCAAAGGCAATAGCCGAGTCCCAAACCAAGTGACTCTCTCATGCTGAATCATAAGAAAATTAGTCCCACACGGCAAGAAATAAAATGGAAACAAGATAAATACACGAGTACTCCCTAAATACTCATTTGTCTTTTTTGACTTATTAGGCATTTCTTGACCATTCATGGCCACTTCTATTAAATGCAGATCAATAGTGCCAAACATAAGGTAACATAAGTAAAACTTGAGTTTGTAATGAGTGTGCAATACAATTCTTATGTCCCACTGCAGAACACAGTGGTGCAGTGAAACAGTCTCTGTGTAGTCCCACTATTGTGATGTCAAACGCTTGGAGGAGTTTTGATACAGGTGGACTGATGTTGGCATACTCCTGAATAGACAGCAACTTCTCAGCATCTGTGAAAAAAAAACCCAAAACAACTTCTCAGCATCTGTGGAAAAGGCACAACACCTAATCTTTTTATTTTAAGATTTTAACTTTTCATTGCTCTGCCTTGTCAAACTAAATATAAGAAAATGTTGCTGTTTCTAGTTTTCAAAATTGGAGAAAATGACACAACTTTTCAGGTGTGAATAGTACCTCGAATGATAATTCTGCATTATTTCAACTCACGATCAGTAATAACAACATTGTGTTCTTTGGGAACACAGTCACATCATTAAGACAAACTACAAGTCTGACAGGTCAAGAAAAACCAGCAGTCAAGACGATCAGTCAAGTTGGAAACAAAGCTCCTCGTTAGTCAAACTAACCCTAAACAAGCAATGCTTGGTGTGCATGACAACCAATGAATGATCCTCTCTACACCCAAATGTAAGGATGAAACTGTTAATTGGTGCACAGTATGTGATTATAGTATTTCAACAAAAAATATATAATTATCTCTTATGTATGGTCAATGGTTGTTTCAAAATAATGGACACTGATGGCACATTTCTCTGTGTGCAGATAATTCTGAGCTCTAATATAGTGGGAGATCAGAGGCCTCGGGTAAATAAACAGAATTATGTGTCTTCCAGAGGAATCCTTTATCATCGGTTAGTGGTTGGAGCTGGTTTCACACCACTCAAAATGTCACACTGCATTTTCTGTGGCAACAGAAATCATAATAGCCTTAATCTGTGTGTATATTGTATGCCAGCTGAGACAGCAGTTCATATTATACTTGTCCTTCTTACACTATCTGAACTAGAAAATCTTTAATAGCTATGCATTAAGTCCCTGTGTTTTAACAGTTTGAATATTTAACATGTCAACATTTTTTCATTAAACATGTTTCCAATACAACTATTCACATGAAATTTAGAACAGACACGGGTATCTCTGAATGAAATCTTGTGTGCCGATAAACTCCTAAGTGAAGAAGATTCAGGAGACCTGGATGCAGAAGCATTTATTAAAGTTCAATCGAGGAGAACAGAAATTAAAACCGTGTAATGCCACCTAATTCTGAAGGTTACCTCCTGGCAAGTATTTAACCCTTGCTAGACCCACAAGATCTACATGAAGCAATTAACTAGTCATGTATGTGTGTGTGAGGGTTCCATTAGGTATTGGATCCTAACATGAAATTATGTTTACCTAAGTCACAATGTATGACACTTAAGAGCCTATCCAATATATTTTAAAAGGAGGCAGCCCGATGAAGAAGAAGGAAAATTCCTTCAAAAGTATTAACTCAATAAAACAACACAGATAAAAAATTGTAATATTCCAGGTATGTACAATAAAGCAGAATAACAGGAAAAAAATTGTGGATAAGAGTTTGTTTACAATTGACAGTCAAGCATCAACATGTCTTTTCCTCAGAAATTTTCAGGCGGCCCTTGGGCTACTCTACTGACTAACTTTCAGACTGCCAGGTTGGAACTCGTGCGAGGGGCTCCTGTGTGCAGTCAGTTGATGGAGTGAAGTCAATTGGTCCAACTTGCTAAACAGTGTTGTTATGAAGGTTGTGGGAAAGCTCTTTGCCTCTACCCTTCATGACATGTTTCCTGCATTACAACTTGCTAACAAATGATTTGTTTACTTGCATTCAGAGATGGGTTAACCCTTTTTCATATAGCGGAAGTACCGACCTACCAACATCAAATAACACAGCTGATTAAATTAACACAGGAAGGAAAACTAATTAGCAGAATTAAGTTCTTTTTTTTTTACTATGCTCAATAGTTTTGACCTGTGCCATTTCACTGTATTGCATGTAACCTTTTTTATGTATTGGAATGCTATGATTTCTCTATCTGTGTAGTTTTATTGAGTTAAATACCAATGTCTGGTCTAAATTTCATGTGAATAGCTGCATTGCCCTCATCAACAAGGTTTCACATATGCAATCCCTTAGAGCATGAACATAACTCGGTATTACAATTATGGCCAAAATGAGGGTTGGATTATTAATATGAAACAACTAACCACTCAGTCCACATCTACACTTTCCCTTATTTTATACCTTTCCAAAAGCAGTGACAGAAGAAGTACTCAGATCATTCAACTTTGTAAAAATAACAATATCATAATCTTGAAAATACTCCATCAAAAGTATTTTAGGACAGATGTATTCACAAGTAAAAGTAATTTTCTGCAGAAACACTGCCTGTGAATGATATAATTTATTAGAGGAGAATTATTACTGATGCCTTCAAGTGTAAGTAGCTTTTTTTCTGCTGTATTTGGTCATTGTGGAGCCATTTTTAAATATTTTATAGAGTAGAAGACCAATATGGATATTGATATTTGGGGAACTTAAGAAACTCATTAATGATATATCTGCCAATGTTTAAACAATATAAACATTCTTGAAATGGATAACCAAGATACATATTGGGTGGGACATTTTACAGTTGAAAAATCAACATGTAAGTGCTCTCTAGTAGACAAGGGGAGACACTTTCTATAAATTACCTCAAACATAGTTTGGTAATTCTTAAATCGGCAGACCTTTAAACAGCACAGAAATATCGGCAATAAGCTAATTTTGGGCTGGCCAATTTACCGAGTTAGAATTAGGTGTATGTAAGTCAAATTACTAATACTATGCTGATTTAAGCCATCAGAAAAAAGAAACCTAAATTTGGTCTATCTTCAGGTGGTGAATGGTTAAAAAAAACTTTACTTTATCACATCAGAGGAAAGAAGGAGCTTACCTCAAGCTTAACATGTCTTCATCTTGTCCGAAACAGACACAGATCTTTCTTTATGTTCCCTACTGTCTTTCCTCTTATCAGTCTCCTTGCCCTCCTCATCCTTTTCTTCTTTTTCATCCTCTACACCCAGGATCACACTCTGTCGAACACTGACAGAGATTACTAATGCCTGTATGATGCCATAGATCAAAGCAAACTGAGGGAGATACTCCTGGATCAACCAAAGTAATCCTGCCATTCCAACTGTGGAGACAAAAAACATGGCCATACCATGAAACCACAGCCTCAGTGCTCCCTGGACCCCCAACACCTCCAAGATGAGCTTGGCAGGGGAGGACACAGTCCACAGGAAGCCAACAACAAACAGGTCAAACAAATGTCGGAGGAAGTTGAAACAGATCTCGTGGTGCTCTGGTAGGATTTCCACCTTCCAGCTGTGTGCAAAGAGTCGAAAAGGAGATGTCAGCTGAGAGGAAGGAGGTGTAGGAGATGGAGGAGGAGTTCCGTAGTCGGAAAAGTCCCCATCGATATCACAGTCCCACATGTCTCCACTCTGACCATCACATTTCCTTCGTCTCAGTCCACTTGGATTCATTTTTCTTGGCCACAAAAGGTAAGACATTGGGAGATATTTCCACCATCTAGAAACTTGCTCTGAAATTGCCTCTGTCTCCTGTTTCCCAGCACCGAGATCTTCAATTTCCATGGGCTGAAGTTTCTCCTGCGCCTCCCAGTACTCCTCTACTGAACTACTTTGGTCACTTTGACATCTCCAGCCTCTCCAGATCCAAGAGGTCCACCCCTTGAGGCCCTGCCCGCCACCACTATGTTTCTGGTCCTTGGCTATCTCCTTTGTGGTATTCCCTGACAGGGATCCACTGCCCCATGAGCACACCCACCCCCATGCTCTGCCCATCACAGCTGTCATGCTTTCTCACTGAGCTTGTTGGAGATAAATTAAAAATCGGCAGACACTGAGTTTTCAGCTCCTCTTGCTTAAGTTGGCTAGGCAGCTGTGTGAGTTGACTGTAAAAATATGCATGTGCTGCCAATTCAGTTGTCAAGTTGTAATACTTGTTTACAAGGACTCTGGGGCTGGGCAAAACGACTTCCTCAGGTTATAGACACACCTGTGAGTGTGTTTGAGCACTTAATCAGAAAAATGGGGTGACCCCTCCTTATGTTGCTTAAAATGCCCTTACTGAAATTACAACATTAAGTCTACATGTCTCTTGTTTAACCTGGTAACCTTTGAAGCTGATAATAACTCAGCATTATCTTCAAATATGCTTAATAAACAAGTTAGCACCGAGCTAGCTGGAAGTGACTATGTTGAGTTGACAAGGCTTCTGCTCGTTAGTGCTCAACAAATTTAACTTTTCGGTCTCCCGACACACATGGATTCAATCCCCATGCCTGCAAATAAAATAAAAGACATTTACAGTTGGTTTAAGCATTAAATCTTCCATCTTCCACCTCCACGTCAACAGTCATACTAACTGAGCTAAGTTAATGGTACACAGGTCTTGATAGTAGTCTTAGCTAACTTACAGGTTTTTAGTTGAAACTAAGTAACTTTAGCTGGTTTGCTAACAAAGCGAAAACTTTTTTAGATTCTTCAGTGTCTCTAAAACACGGTAGCTAATCTGATAATGAATAAATGTTCACCTTCAGCGACGTTACCTTGAGTTTATCTGTCAGACCATAGCTAGCCGCCGGGTTAGCATCAAATAACTCTCCACACAGACAAGTTCCTAAACCTCTGGACTTCCACCGGGTTTTAAAAGTCAGCTTCAAAGTCAGAGTTTACTGGAGGCTCGTGCCATGAACATCACTAGTAGCCAGCACAAAAACAAGGGAAAGGTCAGCTTGCCAAACCGACTGAAACGTTTCGTGATACTTAACGCGAACAAAGAAGACGGACTACCGGTTCGGTTTCAACCTTCAAAATAAGACTACGGTTGGCCATCTGCGGTCCGTGCTCAGGCTCTTGCACTAGGATTTGTCCCTGCCATAGAAACGTTGTTAGACAAAGAATACTGGTACTTATTACTCGTATAGAAATGTCACTGTAGTCTTATCTACTTTAATTCACCTCAGCAGCACCACCGAGTTATACAATGTATGTAACGTATGTATGTATCTTTATATTGATGACATGGGTATGGCCTCAAACTGGACAGATATTGTTCAGCTTTTTGAAATATGCAATCAGACTGTTACATTGCGACAGGCCACGTGTCAAAGACAATAATAAAGACAACAATAGACCATCCAAAATAATAAGTGAAATATACAATACAAAGTGCCAAGGTGTAGCAATAGTAGTAGTAGTAACAATAGAAGTAGAATAACAACAGAAGTAGGATAAGTAAAGTACAAAGTAAGCAAGACAGACAAAGTAGTAATGGCATATTATATGCCATTATAATATGCCAAACATATTATATACACCTTTCACTGATACAGATGTGACCAAGATTCCCAATGTTCTTGAGGTGGAAGAGGAATCTGTGTAGTAGGTAAATGGCTGCCTCATCATCCCAATACCTGGTTGATAAGTGAATTGCAGGGGGACCACATTTCACCTCACAAGGGTTGGACGTGGTTGAGTGTGATCCTCTCCATGGTCTTCATCAGGTGAGAAGTTAAGACTACTGATCAGAACTAGTCAGGCTCCCTTGGATGCAGTGTTTGGTACAGGAACCACACAGGACGTTTTCCACAGGACTGGAACTCTCTCCAGACAAAGGCTTAGACTGAAAATGTTCTTGAGCAGTCAGATGTTACTTTCACCTGGGCCATACTTCTTCTTCCTTTGCTCCTGCCTCCACCAGCCCCCTCGGCTGGAAGGGAGTGGGAGGTGGAATACACAGGTGTAAGTAGGGTGCAGTTGATGTCATTGGATGCCCTGTGAGAGGTAGTGTGCCTTAGCCAGAGAGGGTATGATTTGGACACCAACTGGTTTGTACTTTGGAGGAGGGAGTGGGGCCAGAATCAAATCTGCTGAAAAAAACTAATTCAGTTAATTTGCCCATCTTCAGATTCTGGGCGCCTCCTACCACCTTTGCTATCTCCAGAGATTGTCGTCTCCAGACCTCCCTTGCACTGTTCTGTTGTTAGCACTTTCAGCTTTCTCCTGTTAATGTCCTTGCCTCCCTTATTTTCTTTTTAAGTTCCCTTTGTACCCTTCTCAGCTCCTCCTTGTTCTCAGATCTAATAACTCTTGTCATTCAGCTGGGCTTTTAGCTCATGGGTCACCCAGGTTTGCTATAGGAGAGCCACTGTACCTTCCTGGTAGGCAGTGTTCTCTAGACAAAAAGTTGATATAGTCAAGCTGTCATTGTCCTTGAGCAGCTCATATATGGTTAGCTATATGATAAAATGCAGCACTTGTGCATGCTCTTTTGCATTCATTATACTCAAAGTATAAAAGGCACAAAATGTCATTACACCCAGCTGTTCCTTTTTAAGTTCTCAGAAGAGAATGATGATTGATGCATCAATGTGTAAGCAGTATTATGCAACTGGACAAAGTGGTAATGACATGAACTACTCTAGCTGCTGGTGAATTTCATCTACAGCAATGACTAAATCCATTTGGTTATATTTTCTGTGCATACACAGTCTGCAATGCAAATACAATTGTAGATGAATGCAGTTGTTGACAAAATAACTAATAAAATTGTATAGTTCTTGAGTTAGCATACTAATAATACAAGTGCTAAAGTGGAATTTAGCTTATTGCGATTGATTTTTATTGTAATCCACCTCCCATCACTTGAAAAGAGGAAAAGAAAGCTTCAAGCCCTTGTGTCAACCATTTATTTGACTTGCATGCTGAGGGTTACAGCAATTTTGACTCATTTAAATGAATGACAATGACAGGAATGTATTCTGACAGTTGCAAATAATTCCATTTCCTGGATGTCTTAAAATTGACCATCTTTAAGGCTCGTAGCAGTCCCAACTTAAGTTGCAGCACCTGTGAAGGGACATTAAATCATTGGGTTAGTATCTCAGCACTTTGACTTCAGAATCACTGATCCTAAAAAAAACCCCAAAAAAACCAAGTCTGTCAGGAAACTATGCAAAGCCCCTTAGCATTGTCCTATCAATACCAACCTGGACCAGTCATTGTGTCCAAATGTCATCCAGCTTGAGCTGCCAGTCTTAGCTGAAAAGATAGAAATATCAGTGACTTCATCACCAGTATTTGGCTTTTAGAAATTCTTCCAACAGTCTGAGTGTCTCAGTGCGCTGCGAGTAGACTTCATTTAAGATCAGTAGAACCGAGTAATTGCATCATCGACCAAACTCAGACTGAAGAGCGACAGGATAAAATCTCTTCTAAGCCCCATTTGGATGGTTTTGGTCCAAGATGGTAGGACAATTTCAATATTGCATGCACTTATGTGATTTTTGGCCCAGTACAGTCCCAAATACACTTAGAGATTAGCTATCTCTTTAGATTTCTCTTCTGTTCATTCACTGCATTTTGTTAATTGATGAAAATAAATTATTATATTAACACTTCAATTTTTGAAAGCATTCTTTTCACACCTGCCTAAAACTTTTGCACAGTAATTGTTTAACCCCCCCCCCCAAACTAGTCTGTTAAACTTATTACAGTGGAAACTATTTATAGTAATCACCGTTACAGTGATCAAGCGCTTATAGGGATCAAAAAGCTTGGGACATACAAATGCTCTTGCTTTGAGTCTCTGCATGCATGACAACATATGGAGCAAAAAATTGAAACTATGCCAACTGTTTTTTTTAAAGTCCGATTATATTGTACTTTGTCTCTGGCTGGTTATCGGTGTGTACATTGACATCATGACAGTAAAAAACGATTAAGGCTCAAATTGTTATAAATGCAACCTACAAATTGCTGGAGGATTAATTTTGCTTTTTAGATGTTGGTCTAGCAGCTAACAACATTAGCTTTAGCATAGGTAGCTCCAGAGCACTAAAAGAAGCATTTTGCTTAATGTCCACTTACAATAGCGCTGGTGTTTGGTAGTTTCTGGCTGTAGTAAAAGGGCTACTTCAAATCACACAACTGGTAAGTAATTGTTTTTTTGAGGGGCTCACTTGTGTGTTCATCGTTCAGGGCTGGGGAGCTTTTCATATATAGTCCAGCCGTATCATTCCATGAAGTTACCGCCACCTACTGGACTAGAGAAGAAAGACAGATTATAGAATAAAAAAAAAGTTCTGCTATAAAACTCCACAGGATAATGTGCAATGCCATAACACACAGCACAGAGTGCCACACATTTCAGTTGGTTTTAAAATTAGATTAGATTTAGTTATTAAAGAATGTGATTAATAGTTTCAAATGGCTCTTACAGTTTTGCAGTTTTTTTGGATAATGTTTAACCTTATAGATTAAATTGTGCTCAATTTTGTGTGTGAGTGTTTTCTTACTTTTACAGACTAGTAAATGGGTTAAAACATACCATATCACTGGTGTGGTTATGGTTCCAGTGCACTGTGAAAACACCTTCATGATTTTCTCAAACTCTTGTCCTTGAAATCATCATTCCACATAACAGGACAACAGAGTATTTTAGAGCCCAGACTTACCTGGAAGAGCATCTAGTGGTCCTAGTTTAAACACCTGAAAAGAGAACAGCAGTTGACCAATTCTAGTCTTTGCAATTTGTATTGAAGGAAAAAAAATAATAAAATGCATGCTCAGTGCACTGTGAAAGAGCTTCATGATATAATCAGAGACTCTAGTCTTGTGAATCATCATAGTAGCATATTTGTTTTCACAGCATATTATTCTCTGCCATCCCATTCTGACACTCACCATCAGCTCATGGCTTCAGACTAATCTGCTGACTCATGGTAGGAATATAGTATTCAGTCTGGAATGAAATGAATGAGTGAGTCAATTCTAAGACACGGGTCAAGCTGTTGTGTGCTGTAACAAAATTGTTAGTTGCCTTTAAGCTTCCACTGTATCATTTTAATAATGTTCACATTTACATTACAGGACAATGTGCAATGCCATAATACACACCACAAAGTGACACACATTTCAGCTGCATTTAAAATATGATTTTTTTTTATTAAAGAATGTGATTATAGTTTTAAATGGTTCTTACAATATATGCAATACTTTTTTGGACAATGTCCAACCTTATAGATTCAATTGTGCCCAATTTTGATTGAGTGTTTTCTTACTTTTACATTAGACTAGTAAACGAGTACAAATATACCACAATCGCTGGTGTTATGTGGTCAGTGCACTGCTAAAACACCTTCATGATTTTCTCAGAGACTCTAGTACATGAAATCATCATTCCACACAACAGGAGCACAGAACAGTATGTTAGATCCCAGACTTACCTGGAAGAGCATCTAGTGGTCCTAGTTTAGACACCTGGTAAGAAAAGAGAAAACAGCAATTCTAATCTTTGCAATTTGTACTGTGGGGACAAAAATAATAAAATGCATGCTCAGTGCACTGTGAAAGAGCTTCATGATATAATCAGAGACTCTAGTCTTGTGAATCATCATAGTAGCATATTTGTTTTCACAGCATATTATTCTCTGCCATCCCATTCTGACACTCACCATCAGCTCATGGCTTCAGACTAATCTGCTGACTCATGGTAGGAATATAGTATTCAGTCTGGAATGAAATGAATGAGTGAGTCAATTCTAAGACACGGGTCAAGCTGTTGTGTGCTGTAATAAAATTGTTAGTTGCCTTTAAGCTTCCACTGTATCATTTCAATAATGTTCACATTTACATTACAGGACAATGTGCAATGCCATAATACACACCACAAAGCGACACATATTTCAGCTGCATTTAAAATATGATTTTTTTTATTAAAGAATGTGATTATAGTTTTAAATGGTTCTTACAATATATGCAATACTTTTTTGGACAATGTCCAACCTTATAAATTCAATTGCGCCCAATTCTGATTGAGTGTTTTCTTACTTTTACATTAGACTAGTAAACGAGTACAAATATACCACAATCGCTGGTGTTATGTGGTCAGTGCACTGCTAAAACACCTTCATGATTTTCTCAGAGACTCTAGTCCATGAAATCATCATTCCACACAACAGGAGCACAGAACAGTATGTTAGATCCCAGACTTACCTGGAAGAGCATCTAGTGGTCCTAGTTTAGACACCTGGTAAGAAAAGAGAAAACAGCAATTCTAATCTTTGCAGTTTGTATTGTGGGGACAAAAATAATAAAATGCATGCTCAGTGCACTGTGAAAGAGCTTCATGATATAATCAGAGACTCTAGTCTTGTGAATCATCATAGTAGCACATTTGTGTTCACAGCACATTATTCTGTGCCATCCCATTCTGACACTCACCATTCATGGCTCATGGCTTCAGACTAATCTGCTGACTCATGGTAGGAAAACAGGGCTCGATCTGGAATGATCGATCTGGAGCATGGGGTAGCTACTGCATCCATCTCTAGTGTGATCCTGAGACAGCTGAGTGAGTCATTTCCAAGACATGGTCAAGTTGTCGTGTGCTGTAATAAAACTATGTGTTAGTTCCCTTTAAGTGTCATGAAAACATGTTAAAATGATAGACACCTGCTCGACCAAAAGCACAGAACAGAGTATTTTAGATTCCAGACTTACATGGAAGAGCATTCTCCATCTAGTGGTCCTAGTTTTGATACCTGGTGAGAAAAGAGAGAACAGCAGTTGACCAGTTCTAATCTCTGTAGTTTGCATTGCAACAGTCAAATGCATGCTCAGTGCACTGTGAAAGAGCTTCATGATATAATCAGAGACTCTAGTCTTGTGAATCATCATAGTAGCATATTTGTTTTCACAGCACATTCTTCTCTGCCATCCCATTCTGACACTCACCATCAGCTCATGGCTTCAGACTAATCTGCTGGCTCGTGGTAGGAATATAGCACTCGGTCTGGACTGAAACTGTGTTCCTTCCATTTTTTGTGTGATCCTGAGGCAGCTGAGTGAGTCATTTCCAAGACAGGGTCAAGTTGTTGTGTGCTGTAATAAAACTATGTGTTAGTTCACTTTAAGTGACATAAACATGTTAAAATGATAGACACCTGCTCAACCAAAAACATCAGCTCAAAAAAGTGGGAAAACTACAAGTGAAATTCAAATGTTGTTCCAACTGTAGCTACCAATGAGGATGCTGAAATCCCTGCTAATATTTCTGATTGTTTTGGAGAGATCAGTAATCTGAATATTTTAGATTTCACATGCATTTTAAAGCAATTTGGTTGTATCTGAACAGCATTTAGTCCATCATGCAGTCTGTGGCAATTAAGTTTGCGCAATTTCTCATTTCGTAATTTTGGCCCTGCAGACGGCGCTACAACTCACTTTTTAGGATTAACAAATATTTACTGTTGTTTTCATACTGATGTCTTTATTTAATCATGTATTGTATCCTGTTTAAAATGGATGCATTACACATTCCATAACCTTAATACTAAAATCTATATGAAAAGTGTACTTTGCTGAAAACTGTAATGTTAGCAGTTACTTACATCTCTCAGCCTAAAATGTATAAAATTCTGATGTTCACCACTTACTTTACTTATCCATCGTCAAATCTTGTTCTCCCGGGGTTCCTTCAGTTTAGTTGACTCAAGGTGGAGGCTATGATCAACTGAAAGATAAGGTTGAAGAGGTTGAAGTCAGGTTCTTTTTCCGCCATTACAGTGTGGTTTTATCGCCATGCCACGTGCTGAGCATGAAAGAACCACTGCAGATGCTGTTGTTCGTCCTATTTCGCCTATTACTACAGTCTTAAAAGGGCTTTAGGAAGAGACACAAATGTATTACATTTACCTTTTATTGTTTCCTATGCGGTATTACAATCCTGACGACGCATTGTGCACACCCAACTGTTGAGTGAGTCCTCAACCAGAGACCGAAAAATACGCAGCCAATGGTTGATATAGGCGGGTCCTTCACGCCTCCACAGCGCAGCGTGGCTTTGGCGTCCTGAAAACTGCCTGTTTCCGACTGTCATCAAAAATGATAGTTCAGTACACCACGAATTAAATATACATTTCAAGAAAAGGAAAGATCAGGAACTCCTTAAATATAAAATGGAAATTCATGTGATATTGATATATACTTTCCTTTTAGGCACTTGGACACACAAATTATAATAAATAATGTGTCACTTGAATTCAAATTTGAATTTCATATGAATGGAACAAAATGGTCGAAAGGGCATACAAATATCTCTTATACTCGTGACTATGTAACTACAAAGACTAGAGCTATCTTTGACTGTTAACTTAACTGAACCTGTAAACGGCATATCCAATAGTAAGAGGGAAGAAATAAGTAGGAAATTTAAGTGTTTTGTGGATTATGTATAGAGGACACGGTTTACATGGCACTCCAAACAGGATAAAGCTATTGATTCAGTTTTCGGTGCTACTTAATAATTTTACAATTGAACTTTAAAGAAATAACTTAGCTAAATGAATTTTTGAATTACTGCACCATATAGAAACGTTAGTTAATAGTAGTAATTGAGCTACCCAACGTCAGCCTTTTCATGGATGCCAGGTTCTCTTGCGTTGGAAGGAAAAGCTTCCTTATGAAGCACTACGCCTTCTACGGTCTTTACAAGTCATATCTGGCAACACACACGCAACCCTCTCTCACTACTGTCGTCACTGAGGTCAGGTAGACGGAGCGAAGATGGCGACTGCCTACGAGAGATACAATTTGTAAGTACTTAAAATATAGTTAATAGTGTTTATAATCCCTCTTCTCACTTCCAAGTCTGTTAAAAGGCCAACAAAAGACGAAGCTTATGAGTGAGGTGAAACAGGAGCCGGAGTTCCGAAGTAGCGTCCAGCCGCCGAAGTTCGCTGACAGGCTCGGCTGGTAGAGCAGGAACCAGTCAAGTTTCACTCCACACTCATTCATTATGGAGAATATATGCTGAAACAATTACGTAACTGTATGTACGGTGTCAGCGGACTGTCCTGTCAGTGTTACCTTGACAGTTATAGTGGTAGTGGTGAAGACGGAGAGTGCTCCTCATCCCCTCTGGTTTAAATTGAGCATTTGAAGGCATGTTTTATCCCTCTCAGAGTTACATAAATGGCAGAGTAAGTTTTTAAGGCTCGTTTCAAAGCCCTAATATTAAATTTCAATAATTTCAGTAATGGGGTTTTGTATATCTTCACCTGATACATCCTAACATTGTGGAGAAGGCAAACCTTATCAAACGAAATCACCAGTGTGCAGGGACATTTACAGGAAATCTAATTTAATAGTTGATGTGACAAATAGAATGTGAAGAAAAACTACAGACTCATGACCTCAGCGTTTATCTTAAACTTGGCTACAGCTCTGCGTGAGACCCTTTAAAGTGAGTTCTGAAAGGTAACGTACAATAATGTGTACTGACGACTCAATGTCACAAGTGGCATAAGATATAAGTCAAAGTCAACTTTAATCAATTTTATTCTTTAGTCAATTTTACCATATGTACAGGACATGGACGGGATTGAAATGCCGTTTCTCTCAGACCCTGGTGCAAAATATGCAAGGCACAGTAGAAAAACAAAACAAAGACCCTAAGAAAAACAAGGAATGGATAGTGTAAGTGGAGTAAACACTGCATAGCTAGTGTGCAGGTACATATTTACAAATAGACACAGGTACATGGATATTTACAGATGGGGATATTTACAAATGGGTATTTATAAGAGAAGATATTTGTTTATTAGTCGCACAATGGGGAAATTTCCAAACAGAGTTGTTCATCCAAAGGTTGATGTTCCCTTCTGAGACTGTTTCATTTGAATAGATTGTAGAGGGCTGAGGAGGTAAAACTCTCCTGTATTTCCCAGTAAAAACCTTGTAAAAGCTTGTAACCCCTTTAAAGGTTCTGAACAACAGTTTTAGAACTATTAAAATTACTATGGCACTGTTTTTTTTAACTTTTAGATTGATTCTTAACATTCCAGGCACCCATTGTTTTCTACTACTTACACAGCAATGAATTACCTATCTCAAGTAAGTTTCAAATGTCTGCAAATTGTGTTTTCAACCAGTGTTTTCTGTAAATGTAGGAAGAACCAAAATCAAAAATCTTCATCTATGCTTTGGAAAATGGTCAGCACAGATGCAATGTAAAGTGGACACATGGCTTGTTGTAAATGGAATAAACCATGTAAGAAGTTTACCATGGTCCTTAAACAGTCAGCTTTTCAGTACTATTGCTTAGTGTTGGTTCATCACAAGCATGTTTAGTGCAATCTAGATTATGGGAGGCCAACAATAGAGTGTTTGTGCGCTTGTGCCAGTACAACAACTACGTTTTTCACAACATCTCCCTGAGCTCCAAACTGCGGCTAAACAGGAGGTCAGATTTTTGTTTTACAGGAATCTTAAAGCCGTGTGTTACTCAAGCTGTTGCTATGATCCCTGGTTCTTTGAATATATGGCATTAAGAGGCTTTATAGGAAAGCTGCCAAGCATGCCAGGCTTACGTTTAATAATCAACATTTTCTCTCAACTGACTTAGTGTTTCTTTTTGCTCATTCCAGTATTTACTTTTGTTTTCACTTTTTCTGATTTTTTTGCTTTTATTCAGCAGTTTGACTGCAGAGACAGAAAGGAAACGTGGCAAAAGCGTAAGAGGAAAGCATAAAGCCATTGAATTAGCCCATACTGGTTATGTACCTCTGATGACTTGACAACAGGGATGCCACATTTCACTTCCTGCTTGAGTTAAATTGTAATTCAGAGAGTCAGAGGTCAATGTTAAATGCAAAACTACGCATCCAGAGCTAGGGAGAGATAATGATGTTAAGAAGCTTAAAGGCTGTGGAACATCTTTGCAGGAAGTGTTGAGTATCACAGGCTGTAGCTTAGAGCAATCAAAAAACAGCAAAGTGGAGGTGACAGGAAATAATTACTGAATTAACTGTTGAATTACTGAATTACAAATCAAGCTCAAAGCATTCCTGTTAACTGCCAAATTATGAACTGAGGAAACAAGTACCTGAAAACACGTTGCTATAGTCTTCTGCTTAGTGGGCAACAATTATTTTAATTTCCAGAGTGCTAGGTTAGCTTTGAAGGATAGCATGAGCATTCCAAGCACTTATCTGTGACATATTGAGATGTTTGGTGAACCTGACTAAACATTTCAAAGCTGTAATTTTACTTGAACATCTCCCATGTTCTCTCCCAGGCACACCACCCCAGAGAAGTTCTTTATTGAGGCCTGCGATGAGGGGGCTGATGCTGTGCTGGCAATCGACAGGGTCTCAAATGAGATGACCCTCACAGGTAGAAAGTTCAGTGATTGATAATGATGACACTACAAGGACAAAATTGTTTTAGCTATCGTTGAGATGCACATATAGATGCAGGTCTCAGTTCTCACCATCTTTGAACCCCAGACTATTTTAGCTTTATTTTCAGTATCTGTGTGTAGACTAGGCATGCCATATATTTTCTATTCCCAGAATACATCAGAAAGAAAATATGGCCTGCAGCTAGCCATCAATTGCAATGTGAGCGACACTACATGGTCTAGGGCAGTTTAACATAATTTGAAACAGGTTTTGCCTGTATGTCCACAGGTTTCCAACATACAGTAAAGTACAGAAGAGTGTCTCTGTTCCAGGGATATAAGAACCATATTGATGGAACATGTTGACAAGTGTACTGATATTATAAACAAAACAAAGCTAATGCTCATGGATTGATCATCAACAGAACTGGACTCTGTGAAAAATACAGTATGTGTGAAACGTCAATGTCTACTGTACCTACATTAGGACTACTTTCCAAGCTTAGGTGCTTAGGGTCTTTGAGCAACATGATGAGTGCTGTTAGGTAACTCTTCAATACTTATTTGTTTAAGACATGATCTTTCAGCAGATCATGTTATGCAATTTTGTTATCATAAAGCTTGATTTATTTTCAAACCTCTTTTTAAATATACAATTAATTAATCATTATCTAGGTAAACATACCATATAAGCACATGGGATATAGATTTTTTTTGTCTTATCAATCTGCCTTACAGTTAATAGTTAAAGCACATAGGAGCACATTGAGATTCTAGATTAAATAAAAAGTTAAATTATTATGCATTTTATTGTTAAGTATTTAACTTTTTAATCATTGTGGTGCCTTCACAGGTAAAAAAGATGTTCCTCCCTCAGCAGTCACAAGGCCTATATGTGGCATCGTGGGAACCATTCGCCTGGTAGCAGGTAGGTACCACAGTGAGGCAGGATTGTGTTCTCAGTGCTCTGTTTAGTATGTTTGTGATGCCTGGACATTAAAACAGCTCTGACTGACTGCTTTCACCACACAGGGATGTACCTTATCGTCATCACGAGGAAGAAGAATGTGGGCAGCCTCCTGGGCCATGCTGTGTGGAAGGCTGTGGATTTTGATGTGATCTCTTATAAGAAGACAGTGCTGCATCTCTCAGAGATCCAGGTCAGCAAAACCATCTTAAAATCTGCATTTTTAATTTGCACATAAATTTGAAAAAAATCTGAAATATTTGAAAATATTAGAAAGTTTTTCTCTTGGCTGTGGTGGAAAATTTGATGTATTGATAAAAGCATTCTGCAGTATTCCTAGGTCAATAATGAAATTTAAGCAAATTTGTGGTATTGACCTATTTAACTCCTTATATGCATTTAAATGACACTCAAATGGATGTTATCTACTTATCAGAGGGTTGTTCAAATAACTCAACTATCTTTGCTTTCTCAGTCTCATAAATGTCCAATGGGGTTGAGATCAGGTGTCTGTAGAGGAAAGTCCATGACAGGCAAGACTCCTTGGTCTTCAAAGAATTCTTGCAGTGCTTTGAGTTCATTGTCCTGCTTCAGTATGGATCCTTCTCCACAAAGACGTAAACCATAGGTGTCTATGAAGAATGGAGTGGTACTTCTCCTTAGTCAGGGTATAGCCAATTTGGTGCAGATGTTGATCTCCAAATCTGGCAAACACCCCCAGACTTGAATATTCCCACTGCTATGTTTTTCTGTTACACTGCAGTATCATATTCTCTCCTGTTTGTCTCCTTACATACACCCCACTGTTACTTCTATAAATATCAGTAAATACGACTTTTTCCAGTTGTCCATGGTGAAATGCTGGTATTTCTTAGCCCACCCCAAGCATTTGGAGGTTTAGAAACTGCTACCTGTCCTCTGAGACCACCACAAGACATTACAAATGTTTTTTGATAGTACTTTTACTAATTGGAGTCTCAAATTCTGAATTTTAAATTTTGTAAAAGCAATGACTAGAATTGCTTGGTTTGAAGGATGTGCCAAACTGCAAAACAGTTTTGTATTAATACATGTAACATTTGGTTACAGTATTAATGTTTTAAACATATAGAGAGCATGGAATTAAGATGCTCACACATTAGCTTCCGCTCAACTAACTGAATTGTTAGCTAGCTAGTTAATGTAGCAAACGAGTATTGTAAGTCTGAGTGATATGATAGCTGTCACTCCATTGTAAAATAAGTGTAAAAATTGCACGTCACTAAGCATGTAAAAATGTAGCATGAAGCCAACACTCAAGAGACTCAAACCACCACTGCATTGTCTCTGTTGAGCTGCAGAGTGAACGTTAAGAGATGCTCTGATGTTAACCTTTCACTCTACTACATTACTGACAAACTATAGCTGGCTAGATACCTTGCTAACATTGCAAACAGTGAAACAAAACTGATCAGCATGAGTGATATGTCAGGGAAATGTGAGGGACAAGGTTATATTACAGTTATATTGAAAAGGGAAAACGATAGGGTCGTTGTTTATTAACTTACCAGCAATGTTTTTCACAACTTCATCTTAAAGACAATGCTTGACTCTGCATCACTGTCTGCTCAGCTGTGATGTGTTTGGTAGTGTTTGTAATATGTCTGTTCAGAACATTGTAATTCGGTTTATGTTGGTAATTGTCATTTTTGAGCTGGTCTATAGTTTAACCATTAGTGAGGTGGCTGTTACGTTTTTTGACCCCTGCTGTATTTTGCTACAGTTTTTTGAGTTCTTGTCCCCTGTGTTGAATGTCATTAAAAGGTTGACATCTTTGAGAACAGCTTCTTGTAGTTGCAGTGCGCTCTGCTGGACAAATTATGTGATCACACCAATTCTAAACTACCCCAAGCTGCCTTTTCTGTATTATGGTATGTAAAGAAAAAAATTGGCGCACATCAACAAATATGCCGATACCTATCTGTGAGTCAGTATCATGAGGTTTATCTGCAAATCAGAATCAAACATACACATCCGGCCAATATGATTTTAATTTTACATGTGTGGACTTTTTCTGCTGTTCGCATCCTCTCTGTTGATTGGTTGCCTAGTATCTCATGGTATTCTTAATTGTTGATACATGTGCTTTTGACTTTTTAAATCTATAAACCAAACTTTTTGTTGCTTTATTACCATTCTCTCGATTTTTGTTTTAAAAATATTCGGTCCCTTTCTATTTTTTAATTCAGTAATTCATTTAGTTCTTTCTTAACTTCTGTCAGTGCAAGTAAAGATGATTCTCTCCTGTCTCCTGTATAGTCCTTTTTCACCAGGGTTCTCCACACATCTTCTCTTTTGTTGTAGGGAGACCTGTTACTCTGGGAATCTATCAATAATCTTGGGACCTAGGACTATATTAAAGTCCACTGTTGATGTCAGAAACCATTTTCTTGATGCAAACATACAATCAGTAATGCCTATGATAAGCAATGGTCCCTCCTATGGGGGATTATGGATGTTATTCAGAGTTTCTGGTTTATTATCTAACACACCAGCCAACACCACATATCTACAATATTTGTATATACAGTGGCATGCAGCTTGGGTACCCTTGGTCAAAATTTCTGTTTCTGTGAATAATAAAGTGAGTAAAAGATTATCTTATTTCCAAAAGGCATAAAGTTAAAGGTGACACATGTCTTTATTTTTTTTAAGCAAGATTACTTTTTAATTACATTTTTTACAGTCACAAAATAAAAATAAAGGAGAAGGCTGGAAACAAAAGTTTGGGTACCCTGCATGGTCAGTATTACAGTTTTTCTCCATTGGTTTGGCTCATTTCTTGAAACAGAAATTACATTCTCAAAATAACATGGACTAACCTCCAAACCACTTGGCAATTGTTCACAACATAATTGAAGTTCTTATTCATTTCATCAAATTGCAAATGTCTTAGTACATGTCTCAATGTCTCAGGACATCTTTGCAAATGATTAAGAATAGGTAGCCTACAGTTAGCACAGTTTCCAAGTCAATAGATCTTGTTAATTCTCAGTCTGATGGTCATTCTCTCCAAAACATGTCAGCATCATTTCATTGTATAAGTCATCACATGCACAAGAGCCTGTACAACTGTCAAAATTAGTCAAGAACATAATACCATGAATAGGGAGGGTGAGGGTGAGGACAGCGACCAGAGAAGAAGTCTTAGTCGTGAAACTCCAGCTTTATTTACAGCACTGTAGGCTACATATCATTTTCCTTGTTTTTTGTTTCTGTGTTTATATTACAGTATATTATGCTGTATACTTTTTCTTTTTACTCTGATGTATGGAAGTTACTTTATGTGTGTGAATAATAATGGTTACAATTTCCTTGGCGGTATGAGTGCAGTGTGTGATGTCAAACCTCGGAGGCTACTCTGACCGTAACATCCTTTTTTTTTCAGTTTTATACACAATTGTATTCTGTTAGCTAGACAAAAAAAATAGTACAGAAACCATTGTCAATGAAGGACTGGGCTAAGACTGAGAGGTGGACATGAGGGATATTTCAATGGTCGTCTGCCATAGTGACAAAACATCTAAACATTTTGACTTGCAGTGCTTACACAATGCCAAAGGGACGATGCATTTTGGGGGCACTGACTATTTATATGGGAAAGGAATTTAGTTTTGAAGCATGAGTGAACAGTTTTGGGAGAGATATGAGCTTTTGCAAGTGAGTTATGGTGTGCCGAACTGTAAGAGTGTTTTGCCAAATGATCTTAGAGTTTTGAGAATGTAATTTCTGTTTCAAGAAATGAGCCAAACTAATGGAGAAAAACTGTAATAACACCCCCTTTGGCATGTATCACAACTTTAAACCCTTTTTTCACATCTTATTTGGGAGATTTTCATCCATTCTTCCTTTCAAAAGGCTTCTAGTTCTGTGAACTTCTTGGGCTGTCTTGCACACACTGCTCTTTTGAGGTCTATCCACAGATTTTTTGATAATGTTTAGGTTGGGGGCCTGTGGGGCCATGGCAAAACCTTTAGCTTGGACCTCTTGTCATAGTCCATTGTGGATTTTGAGGTGAGTTTAGGATCATTGCCCTGTTCTAAGGGCATCCTCTTTTCATCTGAAGCTTTTTTACAGATGCGATGTTTGCTTCCAGACTTGCTGGTATTTCACTGAATCCATTTTTCCTCTATCAGTGAAATGTTCCCCATGCCAATGGCTGCAACACAAGCCCAAAGCATGATAAATCCACCCCCGTGTGTAATGGTTGGAGAGTTGTTCTTTTCATGAAATTCTGCACCCTTTTGTCTCCAAACCTAACTTTGCTCACTGTGGCCAAAAAGTTCTGATTTAACTCCTTTGGTCCACAGGACTTGTTTCCACAATGCATCAGGCTTGTTAAGATGTTCCTTTGAAAACGTTCTACACTGAATTTTGTGTTGAGGAGGTGGGAAAGGTTTTCTTCTGATGATGCTTCCATGAAGGTCATATTTATGTATGTCTCACTGCACATTACACATTTGAATGGAGGAGGACTAACTATACATGAACAGTAGATGGCAGTACGGTTCACAGCAGAAAGACACTATGCCGTGGTCATTTAATATCTCAGACTGAGATTGTGCTAGAAAAATGGGATTTGTTTTATTTTCAATTAGACTGTTAGCTAGCTGCTATTAATGTGGTTGCACGAGAAGTACCACAATTAATTTATCTTAATTCCAGCATAACTAACTAACTAAAGGAGGCATAACTGGAAAAGACAAATTCTTGGTCTTAAAGTCATGGTTGGTATATGCTGGAAACTGTATCTGGTTTGCTGAGCTCCCCCACCGGAAAGCCATAGAGAAGGGACGGTGATGGCTGGATTTATAGTATGTGTGTGAAGGTTCTGGAATGAGATAAGGAGCCATACCCTGGTTGTATTCACAGTTGCTTGATGTCACTTTCTCTCAGGGAGTTACCAAACTGTTGAAAAGGTATAGCACATCACATCTGTGCAATATTTTGGTGTAGGGCATCATACAACATTCTTGGTGTGATCTGGACTTTGACTTGATGTCAACTATGTTTCTCTGGAAATACCAATTTCTCTTCAAGTAAATCCAAAAATCTAGATGGATGGATGGATGGATGATCCCCAAACACCAATCTGCACAAGAATAAGAACACAGCAGTGAAGTGATAGTGTGATAGCCACCAAACTACTGCAGAGAGTATGAGCTAATGGAGGTTGTGCAAATCTAAGGTGATTAACAGTGCAGGTATTGCAAATGTAAGGTGATCAAAAAAAGTAAAAACAATAAAGACATGTTGAAGGTACTCCTCCAGTCGGACACACAGGCCTTGAGCATTCCTGGACATACCTTGCCTGGGCCAGTTGCCTTTCCAGGACAGAGTCTCCTCAGCTTTCCTCTTACTTGATCTGTGGTGATTGAGGGGGAGCAGGGTTACAATGTCTATGATGGTACCCTGGGGTAGGGGTACATCTTTAGCTGATGGGGGACATGAGGGGCTGAAAACAGAACAGGCATCATCATTTAGTTGGGGGTATGGGATAACAGTGATAACTGGGCAGGCTGTAGCAGCAGGAGCAAGGCTGTCAAACATGTATGTAGAAGTGGTTGAACTGGTTTGCTCTCACCAACTTCTGCTCCACTTTCCCTCAGTAGGATTCCTTTGCCTCTCTCTCAGCCAGACCTTGAGCTTAATACAGTTCAGCTCTGCCCAATCTCCGTCTTTGAATGGCCTATTTTTCTTGTTGAGGAGGATCTTGACATCACTGCTAATCTGAGGCTTGTTATTTGGAACACAATTCGCCGATGGGCTAGTTTACAAACTGACAAAAGTCAGAGAGGGTTAGATTTTAGTGTGGCATGAATGAAGTCTCCAGAAATCACAATAAAGTCCTCAGGGTATTGTGTTTTCAGCTCTCACAGTAGTGAATCCAGGTAAATCCACATTAGCATCCAGAGTGTTAGCCACATTTCTATGAAACACACTAAACCACATTCCCACATAGATTTTCTGGATCCACATCGGGGCAGCCAGCTCGTCTGTATTATTCACAGACAGTGTGAATAAATACATATTGAGTGGATGATTATATGCAGTGGATACAGGTATAACAGGTTGTGTATTGTCATGGATCTGCAGAGATGTTTCCTGCCTTTTTCCTGACACTGGAGATGTATAAGTCTTGAGTGCAGGGAAGGTTGGCAACAGTGATTTTCTCTGCACTTCTGACTGTCTGTTGTAGTCTGTTCCTGTCCTGTTTGGTGGCTGGTCCAAACCACACAGTGATGGATGAGCAGAGAATAGACTCAATTTTTGCAGTGTAGAAATGGATCAGTAGCTCCTGGGGCAGGTTCCGGAGCTGATGATGCTAATGAAGATGCACATCATTTGGTGGGCCTTTTTTTATGGAAGTTGTTGAGTATGGTGATGGGAGTGTTGGGGGGTTCCTCCTGAAGTTCATTGTCATTTCTCTCACAGTTTTGAGTGTGTTCAGTTCCAGGTTGTTCTGACCACACCAGAGGGCCAGCTTTTAGACCTCACCTCTGATTGCAGACTCATTGCGTCTTCTGTAAACTGCAGAAGTTTAACAGATTGGTCTCCTGAGATGCAGTCTTTTGTGTAGAGGGAGAGGAGCAGAGGAGAGAGCTCACATCCCTGGTGGGGTACTAGTGCTGATTGTCAGGGTGCTGGATGTGCCAAGCCTCACCTGTTTCCTCCTGTCTGTCATAAAGTTTGTGATGGACTGACAGCTGGAGGCTGATACATTGAGCTGGCTGAGTTTGGAGCAGAGGGTTTCTGGGATGAATGCCTGTTGAACACCAAGCTGCAGTCCACAAACAGGATGCTTGCATATGTCCCTGGGGAGTCGAGTTGTTGCAGGATGTAGTGCAATTCCATATTGACTGTATCTTCCACTGATCTGTTTGCCCAGTAGGCAAATGCAGGGCGTCCACCAGGGTGCTTGTGATCCATCAGGTGGGTCAACAGTCTTTCAATGGATTTCACAGACCTCACGAGAAAAAAATCTGTAGAGACTCTGCAGAGTTCCTCTCAGTCTTTTAGAAAAGACTAAAGACGGAGCTCTTTACTGAGCACCTTTGCACCGATAGACTGAAAACAAAACACCAATTGATGCATCCTATGCACTCTGTGCATTCTCTCTTGCACTGCCTGCAGGCGCCAAGGTCCTATCAGACTTGAACTTTGCTTTATGACATTTACCCAGGTTTTTCTCTCCTGACTAGATCCTTGCTTGCGATGTATTGACTCTCAGATTTACGTCGCTTTGGATAAAAGCGTCTGCTAAATGAAATTGTAGAATTGTAGACGTCAGGGCCTGTAGCCATTTAATTCTGTGACAGAGGGTGAAGTAGCATGAGCTTATGGGAGTTATTGTCTTCATTGTTCAACAACCACCATTGCCATTTTAGTTTTAGGTTAGGATTCCTTCAGTGTTCATTGTTCAGGAGGGTTTTCCTGGGAGCCGAATTATATGGTGTTGCCTCGTCTTCTTAAATGGACCTGATAATTAAAACTGGTAAAGACACTTAATGAAACAGTTTCATGTTAAAAATGTTAAAACCGGTCTTTGGCGGACACAGGATGTTAGGAGAGGCTACAAGCCGAGCTGCAGCTAAGATTAGCTCAGCTTTTTCTAGGTGCTCAGCTTGTTTTTAGGCTAGGATTCCATCAGTGTTTGCAAAGTTTTTACTAGAAGCCAAACTATCAGTCCATCCTGCCCTTAGTTATGGTTGCTCCGCCTGCCAACCTTTCCACTCTAGCATGACACATACGCAGTTTACAGTGATAATGGCAGAATCAGCATTGAAATTATTGTAACTTTTTGAAACAATTGGTCCTTGATTTGCAGCTGTATCTAGCTAGCTAAATCTGAGTTGGTTGAAATTCAGTCTCTGGCTTACTTTTTATTGTTTCCAGCAGACTTGTTTCAATACAAGAAACTGAATGTGCTCATGATGGCTAGGGTTAGTTACACAATATAGTGAATGGTCTGAGTCAGCAGCACAGTTCGTCACAAAACTCGTAAAAACAAAACCCTCCAGTAAAGGTGAATGACAGGAACAGGAAAGAGTCTTTTTTCATCCCAAAAGAAACAAAGATTTACTGTTCCTGTAAACAAAAAAGAACATTATGAGCCAACCTCAAACACAATGCCAGTTGCTCAAACTCAACCTCTTCTCATTGCCTTACGAAAATTGCTTGGCGCATGGACTCCATTGCTGACCATATCCACCAGAAATTTGTGAAATAAAGTGAATATGAATAATTGTATAATTTTGTTCTGGGCTTATTGCATAAATTTTGCACAGTAACAATGCACACCAGTTTCTGCATTTGCTTTACTCGCATGTTGCTGTGAACATTCATGCGCCAGCACCCTCAGGACACTTTAAATTAATGCCCTGGTAGCAGTTGCTTCATTGCTAGTCCAACTCTTTTAACTCTTATTATTTAGAGAAATTAGAGAGGAAAAGTTGGTTCAGCGCATCCATTACATATACAGCACCAGTAAAACATATGAGTATGCACTACCCTGTACTCTACAAAGTGCATTGTCATGTGTTTTCTGAAAACTAAAACTCTGTTTTCTTTCCTCTTGCAGTCTCAGGAGAATAAGACTTTCCTGGCCATGATTAACAATGTGCTGACTACGGATGGCTTCTACTTCTGCACTGACTACGACCTGACACACACTCTGCAGCGGCTGGCCAACACCAGCCCTGACTTCCAGGAGATGAGTCTGCTGGAGAGAGTGAGATATCTAATAAATTCCCTTAGATTCCGCTAGAAGTCCACACTATATTTGTATACTCATTATAAATAAGTCATACACAACACTTACACTGTACATTCAAGTGTTTTTGGTTAAAAATGCCAAAATAGGGACACACATATCCAATTACTCTACATGGCCACTAATGTTAGAGATATGGTGATATTGTGTTTTTTTTCTTATTGTGAGCAGATCCCAGGAATATGATACCGACAGGTCCATAAATATTTGGACATTGGCACAATATTCAGCATTTGAGATATACACCACCATAATGGATTTGAAATGAAACAATCAAAATGTGCTTTAAGTGCAGACTTTCAGCTTAAATTTGAGAGTATTTACACCCAAATAAGGTGAACAGTGTAGGAATTACAACACATTTTATACGTGCCCTCCACCATTTTAAGGGACCACAGATCAGTGAGACACATTGTTGCCCTGGGTGATATGTTCCTTCATTACCATGAACACACACACTGTAGTTTGTTTTGAGTCAGTCCCACATGCATCGTCTGCCCGAAATACTCAATAGAGCACCTAATGTGGATTAATCCTCCAACAGTTGAAACTGTTTAGCGAGGTGTTGATTCAACTGAATGATGATTTTGGAGGCTGCAGTTTCTGGTGCTGTTGAATTGTATTGCGCTATACTGAAAAGTGTTCCTATCATTTTGTCCACCACATTTGTATCAATGAGAGAATGAGAAAGGACACCTCTTTCATACCCAATCACAATACTATCACCTGTTAGTAATTAACCTCTTTACCTGTGCAATGTTCCAATGTTTTTTGATCATTCCAAAACTTTCCTAGTCTTCTGTTGCACCTGTCCCAACTTTATTGAAATGTGTTGCAAGCATCAAGTTCATAATGATTTTATATTTACAAAAACAGTGAAGTTTATCAGTTTGAACATTATAGTGTCTATATTGGTTGAAAATTATGTCACATAATTGCATTGTTTTTATTGATGTTTTAATAGCGTCCCAACTCATTTTGGAATCATTGTACTACTCACTTCAAAACTTTGCCTGGGAAAATTTAAACATATTACACACATAAACATAACACATTAAGAATAATTATATACAAATAGCCAGTATTCTCACTGATGGTTTGGTCATGTAGGTCATACAGGGGTACCAGTAAAATGTTGCCATGTGCTTTTGGTTCTGTTATTATTGAATAATGTGCTACTCAGTGTTTTACTCAATTAAACTGAATTGTGTTGCGTCTGGTTTTCAGGCAGATCAGAGGTTTGTGTGGAACGGGAACCTCCTGAGAGAACTGGCTGCGCAGCCAGAGGTAACACATGTGACTGTTAACCCATGGCCCATTTATTTTCAGTTATCCTGGTGTTTTTGTACTTGATGTATTTAATTAGATTAACTATTCTTTATTTCCCCTAGCTTCATAGGTTTGCACTTCCTATTGTCCATGGATGTATCCTTTTTACTGAATGTCTGATATTTTCAAATTTTGTAATGGAGCATGAAGCATTTTATGGACACACACCATAGATACCGTGGCATGCAAAAGTTTATGCAATCAGGTCATCTTTTACTTCCTTAGTTAAATTTTGACCAAGGGTACCCAAACTTTTTCATGCCACTGTAAAATGAGATAAGTTCCTAAGCAAAGTCTTTCCTTGAGCCTTCTGGTCTAGTCATCGTCATGAAGCCATGTCGTATAAACGGGAAGATCTTTGAGTGGATCCTCATATCCAGAAGGAGTTGCTTCCGGGCCGGCGTCAGATACTACGTTAGAGGTAAAAACCCTTGCAGCATTGTTTTTGTTGATTTGCACCAAGCAGTGTTTAGTTGTATCTTGACTAGCAGAGAGCAAAGGAGCTGATAGCCAACGCATTTTCATAAACAGGTGCAATTAAATTTCTGGACTCACAGTGTGTGAGTTAAGTTCAGCTTGTCTTGCTCTAGTCAACCATAGTAGAAGTTAATGTTGTCTACCTCACAACCAGCAGGACTAGTGACACTACTTACTGTATGACCCAAATCAGTGTGGTTTCAAACAGGATCACTCTACCAAGACTGCATTCCTATCAGTAACAGAGTCACTCGACCAAGGAAAGGCGCCTGATACAACCACCATGACAGGGCCCTAGGTTGATAGCTAGACTCTTCTCTTTTGTGGTTTCCCGGTGGTAGAATGAATTACTGAACTCTGTTCAATGTGCAGAGTCCCTCTCAGTCTTTAAGAAAAGACTAAAGACCCAGCTCTTTACTGAACACCCTTGCACTTGATAGACTGAAAGAAAAATAAAACAAAAAACAATTGATGCATCCTATGCATTCTGTGCATTCTCTCTTGCACAGCCTGTAGGCACCAAGATCCTATCAGACTCAAACTTTGCCTTATGACACTTACCCGGGTTGTTCTCTCCTGACTAGATCCTTGCTTGTGTTGTATCAACTCTCAGATTTACGTCGCTTTGGATAAAAGCGTCTGCTAAATGAAATTGTAGAATTGTACTGTTCATTGATGTTTTCTATTCTGCTGTCTCCACAGGAATTGACTCTGAAGGCCATGCTGCTAACTTTGTGGAGACTGAGCAGTTAGTTTTGTATGAGGGAGCAAAGGCTTCATTTGTACAGGCAAGTATGAGGGCCAGTCAATCTGTTAAAAAATGTGGCTCATTTGTGCCTGGCTTTTTCAACATCTTTCTGTGCAAAGTATAGTTTGCAAGTTTGAGAATTGAAGATTTCAGAAAAGACCAACTTTTTATTCATCCCCAGACACGAGGTTCCATGCCCTTTTACTGGAGTCAGAGGCCCAACCTCAAATACAAACCTAAACCTATAATCAGCAAAACCACCAATCATGTAAGAGCAGGTGTTTTCATGTTTCTGCATCCTTCTTTAAATAGTGATAAGTATAAAAATCTGATGCTAATCACTTGAAAACTTTCTGAAGATGGATGGTTTCCAGAGGCACTTCGACTCTCAGCTCCTCATCTATGGGAAGCAAACTATTCTGAACCTGGTGAGGATCCCTTTTTCAAACTTTATTCAGTCTTAGTTTAAAAGCAAATATAAGCAAAGTCTTATGAGTTCAAAATGTGTTAATTGTTTTTCCAGGTGAATCAAAAAGGCTCAGAGAAGCCACTAGAACAGGCCTTTGCCAAGATGGTGTCTGGCATGAACAGTGGCATGCTCAAGTAAGTATAACTCAATGCCTTCTCCAATTTTATGTTCATTGTGAACACAGTCACTTGTGATTCCATTCAGTGCATTTAGCAATGATCGCTCTGTGTGAACTGTTCAATGATGCAATCCAAGACCTCGCCAATGCTTTGCCGACATCCGTCCTGGTCGTGTCAGGGACAGGTTGGTCTACAAGCTACGGCCAGTGAGAGCACACATTGGCTGGGGGAGGGGACATTGAAAATGAGAGATGGTAGAGTTCAAGAGCAGCATGCAAGATGACAACAACTTATTTTTTAGCTGCAAATCAGCGCACAAAGAACCTGGACCGCTCATGTCTTGCAAAAATCAAAGGCATTACTGAGTAAAAACCAACATCACATGAAAAAATCATTGTAAATTGTATTGGAATGGAAAAGAAAGGAGCCAAATCATCAGCTGCAGCAGAGAAGAAGTTGCTGGTGTGTGTGCCGCAGGTGGACAGAGCTCCGGAGAGAGAGGGGTCACTCGGCACCCACCTGACACTCCATGTTCATGTTTATGTATGTTAATGTCTATGGCCATGTGTCAGGGGGTGTGAGATGTGCAGTCACAACTGGGCCTGGCTTAGCAGTTTGTACAGTACAACAATTTAATGAAATAATAATAAAGGGTTACGTCATTAGTGGTAAAAGTAAGCATTATTGCTCTTGGAAGAGGTAAAAAGGCTGTGTCTTCCTTAATTCATCATTGGTTTAAAGCATCACCCCATGAGCACATTAACTGACCCAAATCAAACCCATGATGTTCCGTGACCAACAGTTGCGCATGGGGTCTGGCTGTCATGATAAATGCTAAAATGTTCATGGTTGATCCTCCAACAGTGACTGAGTTGTGACTGCAGAGCTGCAGAGCTCTTTTGGCTCAAAATGAAACATAAAACAATAAAACTTTACGGAGCTCAGTGGGACAGAAAGACTGAGTGGACTGGTTATATTATGTTTTGAGAATGAATGAGCAGAGAAGTTTAACCTAGCGTAGATTATTTAAGACTTTGCATGCCATTCAGACAGGTGAGTTAAACAATCTCACAGTGATGGTTGTAACTCTCTCTCCGGAGGAGAACGTCAACGTTACAAATAGTCTAATGTTCAGTGGTGGACACAAACTTATTTCACCCTCTAGAGGCTATTTTGTGTTATTTTCAATTGGACTTTTGATAAAATTATTCTTCCATCATCATCAATGATTTTTTTAAAATTCACACACAAAAACAGACTTACAGGATAGTCAGGCAGACAAGTGTCAAAAACAGATGAGGCAGTCAAAACAGGCAAACAAAAGGGGAGCAGGCAGGAATTAGAAATCTGAAAAACTCAGGAAACGCTCACACACAAAATTCACTAAGGGGAGGGGAAGGGAGGATAACAGGTGAAACTAATCGGTAATCACAAATTAAACATAGGTGATGCAGACAACAGGTGGGAATAAACACAAAGGCAAGACGTAAAGTAACTGAACATACCTGAGGACATACATTTTCAAAATAAAACAGGAAGTAACTAAATTAAAACCAGAAACCATGACAGTCAATTTCTCTGTCCTCATTTCTTCTTTCATCCACCTGCTCTGCTGTTACCTTGCCTGGCTGCAGTCCTTTGTCATGCACATGCATACTCATCTAAAGCTGATTCATCATCTATTTCAACAACCTCTGTAACAAAGATTGGCTGTCTGACCAAAAAAAACTTCAAGATCAAGTCATGTCCTTCCAATCTGATTTTAGGACTTTCACACACACATTGACTCCTCTGTCCTCAGTTACATCGCCTTTGACTTTCACAAAGAGTGCAGCCGCATGAGATGGGACCGTCTACAGATATTGGTGGATGCTGTCGCTGAGACACAAGATGAATACAGGTAACTTAACCAGTACCTGTTCTGGGCTACTATCTAGTTGTGTGCTGTGAAGGACTATTCAGACTTTTCTGTGTGTTACTAGTTACTTCATGGTGAACTCAGAGGAGAAGACGGTGGCCCAGCAGAGAGGAGTGTTCCGCAGTAACTGCATGGACTGCCTGGACAGAACCAACGTCATCCAGAGCCTCCTGGCCCGACGCTCTTTACAGTCTCAGCTTCAGGTATTTTTAATCCCACGACTACTAAGTCCTTTAGAATAGCAAAATAATGATGATAATCATAACATGTTGGAATTCAGAGAGGGGAATTTAAGACTGTTGGGAGATTTATTACATTCTCCAGAAAGCTCAGCAACAATGAGAGAAGTAAATTAGGTTAATGTGGGAGAGTGTATTTAACAATATATGTTTAGAATAGATGTTTAGGTCAGGGGACTGTGAGGACCATGGCAAAACCATCAACTTGCACCTCTTGAGGTAGTCCATCATGGATTTTGGGGGGTGTGTGTGTGTGTGTGTGTGTGTGTGTGTGTGCGCGCCATCCTCTTCTTGTCTTTTTGTCAGAATTTGCTGGTATTTAATTGAATCCATTCTTCCTCCAGTGAGATGTTTCCTGTGTCACTGGCTGCAATGCAAGCTCAAAGCATGATCGTTCAACCTCATGCCTAATGGTCAAAAAGGTGTTCTTTTCATGAAATTCTGAACCCTTTTTTTCTAAACATAACTTTGCTTATTGTGGCTAAAAAGCTCTATTTTAACATCACATCATCAGTCCACAGGACTTGTTTCCAAAATGCAACAGACTTGTTAAGATGTTACTTTGAAAACATTTCTTCTGATGATTTCACCATTAAGGCCATAGTTATGTAGGTGTTGCTGCATAGTAGAGTATACCACCACTTCAGAGTCTGTTAAATCTGGATGAAGGTCTTTTGCAGTCAGCCAGATGTTTAGATTTGCCTTTCTGGCTATCCTACAAGCAGTTCTCTCTGAGTGTTTTCTTGGCCTTCCAGACCTCAATTTGATCTCCACCGTTCCTGTTAACTGCCATTTCTCAATTACATTACAAACTGAGTAAATGACTACCTGAAAATGCTTTGCTATCTTCTTATTACTCTCTCCTGGTTTGTGGGCATCAGTTATTTTAAATTTCAGAGTGCCAGAACAAGGGGCAGCAGACTCTGTTTCTGTCCAAATGAAGGTTGGTGCACAGATGTCACAGTGTTGAAGAAATCATGCAGTCCTCACTCAGAGACTCTCTTCATAAACTGCAAACCTTTTTATTCACCGTGGGAGTTTTCTTTGTTTATTCTGGTCGCTGTTTACATCCTGCCTCAGGCCTGTGTCAGTGAGGCTCTACAACACCTGGCTGACCAGATAACTAACGTGAAACTAAAACATCCAGACTCCCTGCTCATTGTTTTGGGGGATTTCAACAGCGCAAACCTCAGTCATGAACTTCCAAAATACAGACAACATATTAAGTGTCCCACCAGGGATGCTAACATCCTGGACCAGTGCTATACAACTTTAAAAGAGGCCTATTGCTCTGTTCCTCAGGCAGCTTTGGGACTCTCCGATCACTGTCTGGTTCATCTCATCCCGACCTACAGGCAGAAACTAAAATCTGATAAGCCTGTGGTCAAGTCTGTGAGGAAATGGACTGACGAGGCAAAGCTGGAGGCACAGGCCTGCTTTGACTGCACAGATTGGAGTGTTTTTGAAACTGCAGCTACAGACCTGGATGACCTCACTGACACTGTGACATCCTACATTAGCTCTTGTGAGGACATGTGTGTGCCAACCAAAACCTTCTGCACATACAACAATAACAAATCCTGGTTTACTGCAAAACTCAGGCAGCTTCGTTGGGCCAAGGAGGAGGCCTACAGGATTGGGGACAGGATCCTGTACAGCCAGGCCAGGAACACACTGACAAAGGAGATCAGAGTTTCCATAAATATACCACCATTTTACCGTGAAATTATTTAGTTGGGATTGATTTTTCATACTACTGTTTAAAATGATGATCATATTTTGGCTAAAATCGTGATCTTTCAAAGAAACTGAGCAACTGGATGTTAGCAAATAGGTGGATTGTGTCGATTTTGGGTGGTATACCCCTTTATATGCGTGTTTTCAGTCAACTGGAGAATAAATCATGCTTATCATGGATTTGGTCTGTTATTTTGGAAAGGTACAAAAATGTTATGGAATTTCACATCCTGCTCACATTGAGAGACCTGAATGTAATTGACCATTATATATTATATTTATTGTGTGTTGAGAATTTCCCAGTTTACAGAATGTCCCAGTTTGGGACAAATAAAGTCCATCTATCTATCTATCTATCTATCTATCTATCTATCTATCTGTCTATCTGTCTGTCTGTCAACAGAGGATGGGGGTGCTGAATGTGGGTCAAAGGATTGAGGAGCAGGCTGAGTTCGAAAAGATCTACAAGAATGGTATTGTCTTCTGTATGCTCAACTGTTAGCATGTGTTGTGTCATTTGTTGAAACTGTAACCACTGAGTGTGCCCTCACTGTTCTCTGTGTGTGATGTCTAACCAGCATGGGCTGACAATGCCAATGCATGCGCTGTACAGTATGCAGGGACTGGAGCCTTGAAAACAGACTTCACAAGGTACAGTACTGTAACTTCCTGTGGTAAAGATGTCAGTTGACACACATGTGTATGTATGTTATCTGGAGTATCCCTGCAGAATTTGTGTCTGTTGTTTTACTCAAAGTTCATTTCTCAATCAGGACAGGGAAGAGGACAAGGTGGGGGCTGCTTATGGATGGTTGGAATGCCATGATTCGCTATTACAAGAACAACTTCTCTGATGGATTCAGACAGGTATGATGACTATGACATATTGGTTGTAAATACATCATCACTGAACAAATTAGTACAGTGGTGGAAAAAATCCACAGTTTCAATCTTAATGCCCATTCTTAGACTACTTAGAGAACTATGCAGTAGACTAAACTAAACATAAAGCTTCTTTGAAATTTGCAGCGAAGAGATTAAGATATGAATGGATTTAATAAAAACACATTAACTGCACATAATGATTTAATATCTACACATCTTCTCCATAGCAGAATATTTTAATAAGATTGTGGTAAAATGTTGAAGTTATCTATCCCCTGTTCATGCGATGCTAAATGCTTAAAGACATGTACGTATAACAAGCTTTACCCCTTTAACATTTCAATAAAACTGTTTGTGAGCCCCAGTAAGAAAATTAATGATTTGAAAATGTGTGTATGAAAAATGTGGGGTTTTTCTTGGTTTCAGGATTCCATTGACCTGTTTCTGGGTAACTTTGCTGTTGATGAGTCAGATGGACCCACTCCTCTTCGTGTGCAGAAAGACTGGAAGTTTCTCACAGTCAGTAAATCCACATTTTCGTCTGTTATCAGCAGCAGCAGTGATGACTGTTAGTGTAAACCTTTGAACCCTGTTTTTATTTTATTTATTTATTTATTTATTTTTTGCAGCTGCCCATCATTATGTTGGTGGCATTTTCCATGTGCATCGTCTGTCTTCTCATGGCTGGTAAGTTATTCTCTGCTCATCACTCTACATTCATATCATGGTGATATGGTGGTTTAAGCCAGCACTGTGTTACTGGCTTTGCTGTTAACAAATAAACCCGTTGAGTTTCTTACTTTACTTATCTCCTTGTTAAAAAGTTATCAATATAGTTTTTAGAATTTTTACTTTTGTGTAGTCCTGAATAACACCATAAAAATTGCAGCAACGTAATGGTTCACTATTCTTGAAACACACTAGTGCGTATGATGTGTTGTTCAACCACATCTAAGTGTTTTTACCCATTCTGAATGGCCACACTTGATGCTGGGATGAAAGCCTCCAGTCTAAAGCTGCAGTCAGACCAAAATTCACCAGACAAAAGCAGGGGTGACAGCAGGGTAGGGTTGGGGGGGGGATTTCAGACTCTGTTCAACAATCTGACAAGCACTTTGTCTGAAGCATAATGATGCCTTCATTCCAACTGAGGAGGTGTGAAAGTCCAGTGAGCCAAATAAAGTTACGGTGTAGCCCAATTTGGGTTTCCACTGTAGCCTCACTGCAAGGATACCCATCATGACCTGCACCAAAGTGGTCCTGCTTACTACCAGGGCTGACCAAGGACAATCCAAGATGGTCATCTCTCTCAAGCTGTGTCTTGCCCTAAGCTGATTGGCTCAGCACATGTGTGGCTGTGCTGCTGACTGGAGAGAAAGCTCATTTTCCGAAAGTCTCTCTCTGTTCAGCTCTCAGTATGTTTGTGGCTTCCAAATGTACTTTTACACATCAGCCTTATTTTACTGTTTAACTGGTATGTTACTGCTACTTCACATTAAAAGCTCTTTGCTGGTAAACCATTGTGGGGGTTTTATTGTGAAGAAGTTACAGAAAATCCAGTGTGTTTGTTGCAGGCATAGTTGAGCTTTCTTGGTGTTGCTGTTGTTCAATAAACATTGATCCATAAATTACTTATTGGGCTGACATCTTAGAATCTATATCCAAAGCTTAGGGTATAAGCTTCAGACCAAACCCTGGGACAGTTATTTTTGTAGTTTCAGTCATTCCAACCAAGAATTTTCTTAAATTGGAAATCATCGGGCACCCTGGTAGCTCACCCAGAAGAGCGTGCACGGTATGTACGAAGGCTTAGTCCTTACTGCAGCGGCCTGTGTTCAGTCACAGCCCAGGCCCTTTGCTGCATGTTATCCCATCTCTCTCTCTCCCCTTTCCTGTCTCTCTTCAGTTGTCACTATACAACAAAGACAAAAGCCCCCCCAGAAATAATCTTCTTACCCCAGCTTTAAAATAATTTATTTCACTCTTTCATTTCTCCTTTTTTTGCTTTCTCTTTTTTTAGGTATTGTATCATTGTGTTTTGAAAGGGATTCAGAGTCATCCATTTGTCAATTGAAACTGATAGGATAGGGAAATTGTGGCAAGGTTTGAGGTAATGGGATAAAGATGTCTAGGTGCACAGGTTTAACAGAAACTTTTCATTATTCATCTTTGTTTTTCATCCTCAAAATAGATTTGAAGCCTAAAAACATGCTACATATATGCATTGTATGCACGTAGGGCCAGTGAAACATTTGTGTAGACAGCTTTATTGATTAAAATAGAAGTGAATCTGTTCATCAGAAAACAGCAGCTAAAAGGCTTCCTATGTAGAGAGGCCTTTAGCTGAAAAGCTTCAGGTGACTTCAGATCAGGTGAGATTCTTACTGTGGTTTTGAAAACCAGCATGACTGCTATTTGTCTTCCAGGTGACACATGGACAGAGACCCTGGCTTACGTGATGTTCTGGGGGGCTGCGAGTGCAATTACAGCCACTATCATCCTCTTTAATGGCCAAGACTTTGTGGATGCCCCCAAACTGGTTCACAAGGAGAAGATGGACTAATGTGTGCATGTGTGTTTTTGTTTTTATAACTCTGCAAAACAGAGGTCTTGATAAGTCCAGATTGTTTTTTTGTTTTGTTTTTTTTAAGGTTAAGACCAGGTTTTAGGGTTAGGGTTAGAATGAGGTTAAGGTTAGGGTTAGGCATTCAGTTGTGAAGGTTAAGGTTAGGGTAAGGGGCTTGGGAATGCATTATGTCAGACAGAACTGTGTGTGTGTGTGTGTGTGTGTGTGTGTGTGTGTGTGTGTGTGTGTGTGTGTGTGAGAGAGAGAGAGAGAGAAGAGAGAAAGAGAGAAGAGAATAAATGAGCTCTTCACTGACTTCCCCAGGTTTCCCTAGGTTTGGACTCTAGACTGGTCTGCTGCCTCTGTACGACCCTGTTAAACATTGTTTAGCTGTGACTTGTCTACACCGTATTTTACCTTCTTCTGTTGTGCTGCACACACTCCTTCAAATGGTTTACATTTAATTTCCTACATTACTCATACTGTGTCTTTAGGTTGGTTTTGTTGATGTTATGTTGTCCATTGGAGAGGGTATGTGATGGCACTTGTCAGCTGTTTCAGTGGTCTGTATTATCCACGAAAATATAATTTCTTAACACTACTGTTTATTTTTTCCATTCTTAAAATTTAACATCTGTTAAAATGTTCTAACAAGCATTTTCTATTGTGCTTCATTACATACAATTTAATTAAAGGCCCTGCACAGCCTTGCAAATGTTTTCAATTTTTCTGGCTGACAAGACCTCCTGTCAGATTGCAGTTGGGTGGAGTTGTCCTGCAAATTACATGATGTCATCAAACTCTATGTACAAATACAAATAATATAGGTTGTAAAATGTCCCACCCTAACAGTATGTAACTGGAGTAAACAAAACCAACAGAAGAGTGAGGGAAATGTCAGTGTAGTTTGTACATGTACACAGTCCTGAGAAGAGGTCTAAATAAGCAACAAAAGTTTAAACATCTGTGTTGGTGGACTATGCGTTCATATGTATAATTGTTTCTTTTGACTAATTGTGGGCAGCGCAACAAGTTAAACACAATATCTGACATATTTTCAATGTATAAAGCTGATGTGGTGAACATGTTAGCAAGCTCTCACACTCAAAGGCACTTCAACATGCACACAGTGAAACACGTAGGATGCATCTGACTGATGAATAGAGCACTATGTACATGTTTGGAGTTCTGAATGTAACAAGCCTTACAAAATTCTATATGAAATATAATTATTTAGCTAATCTGTATGTAACTGAAGTAAACAATTTGTCTTCCTATTAAGCTAACTTAGTATCTGATCATTTTGCACTTTCAAGAACCATGAAATGTGCTGCTGTTAAAAATTTATCCATTTGTATTAAGTGTTGGTATTCAGTGTCTCTTCACCTCTGCACCTCAGCCCCTGTCTTTATTTTATTCAGCAATTCAAATAGGCCTGGTGTTGTGCTCATTTAAAGTTTCTTTTGTTAATACCTGTGAAGAAACAATTGGCCAATGTAGAGAAAGTCATCCGCCTGTATCTCTAATTAGCTAGCTACATTCACGCAACAGAAAAATCTCCAGAACACTGTCAACACAAGTGGATGAGATCAACACACCCTAAGTTTTACCTCACAGACACAAGAACTCTGTGATCAGCACTTTTCTTTCATCATCATGAAAAAGGAGCTCCTTGAAACTACTAACAGAGCTGTGGTGCTGACTGAATGATGACATTGCCTGGAAATGTTTTATGGCACCTTTCTCCATCTATCTCCATTACTGTTTTCTTGGGATGCTCATGTGATTGTCATTGAGTAGCAAATGATGGATAATCTCATCTATATAATTTTCAGTCAACACAAGCTGCAGTAGCAGCTACTACGAGCCGTTAGCTGAATGTTTTTGTAAGACAATATCATTTCTGCAGTTTGACTTACAACAACCTGTACAGCTGTGTGCATCTCAACCCTGCTTGTTGCAATTTTTGTGGCCATTTTCTACCACTATTATTAATGGGTTTAGGTAAGTACCTAGCTAGGCATGTAGGAAGATCACATTCCCCTTCTTAATTCTGCCTACAAAGCTGTGGTTAGTTGATTTATTGTTGGAGTAAACAGTAGAACACTTATTGTGGATTCAATTCTAACATTATCTGGAGATATCAGATGTAGTTCTGTGGTCATCTGGACTCAGGTCAAGTTAACTATCTTCTGTACTTCATGGTCTGTCCATATGGGTTTAATCATTTATCACTCCTCTCATTTTTGAAAGAAAGGTGTCCCAGAAGAGATGAAAAGAAGGTCTACTATAATGACTACCATTTTTTCTTTATATTACAAGATAATTCATTCAATTTCTTGTTACAGTGGTCTTAAAATGTTACAGAAGCACCACAAAAACATAGTGTCTTACTGTATCTTGAGAATTCCAAATAATTATGTTATGGTCAAGTCAAAACAATTTATTTTAGATTATTTACAGCCATGAAATTGGAATCTCAGACCTAAAACCTTATTAGTAACCATGGAGGTTCTCGGCTTCCGTAGCCTGGTATGCACCTGTTTATTAATGCTTTCAGTCTGGTTCAGTTTCCTGCTTTCTCACAGAGCTTTGGGGATTGTGTTGCTCTGATCGAGAGAATGAGTCCAAATATACTCTTGGATCACTGCCTTACATACCTGACCCTAAATGGAAAGGGCACAGACCTGCACACCTTTTATATAACCATAAAAGTTCAGATTGAGCTTTGAAACCTTCCTCTGATTTAAGATGTAGTATATTTTTAGGGGAATTGGTGACCATGCTATCTTGTTCTGTGTATGATTTCACATACAAGCTGCGTGGTGTTGGTACTGATGATGTGTTTTAGATCATTCTGTGTTTTTATCTCATGTATCCGATCACACAAATTATAGAATGATCAAGTTATTGTTCATTTAGTAAAATCTTTGTCTCACTGTACTCTGAACATGCTAGCTTTTCGAAGATATCGTCTAATATTTATTAAGCGGTGCAAGTGCAAGATGACATATTAGAACAAGATTAGAACTTTTGTGAAAAGAGTAATGACATGTGAACAAGATAACTCGTGTGTGCAGGATAACCCCTTGTGGGAACAAGATGGCTTGTACATGATAATTTGTGCAACCAAGATTGTGCATAATAATAGCTTGTGCGAACAAGATGAAATGTGTGCACAATATACAATTATATCTTCTTTATATATATTATATTAATATATCTTGTCTATGCTAGATACAATTTTATTGATATTAATTTGTGGCCACTGGATTGAAAAGAAAATGCTATACTGGTATACTGTACTTACTGGAAATGTGGCTGCATTTTATGGTCTTTATCAGCAAATGGAGTTCTATGCTCAGTTTTTACAGACTTAGTAGTAAGCTACAGTGAGTGGACCTTAAATTAAGATTTTTTTTTTTTGTCAAACTAATTTCAAGAAAAAAACATTGACTCTCATATGTCATGTGTGCAGTGTAGGTGAAAGCTGCCTCGTCAGCATACCTTGGAATGTCTTTATGTTTGTACATTTGTATTTACAGATGTCATTTTTTGGGTGGAAGTTTTATCTGGACAAGCAGTGACATTCAGTCAGCAGCACCTTATTTGAAGTATGTTTTGGACAGTATAACCAAGTTTTTAAATCTGATATCTGTGGCAGCATTCCCATACTGCACATCCAGTGATGCATTTTACGTCAATCAGAAATGATTGGCTTGCCAGAGCTGAAGAGGGGAGCAACCGTAGCAACAGAGTAGGCTACAGCAACTAGGTGTAATGAAAATATTTCCATATTTCATTCAATCATGCACAGGTTTAAACTAGCCCAGAGTTTCCAGAGTGTTTACATGTGTTTAGCTTGTAAACATAATAATTTAGCCAGCAGCATCTTACTATGACATAAAAACCCGCTCAGCCAAACTTGTATTATGAGATGTGCGTGACTTGCAGACTTGCAAACTTCACTGTACTAATACTACACATTGCAGTCATTTGGATCTACGGCTTTAGCGTCCTTTGAGGACACTCAGGCCTGAAACAGAAGGAGATTTATTGGCAAAGTATCTGTCCACATGTAAGGAATTTGACTCGGTTTTAGTTTCTCTGTCTTACACACAATTCCAAGAACAATTTACAGGAAGAGAGAAATAAACAGCTTAAAACAAGAGCAACAAAGCTGATCAATGATAGAGCTGTGGAACTATAACGTACAACTCTGGTGCCAAGAAAGTTAGGACGCTGTGTAAAAAAAGCAGAATTTGCTAATTTGCTGATTCTTTTTGACATAAATTCAATTAAAACAGTACAAAGATAATATATTTAATGTTTTACCTCACTTCATTGATATTTGTAAATACATACTTATTCAGAATATGATGCCATCAACATGCTTCAAACTCTAACAATGTCTAACATTCCATAGGTAAACAAGTTTGTAAAACCATTGTTGGTGTTCGTTCGTTTGAAAATTATTACTTTCTGTTTATATTTCTGTTTTACACAGTGTTCCAACTTTTTATTGTTTCTGTTTCTGAATTTGGGGTTTTGGAAATGTGGGGGGAGCTCATTCTTCATTACAAATAATAATTATTAAATTATATAATATTCAAGCTTATGAAATGAAACACTTTCAACCTTTGTTTGCAGCTTAGGATCATTAAGAAATTGGTGCAACTGTGTTGCACACAAACATGTATTTTGAGTAACAATTTGCGTTTTAAGTTTGCAAATGATGTTACAACCCTGTGCAGTATGGTTGATGTTGATGTTTTTATGTCTGTGGTTGTATAGCTATAAATGTGACATTTTAAAGCTTTAAACTGCACTTTACAAATCTTCTCTGTGGTAATGGAAGCCACAATCAGTCATTTAGTTTGTGGTGGAACATGTAAATGACATGGTGTTTTCCCTCAGCAGTCTTCAATGCTCTTCTTCCAGAATCAGACTTCATCCAGTCATTTCTGTAATTTTTAATAAACTCCAGTGATGACACAAAGATTTCCATTCACCTTTGGTCCTTTTCCTTTTTCCTTACATTTAACATACCCTTAATAGAATTAATATACATACGCCATCATATCCACAACCAATCCTTGAGGACACCGAGATAAGTCTTCCATATTTTTTCTGTCTGTTTCTTCTGTTTGGGCATTTTACCAAGCTAGTGAGAATTTACATTACACTAGGTAGTTATTTTATAAGCAGTTTTTTTTAGTGTTTTAGACACAATATCTGATTGGCCAGTAAATTTGCTAAATTACAGTTACAAGAAAATGAGGATTCTTCATTATATGTTAAATACCACTACAGACACATGAACAGTTTCTTCCCTCAGGCTGTCACTTTGATGAACAGTTATTAATGCAATAGCTCGGTAACAATCATTCATCTGCAATAATGTGTTTTTCGTGTTATTACATACATCATTGTTTATATACACACCATGGTTACAATGTAAATACCATCTGCCAGCACAAACCATGTGTCCTATGTATACTATGTATACTTCCTTATCCACCTACCTCTTGTCTTGTATATACTGTATATTGTACTGTATATTGTATTTATCTGCACAATTTCTCTGCATATTTTGCACTTGGCTATATATATATTTGCACTACTGTCAGGTTTTAGGAAAAATGACAATGTTCTCCTAGTCTTGTTAGTCTACTTATATGTAAGTACGGAGGTCAAAGTGAAACAGTCAAATTCCTTGTATGTGTACGCATACCTGGCCAATAAAACTGATTCTGATTCTGATTCTGCAATATGTGAGCAGAGACACTTCAGAAAGTATAGAGCGTTCTTGGCACGCAAATACGGCAAGGCTGTGACGCAATGACGTACCGATCTCTGTTGTGTGACGTAAAGACGTAATAGTATACCTTCCTCATTTACTACTTTGCTAGCTAGCATGTGCATCTTTGAAGGTTTAGCTTAATTTACAATTTACATTCTCTCTGAATTCACATTGGAATATACACATACACGGCAACACCATGAGCACGTTATGGATGGGAAACGTGAGTTGTTCATTTTAATGCTTTTACTGCGATAAATGATTTAGTTTGACCACTGTGTTACCGCTAGCTGTCTCAACATACAGTAAGCCCCGTACGTTGTATGAATGCAGTATTTTTTAAAACTTTATAAAAAGTGCACTTTAATGTTGCCTTGTTTGTTTAATAACACTTTATATCAAGTAGCTGAAACAGCACTGATCATGTTTGGTTTTTCGGCTCACCGGGCAACACGTAAATGAGCACTTAATTCAAGTCTAACCTGAACGTCTGCAATCGGTAAACACTTCTTGTCACTGCAGTGAATGAGATGTAGGGTAGTGGAGTCTGTATCCACTACATGTGGATGAAATCGATCCCTAGGGAACGTTAAGGGAAGCCTTTTTTCCTGCGTAAACAGACAAAAGGGCTATTTCGCTGTTTTTTCTCCATGTAGCTCACATCAAACCAGGTCTACCTTAAAACCCTCGGATGGGGAAATCTGCGAAATTGCCCCTTTTTCTGTTATAACACAAAGAATAAAAATTTCACGAACCTGAAATGGGCTTTAACAGTGGCTGTTTTAATGATGTCTTATACCTGTATTAAAACTTTAAGTTGTCTGATTATGGAGAAACTTCCCCTTTAACTTGCAGATCAGAATTTGTGAAATGAAAGCCTTATATTAATTGCTACTGTTACTGAATGATTCCTGAGCTCTTTTTTCACTGTGATTTTGCTGCTCTATAGCTGGAGTCCTACATGGATGAGAAGTTCATCACCAGAGCCTTTGCCACCATGGGTGAGCAGGCGATTAATGTGCGGATCATACGCAACAAGATGACAGGGTAAGGACTACATTCACAAACAGTTGTTCTTTTTGTTCTTTATTCTGACGTTAAACAGTGTGTTGTCACCCAGGGGTGCTCTGGGTTACTGCTTTGTGGAGATGACAGATGAGGCCACAGCTGAGAGGTGTCTCCGCAAAATAAACGGAAAAGCCTTACCAGGAGCCAATCCGGTATGAAGAGCATTTATTATTCACCATAGTTTTCCATAGCATCTTAGTGGATAGATAGACCTGAGAAATGGCATGGTGGACTTCTTATGTCTCTTTCCCACAGCCCACAAGATTCAAGTTAAACCGAGCCACCTTTGGGAAACAAGACAATGGGTGAGAAGCAGATTACCAAAGATGACTTTGTCATTAAGATTTCAGCCCGATGACAAACTTGTCATTTATACCTCCTTTCATTGACACATCATATGTCTTCATTGGTTGCACTGGAAACAAACCTAGCCTCTGTTTTTTACTCTTGTTGTAGCCAGATGTATTCTCTGTTTGTGGGAGATCTAACTCCAGAGGTGGATGATGGAATGCTTTATGAATTCTTTTACAACCGCTATCCTTCCTGTCGTGGTGGAAAGGTGGTGCTGGACAGTATGGGCAACTCCAAGTGAGTAATAATGTGTTGCAACACAATATAGAGGAAAATATGTAACAAATGTAGTTATATATTGTTGTCCTGCATTGGTGTAGCTGTGCATTTCCATCTTTGTCCAAAGTTGTTCCAAGTGGGTTTGTTTTCATGAGAAAATCTCAGCTTACACACTTCTCTTCACTTTACTCCATCTGTTCTGCTCCCTTAAAGTCTTTCAGCCATGAAACAATATTAATCTGACTGAAGGGTCTGTGAGGAATAAGCAAGATTTCCTCCACAAGGTAGGTGTGGTAGGTGAAGCTAATGACAACAAAACACTTGCCTTGATCTGTCCTTCAAAAGTTAGAATAATTTGTAAAGTGTATCTGGGGCTATATTCATTTACCGCTAAGAGTCTGCCTAATTGGTGCTAAAACTTGCAAGGAGAACTTGAGTTGAAGAGTTTCCTCTTAAGAGCTACTCCTAAAGCTACCAAGAGCAACTTTTACTGAGGAATTGGGATAACTAATAAGCTAGGACAGTTTAAGTAGAAAAGGATCAAAATCGATTCTGCAGAACCAGAGGTACAATTTTTTTATTCCACAAATTCTTCCTTGGCAAAACCTGACACCTACATTACCCACAGTGCAACTCGGTCACCAATAGTATAGTCAGAAATTTGGGTGTGTTATCCTAGTAGCATCTTTAAGCCTTAGATGACATGGGATGCAGGCTACAGAGGTCAGGTCCTAACTGACATTGACTCAAGTGGAATTACTTGAGTCTACTTTATCAGACTTCACACAGCTCCAGCCCCAAGTAAGTAGACTTTCATGTGCAAAATTGTTGGAGTTCCCCTTTAAGAAATGTAAGAATAATATGCTTTGAATAATAATTTCTGTCAGATGTGTTTTTTTAACATTGTTCTCCAAAAATCCAGATTCTATGAATATGCAAATGTGTTCTGACAAATGATTTTCATACTTAAATGAACCATCACTGAAATTGGACACATCAAGTTTTCCCATCACACTTGTGGTCATTGCCTAATAGCCATGACCAACCAAAATCCTGCTGGTACATCCCAGTGTTATTCTGATTCAGGGAATATAAGGTAAAAAAAAATTTATTCATTTACTCATACTTAATAAGTAAGCTGATTGCTGTGCTGTTAGCTCAGTGTTTTTGCGACATTGCACCTGTCATGATGGATGTGCCAGAACCACCAACTGGATTAGGAGAAGAGAGAGAGAGAGGGAGAAACACAAAGCCTACTAGTGTGAGTGAGCGAGAGAGAAGGAACGTGCATATATGGACAGAAGGAGTGTGACAGAAGTGTGAAACTGAAACTCAGGTTAATTTAGATACTACAGTTGCAGCCTAGTCGTTGAGAATCCCTGCATGAACCTACCTACTCTGCCTATATTCCTTTATTAATATTGGTTAGCTGACATTTTGTGAGCATATGTGACATATTGATTTGATTTAGGTCCCTATTTTGGGCCATTTAAAGCCACAACCCAGGTGTCATCACTTCTGTTAGTTGGTTAGGTGGGTTCAGACTAACTGTGCACATATCAAATACTCCACTCCCCAGTAATTTGACCACTACCTGTGTGTCTCACTGCAGAGGCTGTGGCTTTGTTCAGTTCCCAGATGAGCGGCTACAGAAGCGGGCGTTAGAGGAGTGTCAGGGTGCTGTGGGACTGGGTGGAAAACCTCTGCGACTAAGCCTGGCTGCTAACAAGTGAGTTCTCAAAGACTTTGGTCCTGTTGTCAGCACACTGATTTATTTGTGTCTGCCAAATGATTGGTGGAGTTCAGCAGCATGTATCTTCCTCCCTCTTGAGTTTAAGAAACAGGCAGCAGCAGCAGTCAGAGCACAGATCGTGGCAGTCCAGCTCAGGATACAGAAACAACTATGACCAGTACAACCAGTACCAGCAGCAGGCCTATCCTGGATATTACTCGTCCTGGGGCTATGACCAGACTGCAGGAGGTTATGGCTACAACTATCAGCAGTATGATTATACACAGTATCCCCCAACACAGGTAAGCTCTCTCTGTTAACAGCCAGTGTTGACAGTAGTTAGTCATTATTAACAGACGTCAATCATTCTAATGTGTTTTTTCTTTTTAGGAAAGTGAAGCTGATCAGGATGATGGACTTGAAGGTTTGTACTAGGATCAGGGACTACTGTTATTCTCATTATCGATTTAAATTTTTATTTTATTATTAGAATTTAGATTAGTTCCAAAATCTCAAAGCTTTGAATTGTATAAATAAGAAAATGTTTCAATATTTGTGTATGTTTGGGTTTAGTTCCTTCTTTGGTATAATTTTATATTTGGCAATCAGAGCAATGACACTTAAACTCTAATGATATCATTTGAACACAGTAAACCAACAACAAACAACCCACCAAAATGAGGGATGTATGATCTTAGAATAAAACCTTAAAGGACATTTTGGGAAATACACTTACTCATTTTCTTTTACCAAGTGAGATGTTCAGATGGATAAGAATCACTTGTCTGTGTGTAAGGTACGGAGCTGGAGTCAGGTTGTGGTTAGCCTAGCTTAGCATAAAGACTGGGAAAACTGGTTAAAGCTAAAGAGCTAAAGCTCACTAATTAGCTAATCACTAAAATGTTGTATCTCATTTGTTTAACTTGTACACAGGGGAAGTTGTGCTGTGCCTTTCTCTATTAAAGATTTATTGAAATTACAGTTTCAAATTTTGGTACCCTGCATGATCAGTGAAAACCTCTGTGGCAAGTACCACAGCTTGGAAATGCTTTTTGTAGCCAGCAAAGAGTCTTTCAATTCTTGTTTGGTGGGTTTTCACCCATTCTTCTTTGCAAGAGATGGTGTGAAATTTGCTTCCAGAATTTGCTGGTATTTCATTAAATCCATTCTTCCTCCAGTGAGATGTTCCCTGTGCCACGGGCTGCAATGCAAGCTCAGTTAGATTTTTTTTTTTCAAACTTCTGACGTAGGAAGACGCAGGAAAGGTTTTCTTCCATGAAGGTCATATTTATGTAGATGTTGCTGCACCAGTACAACAATGCATCACCACTCCAGAGTCTGCTAAATCTTCCTGAAGGTCTTTTGCTATCAAACAGGGTTTTGATTGGCTTTTCTGGCAATCCTACAAGCAGTTTTCTCCAAAAGTTTTTTTTGGGCTTCCAGACCTCAACTTGACCTCCACAGTTTCTGTTAAATGCCATTTCTCATTACATTACTACCTAAGGAAATGGCTACCTGAATATGCTTTGCTATCCTCGCATTACCTTCTCATCATTTGTGGGCATCAATAATTTAAATTTTCACGGTACTAGGCAGCTGCTTAGAGGAACCCTTGGCTGCTGATTGTTGGGACAAAGTGTAAGGAGTCAGATATTTATGTTTTCAAATTTGCATCACTGGGCCTTTGTTAATGATGATTGTGAACACGCCATAGCCTTAACAAGCTAATTAAGGTCAGAGACTTTTAACAGTTATTTGAGAGCTCAATTCTCTTGAAACTGTTGTGCAGTGATCCTGTCCTTCTTTTCACTCGCTCTCAAATTGAACAAAACATAAACAATACACTAATCTTGCTGAAAATGTTGAAAAGAATGTTTCATCTTTAACTTTATGCCTTTGACTATCAGTACATCTTATATTTTATGATTTTTTAAATAATTAGAGTTTTGAATTTATTTTTATATTTTCTTGTTAATGTATGTTATGTGCTTGTGTAAATTTTTTTAAGCTGTTTTAGCTGGTCTTATGTCTGTGAAGCACTTTGAAGCAACCTACTCCCTCTGTGTTGCAGATCCCAGTCTGGATCTGGATGTGGTAGAGGCCAACAGGAAGTTCATGGAGCTCAGTGAGGAACTGTATGATGCTCTGATCGAGTGTCACTGGCAGCCAGCACAGTTCTCAACAGAACAGGACTATATGACATCCAGCCTACCAGAGCCCATTTATTGCTGAAACTGAACACAATTTCTTCTTGGGACTTTACCTTCCCAGGATGTTTCATTTCAGTTGTGTGCTGAAGTTTTGACAGTATGGTAATGTGGTATGGCCATGGTAATGGCTCTAAGTGTATAAACCCAATGAAATGCAACGAAATGGTACACACAAGTCTGAATTACAATTAAAATGTTGTTTATCTATTATTCATGTATGGATCTACAAAACACACTGAATCCAAATGATCACATGTTAAAGTGGGAAGCCTCATTCCCAACATCAATATAAATGAAACCAAAAAAATACATAAACAAACATACAAACAACTGACATCCTTGGCCAGCTAAATTGGCAATGGCAATTTTATTAATGTTGCACATTTCATTACAGGTAAACTCAATGTACTTCATATTGAAAGACAAAATATAAAAATATAGGCATAAACATGAGAACATAGGTTACATAAGCAACGTAAATATAATATAAGCAGATATATGCAGAAACTGAATAAAAGAAGAATATGCCCAACATACATTAAACCTATCACACAGCAATGAAAACCCAAAAACAGAAACACAATGATATAGAAATTTCTGCCCTATAACATTGCTGCTCATGTATCCAACTGTACAAAAGACACATGCTACCAGACAAGTACACACACAAAGTAGGAAAGTTTTGAGTTTGCTCTTGAGTGTGGACACAGTTGTGATGGAACCGAAAAGTCCGCAGGAAGTTTGTTCCAGAGAGCAAGACTAAAAGCTTAAGGCATTTTCCCCAGACCTGGATCTAGTTCTTGGTACAGCTGGAAGACCTCTGCCTGCTGAGAGCCCTGAATGGGTAAAAATGACTTGTAAAAAAGCAATGATACAGAATTTTGTGCAACATTAAAGACAAAAATATTTCAAATTTGATTTTTGCAAACATTTTGCTTTCCCTCATGAGCTGCTCTGTCACTTGTACTTGTAATAAATCAGCTGCAGACACAAGAAGTTGTCCTCATGCTCCTTGTACCTGAGCCTAGGGTTTCCAGAGGGACATTTGAATTGGTGCTGTTTGTGCAGATAAACAGTTAGGCAGTTGCCACTGGTGAAGCACTGATCACACACGTGACACTTTTAACAAGCTACACAGTTCCCCCTTGTGCTCCCTCTTGTAGTGAGTCTTCATGGTGTCAAAGGTATTAGAGATGAACCTGCAGCCAGGAACATGGAATGCTGGCTTGCTAATATGACTATGCAGGTGTTTGCCCACAGCTTTATCCATTTTCCATATTATTAGCCAACTTAATATGGTTGCACAGTGTCATGTCACACAGTGGGCATTTGTAGTAGCTCACTTGGGTTCTTGTGGTCTCTAATTAGTCCTATACACATTGTATTTAATGTACTGTCATTAAAGCCTCCATATGCAGAAATTGAATGTACTTATTGCAGCAGATTATAGCATTCAGTGTTGAAAATTGGTGCAGACTGGGCTAATTTCATTTATTCCATGCCCCTGGTCACATTAATGTCTTTTTTAAAATACTGTCACCAATGTGTCACCAAACCCAGAAATTTTGAATAAGGCTTTTAAAGTATCTAATATTAGTAATCTGCACAAGTTCCAGCACCAGATATACAGTACTATAAAGCTGGTTCCCATATGTAAATAACAGTAGTTGATTTCATTGATGATGATTTCAGACAAGCCCGACTTTTTCAGTTCGTCACAGCTGACTTAAAGTATATCTGGAGCTGTTGCTGTAGCAACAAGTCCTTAACCCCAATTCTGCTACAGACCAGCTTATTAGGAGTAAACAGGATCATGACCAAGACCTTTCAAGGTTACATTGATAAATTTTTAGATGAGAACACATTAATAGATAATTCGTTATTTTTGTAATTACTATTTAATTTTCACAATGAAGAGTAAAATATATATATATAATCTAGAAATGATAAAATAGGCTATTCAGTTAAATACAGTACAGTTCTAAAAGTAAATCTTTAATGTACTTTGGTATACAAAAACACTTACAGTAAGATCTACTGTAATCTGTAATCTGACAAATAGAAGCCGAAAACCAAAGAATTGTTTGACATTTTTTCTAGAAAATTGTGAATTAAACACTAAAATTAATGAAATCATGCATCACAACTATAAATTACATATGATTTAAATGAATGTTTCATGCTGTTTAATCATGAAAATGGAATCTCCTCTATGACATTTTGGCAGGTTTCAAAGGTTCCAAAATGTGTAAGGTGAATTCTCAAGTTGAAATGAACAACTGTGCAGCTGCAGCAAAAAAAGCATTGTCCAGCCATAGTGCTAGCCAATCATAATATTAAAAAATGTCTAGTTTCACTCAATGAATGAAAATCCAGAAAAGTCCATTCCGGAGCACTATCTATTCACCAAGCTCAACTACCTTTCAAAAAGTATAAATTGAATTATGAACCACTATTTGATAGGCCATGCACACATGCATCAATTGCAAAGTATATGTTCAGGACTTGCAAGTTATCAATACTGAGTTAAATCAGAATTGCTCAAAGACAACTTGAATTATCAGTCAGTATGGCCATGACCATGCCCACATAGACCAATCAATGTGAAACATAAGATTCTGGTTAATACTCGCTCCCAGAGCACGTGCGCTAAAATTGGTGAAATTCTGTCCTCTGGGTTTAGTGATACACATTTTTGGAATTTCTGGCGTCCCCTATTGGTCGTGCTCAAAATGCTTTAGTCGTCCACCAGCTAACCCGGTGGCACCGCACTGCTTGCGTGCTGCTTCGTTGAATGTGTTTCTCTCTGGTGTCCAGGATGAAGTTCTCCTGGAGGTATAGTGTATGTAACATAGCTAGGTACGTGCTGAACAGTACAAATACAGTTAAGTGTGTGTACTTTGCATGGTTCAAGAAATAACATTAACCTAGATGTTGCAATATATTATTGGTTGAGCTGGAGTTGGTTATATTATTTTTTTTTTTACTAAATTTAAAATATAGTTATTATTGTTACTTACGTCTCATCGCTATGGTACAATGAAAAGTACTGCTTTGCCCATAACTAACCGCAATTACCACTACAGTCCCTATTGTCTGCTGGGATGCACCATTCACATACAACACTAGAGGGAGCTTTGCCTAACAGTCCCTTATAACGTGAACTCTCAGTGTTGCAAAAATCCTGGCTATGGCCCTGTATTTGAATGCATGTATGTACTTTCCACAAATTGATTAACATAATTTCAGGCATTTCTAACGTGTCCAGGAATGGAGATACTCCGTTTTTGCCATGTTGCTGGGGCCCGAGAAGACTTTTATTTTGAAAAACACAAAGCATACTTTAAAGCGGTGGTGTTAGTTGCTGCTCACTTGACTATGTTGGTACATGTGAAGAGGCCGCAGAGCGGAGCTGCTGGATTTAATAGTCCAATTGAAGCTTTCTCTCAGACAGAACGGAGGAGTTGCTGAAGACAGCAGTGTGTTCCAGTCCTCTGCCTGCTATATATTGGAATAGGTTAACAGCTGGATTGTGGACACCCTGGAGACTATTCATACCAAATGATCAGGATGTTGTGTGTTCTCTAACTATGAACAAGTTGCAACAGGATCCGAGAAAAACAGGCAAGTTTCCAGAAGTCACCCACTGCTGGATTGTTACATTTGAATCACAAAGACCTTAGACTATCGGATTGTGTAAAAGAGCTTCTCTTCTCTTCTTTATTATTCAGCAAATAGAGGGTCAGTGCAGCTCAGTTAAATGGACGCGATTATCACTGTGACTTTGTGTTTCATAAATGACAGTGTAGATGTTGAACTGGTGTGTGTTGTAGAGGAATGCAGCAGTCAGACACATTCCTGTCTGGAGCCTGCACAGCACACACCGTTTTAGTGTAGACAGACCGGCACAGCACGGCACGGCACGGCAGTCCATGGCTGTCCATCGTTAAGGTAAAGATAAAAGGCGTTATCCCTGTCGATTGAAGAAGCTATGTGCTGATTTTTCATAACTGAATCCTTGAATTAAAATGGTCTCAGCGCGTTCAGTGTGTCTCTGTTGAGCTTCTTGAAAAAGACTCGCGGGTTGATTGTGTTGCATTTACAGTACAGAATATGAGATCTTTTTCTTGGTTCCACCCTGCCACACCGTGCTGTACGGCGTGATCTCCATACACTTTGTTTATTCCCATCATGAAGCACTACTTGTGGCTTCCCAGGAGTGAATTGGCTCTGGTCCAGCTTCCTCTGCTGGTAGGAAAACAGAACATGACCAGTGTGATGATGGGTCTATGACACTATGAATATATGCTTCCTGTGTCAGGCAGGACAATAGAGCTTATACTCAATGAAAGGGCATACCAGCACACACTGCTCTATTTGGTATCTGATTATTACTGTGTAACTACATGAGATCAAAGTAACCTTGAGGTCAGCATCCTCAGGATCAGATGTGTATTTACACTCAGGTAGAATCTTACTTCTATACCAACGGAAACAGAGTTACTGCAGTCATACTCCAAAAGGAAAGGGCCATATAAATGACATAAATGTTGTATGAATTCTGCAGTGTTTCTCAACATTTTCTGAATAACTGTTACTGGTGATTTAAAAGTTAATTATTGACCTTGGAAAAGCTTGACAAAAAATCTTAACTCAAGGTCAACATACTAGTTTCTTCAGGAGCTGCATCTCATGGTCTTCATCAGCAGAATGAAGATGAAGATAGAGATGAAATATATAATGCAATTATGCAATCAGTAAATATAGAAATATAGAAAATTCACCTGCATATCAGTTTATCTCCATTTGGGATTCCAAACTCAAGGCTTTATTGTGATCAACTATTAAATTGCTTTTGTACTAGGAATTTACTAATGGAAGCCACTCTCAATATTCAAATTGCACAGATTAATTTTTCAGAATGAAGAGTCATTTTATTTAATACTGATTCATTGGGCAGATTGTTGTATTTTGTTAATAGATAAAAAAGGGTTAAAACATGTTTATATTCCCCAACCCCCCCAAAAAGCAATGCTTACTGGTACTGAAATTCAGGTATTGAAAATTCTCAAATGATACTGATTAAACTCTGACTACCAGTGCTCTGATGCTAGGAAGGTGATCTCGCAAACCTGACTGTTTTGTTTATTTAAATGAAATTAAATTTGGCTCATTTCATTAGTACTGTCCCCAGCAATGTTAATGATTGTTATTAATGAAATCTCTTTTTTGTGTTTAGAGCCACTGAACCACCCAAAGAAACAATCTGTAACCTAGTTTTTATGAAGTGTCCAGCCCCATCTGTACACGAATATTTAAGACGGAGAAATTACTTGGTGGTGGGGTGTCTGACAGTCAGCACAATGAAAACATTCACAGTCATTGTAAGTACAGTGGGAACATTCACAGTCATTGTAACATGCTCAGGACCTCACAGTAATTGCAATCACTGTTTGGAGCAGTTTTTCCATTTCACTCTTTGTTTATGACCTTGTGGGAACACAAGAAGAACAGTACATGTGCGAGTGTTTCGCTACTTTTGTTTGTACCTCATCGAATTTACAAGCTCCCCACAGACATGGAGGGTTTGGAACAGTTTGAGAAGTTTCACTCTAATTATTTTCAGTTGTGATTTACATTGAAAAAGGACTACTTGGTAAACAACCACCGACTAATGGGTATCCAAAGTGAGTTAGGGCAGGGCTAAATACGCCTGGATTCCTTTTCTGTTACAGCCAAGCAGTTTTATTTTTTGTGATCTAGCAAAGGCATTTCCACCACACCATCTCATTGTAATTGTGTCCCTCTATCACAAACTGAAGGGAAGAATTTCAACGAGTTTACTTTGGGTATATAATAAATGCATGAATGAAATGATCTGATAAAGCTTATCACATCTATCTAGTGTTGTGATGGTGCTATGGCAATCCATCAGTGGATTAAATTCTATAAGCTTATCTATAAAGCAGTTTCTACACTGGAAGCACTGACTGTAGATCTACTGGAACACATTATTAGAAAAGCATAAATCTCAGTTTTGTCATGATGTTTATAATGTTATAATGTCATTATAAGTGTTCGGTAAGTTAAAAAGGCTGCCATTTCCCCAATAATTTCTCATATCTAATCTTTTCTAGTTTCAGGCAAAATATGACATATGGTCACATGACTGGCAACTGAGAGATGGTAGGGGCTGGATATCCTCTGAATATTGTATCATGATAAAAAAATATGCGAAGTCAAAAATGTCTTTTTGGAAGTGAATGGGCTCCAGTACCTGGGGACTCCCAATATACCAAATTTTTGCACAGTTTGTCTTAATTTTTTTGACAAGATCTCAAAATAGTGCCAAAAATTGTATAACATTGAGCATGAATAAAATATGTGAATTAAGTTGCATGAAGAAGCATGACATCTATTATATCAATGAAATGACTGACTTTTGCTGAGGGTTTTATTCAAAGAGATCACACCAGGGCTGCTTAGGGGACTGTCTAAGATGTTTTTACTAAATCTAAAACCTTCACACCCACATGTCTTATCTTCAGTTTTAACACTCATAGAAACACTCTCTACATTACTTAAAGGCACAAGACAAACATGATACCAACCATCTATCCAAACAACATGCAATTATTGAATTTCAAATTGTAATTCCTTATGCTACTTATTACTGCCAAATATTTCAGTAACAGGTTACTCAGTAATGCGTCAATGCCAAACGCTGGTCGTAACATGGGAACTAATATGGAAAAAATCTTGCTTGTGATGCTCTATTAACCCAATATTTTCACAGTTTTGACAGATACTGATGCCAGTATTGCAAACATATCAGAACATCTTTAGTTTTGCAATTTTCTTTTTTCTCCTTTTTATTTATTTATTTATTTATTTTTTACAGCAGATAGATGCTTGAAAGATTCCCTTTAAGATGACTGCCATATTACAAACATTTGTAGAAATGCACTCAACTTTTGATAGTAAAGCTGCTATGTGTAGAATTTTTATGTGATGATAGTATATTTTTGATCATTCTGGTAGTCATATGTTTTGTAGTTTTTGTATTTCTTTCAACCCAAGTTAAGAGCAATGAATTTACTGCTAAACATATCAGACCCTGCTTTGAGAAAGATGCTGTAGCAGTGTATATCGCTGTCTACCACCACCAGTGGGCACATGTCAGCAATTTTCAAATTGTACACTTTGTTGCATTAAATTTTTTTAATTTTTCTAAGATACTGTACATTTAATGGCCTACTATGGTTAAAAGTGAAAAAAAAGTCTAATAATGTACTTGTAATCAAGGGGTAAATTATCTACATCTCACATTTTTGTGATCTGTCAGGCCAAAGTTAAAAAAAATATGCTGACTGACATATTGTATATACAGACTCATAAATTTATATTCATTATAGCTGCATTAACTTTTGACATTTCCTTACTCTCAAAGTCCTCTGACAGGGTGTAACCAGGAGCAAAAGCTCTGGACTGTCCTGTACCATGAAGACCCAGAAGGCCCGAGGTTTTAAAACAACTTCACCTTCCTGCCGAGGGAAGTCTCGCTTTACCCTACGAGGCAGAAAGAAGAAGGACGGGGTGATACAAGGCAAGCTTCGCATCCGGTCCATGCCTGGAGCTTTCCTGGTGCTGGGGGTCATTGTGGTGGTTGTTGGCACAACTCTTGCTGTAGCGGGATACTGGCCATACCGGATATCGAGATCATCCATCCTGGGAGCTGCAGAGGGGGAAAGTATCTCTGAGTCACAGACTTCTGGTTGGAGTTTGGGAGCTAAGGGCCTGCTATCCACAGCCAGCCTCAACCACAGTGAGCGGATGAAGCTGCTGGGACCTGTCATCATGGGGGTGGGACTCTTCATCCTCATATGTGCCAACACAGTCCTGTACGAGAACAGGGACAGAGAGACTCAGATGTTGCTGGCTCAGATGCGCAGTGTAATCTGCTCTGTCTCTACGGCTGTGCCCTCAGCTGACCTTAAAGAAATAGCATCAGCCAATTTGATGGCCAAACACTACCAGTGGGTAAGCAGTTTACCAGCTGCCCATCTCAACATTCTCTGTTTGCAGCAGCTGGCCAGCTCTGAGCCCCTGCTCCAGACCATACACTCCAGAGACCAGGAGGGCAGCGTGGAGGGCATCTACCAACAAGCTGTTCTTCAGACAGAAGCCCTGCATCACCAGGAGTCAGAGCCTCAACCTTCCCTTCAGCTCTCCCACTCCACCTCATATAAGTCCAGTCAGACAGACTTTAACACACAGTCTGGGGTTGAGGACGGGGGCAGTCCCAGATTCAATCTGCACCCCACCCAACTGTTCAAGTTCAACAACCGCCTGGTGTCTGTCAGCTCCATGTCCACCCTGGGTGTGGATGAGGTGGATATCCCAGCTGCCCAGCCGAGGCGCTGCAACAGTATGAGCTCAAGGACTATCCCTTGCATAGCTCGAACTGGTGTGCGTCTGGAGAAAGGATTCCATTCACCCAGAGAGGAGAGTCAAATAAATCAGTTGGCAGTGACGAGGAGAGAGGCTGGTTCACAGGTGTGCGTGAACATCCCTGGGCAGGTTGTGGATGCTGTGGAGGAGCAAACTTACCAAAGCTGGCCACGGCTAGACTTGGGCAATGGGAGACGATACCTAAAACTAGACAACAAAGAAGACTCAGTGGATAAACTGCTGGACCAGTTAGAGCAGCAGTGTTCTCAGTGGGATAAGAGTTTTGGCTCTGGGCCTTTCCAGTGATGGATGATTTTGCTTTACAGTCCTGAGGGTACTTCAGGATACAAACACCATGACAACTAAGGAGTAATGATATTTTTGCCTGGATTATAAAACTGCACTATATTTTTGGGTTTTAAATTTTGTGTGGGGCAGAGAGAAACTGAGCCCTGGATCACAGTATTTCTCACAAGGATCTTCCAAAAGTTGAGCCTGTTCTCAGTCTTAAGTGGAATAGTGACATACAAAGGTTATGGTCTTTGCTTGGCTGGATTTGGCAGTTGTTTTATATAACTGAAGGAGAGGAACAATATACAGATGATTGAAGCAATTTGACATACCGTTTATTTTGCAGTTTGGGTGGGAAGCAATACAAGAAATCAACTTGCATCTCAATGCAAAATGGGTTTGCTTCTTTCTAGGACACTGTGTACAACCTAGTGAAGCAGAGATTGAAGGGTGCAGGAGGATGGGGGATTGTTTTCACTGTGCAATCAATTTTGAACCAAACTACCTGGACTTCTGAGCCCGTGAAGTGCTGACAGCTCTTGACAAATGCAATTAGTATATAAAAATGGGGCATTTTCCTCAGCTGAGGTCCCATACTCCAAATGCAATGCATGACAGTGATGTACAGTATGTTACATCTAAATACTTATGCAGAGTAATGTCATTGTTTGTTTTATGTGTATAAGAGGTAATGATAGTTATAGGATAATTCTGGTTTGTTATGACTTGGGTCTTATTCTCTTATGTTTGGCCATTGTTTCTACACTATCAGTAATGATAATATTGTCCTCACATTGCTTAGATCTGGGAACACAATGACATTAGTTCAACTGTCTCTGTTCCTGTCATGGAAAGTTTGGGTAATAATAGTTTGCCTTCATTTTCTTATTAACAGATTATCATGGCCACGGGCCCTCACCAACACACGACATGGAGTACACAGGACTTCAGTGCACAACAGCACATGGCCAAGTAACCCTCACATACTGTGGTAGCCTATATTGCAGTTTTCTTTATTATTTTAGTACCCTTGGTACAATGGCACCCTACTGCTAACTGTGAAAGAATACAGAAATGAAAATCAGTACCAGGTAATTTCGAACACTGTCAACAACTACAGCTCCTCTTGTGAGCACTGAGGCTGCTGTATAAAGAGATAATGAATAGCAATATAGTAAAACATTAAAATATAAGATGTGTCTTCATTGTAGAATATATAAATGCTCACAAATACTGTATGCTAATAAACACTTTAAATGTCATTATAGCTGCGTACAACGACATTATAGTGTGGTAAAAAACATTTAACTAATGTTTGTCTACAGCTTGAAATATGAGGACTTTTACCAATTTGCTTAACAAACGTGTCTATCTTCTGACTGCTTCTATTTCATGATGTTATTATTACAAATAAGATGGATGTCCAAAAACTGCGAGTTTAAGACCCAAAGTGTCAAAAAATGTTATTATCCTTAAAAATGACGGAGACTTTCTCTGTGTTTTCTTTCATCTGACACAGTATTAACTTGTGATGAAAGCAGGGGCACCTCCTCCTACTGGTCTCTGTTCAGAATCCACCCAGTATTTATGAGTTGACACCCCCCCAATCTCCCCACTCCACCCATAAAATAGACAGAATGTGCAGACGAGGCAAGCCTGCAGCTCCACCAAGATTTAGTGAGGTGGTCAGTCTTGCTGCATACAGCTATGTATGTGTCATAGAGGGAAGAGAGTATGAATCAGAATCTCATGGGGCATCCTCCCTCCTTGACCCCCCTTTACACAACATGCAGATGTTTAGAGGTGACCCCTTCAGTAGTCTTTTTCTTTCTGTCTGTGCTGTCTGTTCTATATGTCATATGTGACACTGTGTGTTCTAAATGTATAACAAGCAATATGAGTGGTCTGACAGAACAATCAATCGCTGTGTCTTGCCCTGTGTTGACCACCAAATTAAACAACATTGCCATGCCTGTGTTGCAAATATAAGGCAAAGCAAAAGCAACTCTTTCTTGCTGTCTCATTTATTCAAGCTCTCAATGTAATGGCACCTGGTATATGTATATGTATGTAGCATATAATTTTCTCTCCACACTTGCTACTGATAACCCCATTCCTCACACCAAAGGACACTTTTCCTTCCATCCATATTTCTCAGCTGGGATCTGGACCAGTGAGTCCCACATTCAAGTTTATTGCTTGATGAATGAAAATGTGAGAAATTGCTTTTTTCCCTTTTCTGCTTCATAGTATCAGCTTGATATTTTGTAGCGGCCGTGAGCAAGGATGGGGTGGAGAGGCAGGAGGGAATTCCCCAGCTGCAGTTATCCTCAGCAGAGCCTCCTGTATGCTCCAAGTTTCCCCCTTTCTTATTAGATTTTATAGTTCCTTCTGGGCAGGTATGCAGTCCTAGGTGATCTCTTTTCATTTAATTGGTCATTTATAAGATGACTTCTGCGTTTCTAACAGCTCATAAAGCTAGCAGGCAGGACCTCTGCTTATGTGGCAGAAGCACAGAATGGTAGGTTACATGACTTGACAAGAAGGTGCAGATATGAAAAATTGGGGATGATCTTATAGCCTCTGTGCCAGACATCAGCTGTTGATCACATCTGCTCAGCTGATATGTCAAGCTTTCATCACTCTGCTGAAGAAAACATCCAAAACTCACAACTCCATTAATTGAAGGTGCAGCCTGGATCATTGGGACTGGCAAATAATTGTTCCTATCCATTAGCTAATATACCCAATGCATTAGTATCTGGCAAACAGGGAATAGTTAAACAGTGACATAATTTGAGTTTGCTGTTAGTATACAAAGTTCATTTGTAAATTCTTGCATTATGTTTTTATTTGCATTTTACACAGCATCCAAACTTTTTGGAATTGGGTTTGTGCAGTTGCACCACCATGAGAACAATACAAGCAGACATGATGCTCACGGTGAAGGATTACCCACTGTAATTGAAGGACATTTAAAGCCTCTGTAAGTTGACTTTCATACTGCAGTGACACCAGTGACTCCATCGAAAAAGGAAAGAAAACACGTCAAACCCTAATAATATGCTTTTAGCAAAACTACTAAGCACTGATTTGGTGCACTAAAATGAGCCTGCTAATTCTCATCAGCTAACTTGGTTCTTTGAATGCAGTTCGATGATTGATTTGTTAATCTTGAGTCTTGGATTTTGTCTTGAAAAACTGCAGATAAAAGACTATTCATAATGGTTACAGGCACTGCCTTTTTTAAGCCTTTGCACAGCAATACATTTAAAGCTAATGGACAACCTTAAAAATATTCTATGCAATGAAAGGTTTGAGTTCAATTGATCTAATTTCCTTGTGGTGGTTCCTGGTTCTTTGTTTAAGTGGACTGATTTTACTTTGCAACTTTTTTTTCTCATCCTACGAAGAAGTTTACCCCTTTATTTTGAAAAAATACAAAAAAATTTAAAAAAGAATTTGATGAACTTTTTTTTTTTTAATCAAGTCTCTCATATCTGAAATGAGTTCATGTGTGGGTTTTGCTTTGAACAGTCTCTGTGGTCAGCTAAATGTCTATAAAGTGGGCTTAGTATAGTCTTATAGGCTTATAGTTTTGACCTTAATGGTTAGCAGCTTCAGATCAGTTTTAAGCTTTATACACACTTGGCTGACTGCATATAGCATACACACACACACACACACACACACACACACACACACACACACACACACACACACACACACACACAATAGTATAGCTCTATGTTTGGGACTCCAAACCACCCTTGTTCTTTGCATCTCTCTAATTTACTGTACCAATTTTCTGTCAAATGAATTATTTACCTTTGTATCAAAACATCTGTAGAGGGTACAACAACCTAGGTGATATATTCTTTTGAGCACACCTATCCTGCCTAGCCAGGAAACAGGTAGGGTTCCCCACCTATGCAAGTCTTCCTTAATGTGGATTATGATTAGTTTAAGATCAAGCTTAGCCAGTTTTTTAAGAGATGGACAAATTCTTATTTCTCGGTATGTTATCTCCTTAGTTGACCAATGAAAAGCAAAGCCACTAAGTCTGTTCAGTCACAGAGTCTGTTATAGAACAAATGGGCATGGCTTTGTTTTTTAATAAATAAATTAAAACCTGATATATGTCCAAACTGTTGCAAATATTCAAGCAGACATAGGATGGTAGTATCTATCTTGACTAAGTACAGAAGGACGCCATTCGCATAAAGACACATTTTATGTACTGTACTTTAACAATTAAAGTGCTTAATCGCCCAGGTAGTTCTACTTAGCTCTGCTAAGCGCTCATTAGCCAATGCAAACAGAAGGGGGCTAAGTGGGTGGGTTTCTACAATGTTCTACAAGTTATTTTAGCAGATGCTTTTATTATTACATTATTATGATTACAGCTGAGAGTAAGAACAGCCACTGGGGCAATTTAGGTTTCAGTGTCTTGCCCAAAGACACTTTGACATGCCGACTGCATGGGCTAGGGATCAAACCACTGACCTTCCGATTGGTGGCCAGCCTCTCTACCTCCTGAGCCACAGTCATGGTTTCATACTCTAATAGAGATCATCAGTTCGTAACAACAGCTATTTTAGGGGACAAATGTAGCAATCTCACCAAAATGAATGAATTCTGCACCTACTTGAATTTTTTACATAGCATAGAAAAGGAAGGGCTATTCAACCTTACCAAAAGCTTTAATGAGTCTAGAAGTACTACCATATCCTGTACATCATTATCACTGGCCAGCTCTATTACAACTCCAATTCCAAAAAGGTTGGGATGCTGCATAAAAAACAGAATTTAATGGTTTGCAAATCATTTAAACCCTATATTTAATTGAAAATAGTGCATATGCAACATATGAAATGTTGAAACAGAAAAATTCAATTGTTTTATGAAAAATATATGATCATTTTAAATTTGATGCCAACAACAGGTTTCATAAAAGTTGGGACAGGGGCATGTTTACCATTGTCTTGCATTCTTTTAACAACATTCTGTAAATTTCTGGGAACCAAGGAGACCAGTTTCTGGAGTTGTCCCATTCTTACCTGATATAGAATTTCAGCTGCTCAACAGTTTGGGGTCTCTTTTGTCATATTTTTCATTTCATGATGCAGCAAAATATTTTCAATGGGTAACAAGTCGAGACTGCAGGCAGGCACCTGGACTCCATGCTTTTGTTATACAGTCCCCTCCAAAAGTATTGGAACAGCAAGGCCAATTCCTTTGTTTTCGTTGTTACATATGTTATGTTGTAACATATGTTAAGTAGACGTTGTCGTTTTCAGGGAAGACCTTGCATATTTCAGCTCGACAACGCCAAAACACATTCTGCACGTACAGTCCCGTCTAAAAGTATGGGAACAGCAAGGCCAATTTCTTTGTTTTTGTTGTTCACTGAGGACATTTTGGTTTAAGATTAAAATATGAATATGAGAGAAGTGTTCAGAATTTCAGCTTTTATTTCCTGGTATTTACATTTAGATGTGTTAAAGAACTTAGGACATACCACCTTTTGTGTCAGACCACCCCATTTTTAGGTGACCAAAAGCAAAGGAACAGATAGTCTAAAAGTAAATAACATTTAATATTTGGTTGCATAGCCCTTGCTTGCAATAACTGCATCAAGCCTGTGACCCATTGACATCACCAAACTGTAGCATTCTCCATTTGTGATGCCTTTCCAGGCTTTTACCGCAGCCTCTTTAAATTCTTGTTTGTTTCAGGGGGGTTCTCCCCTCAGTCCTCAGTGAAATGCATGCTCTATTGGGTTAAGGTCCAGTGATTGACTTGGCCAGTCTAAAACCTTACACTTTTCCCCCGATGAAGTCCTTTGTTTTGTTGGCAGTGTGCTTTGGGTCATTGTCCTGCTGCATGATAAACCTCCTCCCGATTAGCTTGGATGCATTTCTCTGTCAGACAAAATGTTTCTGTTGACTTCTGAATTCATTCTGCTGCTACCATCATGAGTTACATCATCAATAAATATTAATGAGCCTGTTCCAGAAGCAGCCATGCAAGCCCAAACCATGACACTACCTCCACCATGCTTCACAGATGAGCTTGTATGCTTTGGATCATAAGCAGATCCTTTCTTTCTCAATACTTTGGCCTTTCCATCACTTTGGTAGAGATTAATCTTGGTCTCATCAGTCCATAAGACTTTGTTCCAGAACCTTTGCAACACATCTCTGTACTTCTTTGCAAATTCCAATCTGGCCTTCCCATTCTTACTGCTGATGAGTGGTTTGCATCTTGTGCATCTTGCATCTTCACAGTTCTCACAATGTTTCTTTCATCAACTGCTGTTGTTTTCCTTGGCCGACCTGTTCGATGTCTGTTGCTCAGTACACCAGTAGTTTCTTCCTTTTTCAGGACACTCGTAACTGTTGTGTTGGCCATGCCCAATGTTTGTCCAATGGCTCTGATTGATTTTCCTTCTTTTCTCAGCTTCAAAATGGCTTGCTATCCTCCCATAGACAGCTCTCCCGTCTTCATGTTGGTTTATCCTTTTTAACAAGAAATGCAGTCTTGACAGGTGAAACCCAAGGCTAAAACAAAGAGTAGTCATTCAGAGCTATTTAATGTTTGAATCAATCTAAAAGGCAACGCCTGGGCGACAAGAAACAGCTGTCAGTCACATGTTCCAATAGTTTTGCTCACTTGAAAAATGAGTGGGTTCAAACAAAAGGTGGTATGTCCTAAGTTCTTTAACACATCTAGATGTAAATACCAGAAAATAAAAGCTGACATTTTGAACTCTTGTCTCATATTCATCTGTATGTATGTGCAGAATGTGGTTTGGCATTGTCAAGCTGAAATATGCAGGGCCTTCCCTGAAAACGACAATGTCTACTTAACATATGTTGTTCCAAAACCTGTATATATTGTTCAGCATTGATGGTGCCTTCCTAGATGTATAAGCTACCCATGCCATGGGCACTTACATATCCCCATACCATCACTGATGCTGGCTTTTGAACTGTGCGCTGATAACAAGCCTCTTCAGAGTGGAGGATGCAGCCTCCATGGTTTCCTAAAGAAAGTCAAATTTATTGTCAGACCACAGGACAGTTTTCCACTTTGTGTTGGTCCATCCAAAATAGGCTTGGGCCCAGAGAAGTTGCCAGTGCTTCTGGATCATGTTTATATATGGTTTCCTCTTTTTCATGGTACAGTTTTAACCTGCATATGTGTTCACAGAAAAAGGTTTTTGGGAGTCATTTTGAGCCTATGTGGTGATTTCCACTACAGAGTCATGTCTGTTTTTAATGCAGTGTCGCCTGAGGACCCGAAGATCACAGCAAACCAGCAAAATCTGTTTTATATCAACATTTTACACAGTATTCTAATTTTTTGGAATAGGGGTTGTATGTTATATTGTGGAAAACCATCTTTAAGGGAAAGTAATTATTCAGTATATCCTGGCAGTGTTTCTTTTCCAGTCATTGCACTGCAGCCTATGGTATAACTGTACAATTAACATTGTCCTTTCTCTGCTCTCCAGAGGTAATTACTGACGAAGGAGGAGTGTGCCAGAAAAAACTGTCTTGCTACCAGCACTAAAAATTCTGCAAAATGCTTGGTATGAGTTGTAAGCTATCATCTAAAGCATCATTTAAGACAATTTCAATTTGGCAGACTTTCTGGGGAAGACCTGGTCTGATTAGAAGAGACGGTATCCAACCCACTTTGGACAGTGACTTCTGACAACTCAGAGTTCAGACCAGGAGGCAGAGTCGTAGTCTTACACACCTCTCGACACTTCCATTAGGGCAGTTACTCACACAAAACCCCAGAGAGACTGTCTGCCCCCAGACCACTTCAGTTCATTAAATCTAAAATCAGAAGACGAGTTGTGCATAAAAATCTAATACAAATTAATACTCCTGCAGAAATACACATCGCAGGAGAATTAAATGTGGTCTCTTAAATATCAGATCTCTGTCATCTAAAGCTGTATTAGTAAATGATATAATATCAGATCATCATATTGATTTATTTTGCCTTACTGAAACCTGGCTGAGTCATGAAGAATATGTTAGTTTAAATGAAGCCACTCCACCCAGTCATATTAATACTCACATTCCTCGAGGCTCTGGCCGAGGAGGTGGAGTTGCTGCTATATTTGACTCACGCCTCTTAATTAAATCTAAACTTAAATTCTAAATCTTCTGAAAGCCTTATTCTTAGTCTATCACATCCAGCCTGGACAACACTGCAAACAATCCTATTTGTTGTAGTGTATTGTAGTGTATTGTTGTAGTGGTCCATACTACAATTTTTATCTGAGTTCTCAGAGTTTTTATCAAGTTTAGTCCTTAAAACAAATAGAGTAATTATTGTAGGTGACTTTAATATTCATGTTGATGCTGATAATGATAGCTTCAGTACTGCAGTTATGTCATTATTAGATTCAATTGGCTTCTATCAGTGTTCATAAAGCCACTCACTGTTTTAACCACACCCTTGACCTCGAATTCTATGGCATTGAAATTGAAGACTTAATAGTCTTTCCTCAGAATCCTCTTTTCTCATATCAGTATTTAATAACTTTTGAATTCCTATTACAGGACTATACACCATTATGTAAATATTTGTAGACCAGATGTTTATCTGATAGTGCTGTCACTAAATTTAAGGAAGTGATTCCATTGGCATTTAATTCAATGCCATATCTCAATTTAACTGAGGACTCCTACGCTAAATTTTGTCCCTCCCAAATTGATCATCTCGTTGATCGTGCTGCAGACTCAATGTAAACAACTCTTGACTCTATTGCCCCTTAAAAAAAAAGAAGTTAATAAAGCAAAAGAGGTTAGCTCCATGGTATAGCCCTACAAGTCAGAAATCAAAGCAAACATCATGAAAACTGGTTCAGTCTGGCAAAATAGTCTTAAAACATATAGGAAGGTCCTTTCCAATGTCAGAGCAGCCTATTATTCAAAATTAATAATTTATGATAAATTAATGATAAGATAAGATATTTCTTTATTTGTCCCATAACGGGGAAATTTACAATGCACTCAAAGCACAGAAACAGCTCTGGTGAAAGTAACAAATGACCTTCTTCTTGCATCAGACAGAGGACTCATCTCTATACTCGTCTTGTTAGATCTTAGTGCCACATTTGACACAGTTGATCATCAAATCTTGTTGCAGAGACTGGAAAATTTAATTGGCATTAAAGGAACTTCGCTCAGCTGGTTTAGGTCCTATTAATCAGACCGATCTCAGTTTGTACATGTCAACTCTATACATGCTATACACACTCACCTTAAATATGCTTCCCTTTGGGAACATTATCAGGAAAGACTCCATTAACTTTCATTGCTATGCAGATAATAACCAATTATGTCTGTCAATTAAATCAGATGAAACCAACCAATTTGTAATGTATTGCTGTTTACTGTAACACAGTAATGTAAGGCATTACTAAGAAAAATTGGGTAATATTTTACTCGGTATCATAGACTGTATAAAACATGGACATAGTCTCCGTGACGTCACCCGTAGATTTCTGAAGAGCAAAAATGAAGTTAATTGTAGCGCGCAGTCATTTTGGCAGTGGTGACGTCGCCTAACTCCGGTTAATCATAATATGGACAAAGAGGTGGAGCGAGGGTGGAGCTGAATGAAGCGAGGTTAATGAAACATGCTCACCGAGCTAGCCGGCTAACCCGGTGGTACCGGCTTCGGCACCGGTTACAGTACTTTAATAAGCCAGTGTAAGGTTATATGTCAACATTTCAGCCTCCAGCCGATCACAATCAGTTAAAATTTCTGTTTTAGCAATAATATAAATATAAATAATAACGTTTGAGATCATACACCGTCAAATTGTATGTTCCTGGTTAGCTTCAAGCTAAACTCCTTTGACGAACAGGTCAATATCTCAGCTGATGTGCCCATGACAGTGGAAACAGAAGTAAGGTCTTACTTGAATTCTGCCCCTGTGATGGAAAGCCTCTACCTGTTTTCAAGAATTAAAAAAATCTCACCATCCAGTGCACCAGTAGAAAGATTTTTCAGTCTCAGGAGTCTTGTGCTCACCCCAAAACAACTGTCTTGGTGATGGAGAATAAAGGAATAGAAATAAAAAAGACTGTATCTTGTCATGTCATTAGGTTTTAGGTTACAATATAGTGGGCTCTAGCTCAATTGATTTTTACATGAATAGGCCTACAGTTACAGCATCTCTATCACAATTTACCAGACTTTGACCATTTGTCTGTTTTTGAGATTCTGGCTATGATTGTTCCTTGTATTGCACCATGAACCATCATTGTGCCTATTAGGCAATATATTCTACTGTTATATATTCTACTGTGGTTAGCCTTAAGCCTAGCTCAGTCATTCTCAGTCTCAGTTATCTCTCTCCACTGGATGTGTAATGAGCTGCAATAAGCTAAATTTATAACGCCAAATCCATACTTCCAGTTATTTTGGTGAAAGTAACTTAAAAGTAATGCAGTAGTAATGTAATGCATTACGATTCAGAGACAGTAATATTGTAAGGTAACTAATTCCTTTGAAATGACAGTAACAAGTAATCCATAATGCATTACATTTTTGAAGTAACTTGCCCAACATTGCTTAAAAACAAGGGGCAACCTCCAGCGCTGAAAAACAGAAGTGCAAAAAGCTGCAGTTCCTCGAATAAACACTAGGGGCAGGCTCCAAAAGGGGGTCAATTACATTTGACCGTTTTTTCATTTACTTGTAAGCAGCCAGTTAATGAATTAATATTGAGCTCTAGCTAGCTGCTGCCAACTGTGTGGTGTCTTTGTCCGGGACGTCTGTGCTGTTTTCTCAGTATGTTTGTTCTGGTGTTTGCGGAGCTGCTTGTTGGCTGGAGTTTGACCGTGTTGACTGTGTTTCTCTCAAGTGGGAGACAGTGGAGGTTGAGCTAAGCTAACGATGCTAACAGGAGCGTCTGGTAGCCTCAGTTATTAAAGCTGCTGGAGTCAAAACGTAATATAGTATTATAATTTAAGGTGTTAGTACTTTTGAATAAAAGATGTCTGTGTGAGGTTGGAAAATAAAGATCCTCCACGTTTAACTAACGTTATGTAATCTTAAACTGAACTGTGTGCAAATACAATAAAGTTTTTCTAACTTCAAAATATTAACGTCTCATTTCTGAATGTTTCCAGAAATAATGTTAACCTAGATGTTGTTATTGGTTAAGCTGGAGTTGGTTATTGAAGCTAGACAGTAACATAAAATTTTGGGGTCCACGAACTTGTTATTATTTATATATATATATTATTGCTAAAACAGAAATTTTAAGTTCATTATGACTGATTATGATCTGCTGGAGGCTGAAATGTTTTATTGAATTTATAAATTTATTAAAGTACCATAACCGTGCAGAAGCCAGCTGGTACCACCGGGCTAGCCGGCTGGCTGGGTGAGCTTGTTTCATTAAACAGGCTTCATTCGGCTCCACCCTTGCTCCACCTCTTTGTCCAGTAGTTAGGCGACATCCCCACTGCCAAGATGGCTGCATGCTACGATTAGCTTCAAAATTGCTCTTCAGAAATCTACGGGTGATGTCACGGAGACTATGTCCATGTTTTATACAGTCTATGCGTAAAAATCTGGATGACCTGCAATTTTCTACTGTTAAACTCAGACAAAACTGAAGTTATTGTACTTAGTCCCAAGCACCTCCGATGCACATTTTCTAAAGATATCAGAACTCTCAATGGCATTGCAAGTCGTTAACGACCCTCCACTTGATCCAGAATGCTGCTGCATGTTTATAGGTTATATAAAGCTCTTAATGGTCAAGCACCATCATACCTTCAAGAGCTCAAAGTATCCTATTATCCTAATAGAGCACTATGCTCACAGAATGCAGGGTTTCTTTTGGTTCCTAGAGTCTCCAAAAGTAGATTTGGAGCCAGAGCCTTCAGTTATCAACATCCCAGTCTCCGTTCGGGAGGCAGACAGCCTTTCCACATTTAAGAATAGACTTAAAACCTTCCTCTCTGACAAAGTCCATAGTTAGGGTTGGCCCAGGTGAACCCTGAGCCATCCCTTAGTTATGCTGCTATAGACCTAGACTGCTGGGGGACTTCCCATGATGCTCTGAGCTTAACCCTCCTTCTCTCTCTCACCTGTATTCATTAACAACCAATCAATGCATCTTATTAATGCAACTTCTTCCCTCTCTAGTAGTTTTGTGCTCTCTCGTTTCTCTCCTCTCCGTTCTCTCCTGTCACTTTCTGCAGGTACATACATCACTGGAGCTGCAGACTCTGGACCCGTGTTTACAAGCCTCCCACTGCACACGCGTCTCTGTTTAACACTGCCATTATTATTATCATCACATTTGTGAATTGTAGTATTGCATGTTCTCCCCCCCGTCCCTCTCCCTCTGTCTCTCTCACTCTCTCAACCCAACCGATCAAGACAGATGGCTGCCCATCTTGAGCCTGGTTCTGTTCCAAAGTTTCTGCCTGATAAAGGAAGTTTTTCCTCGCTGCTGTCACCAAGTGCTTGTTCATGATGGGAACTATTGGGTCTCTATAAATAACATTATAAAGAGTATGGTCTAGACAAGCTCAGTATGTAAAGTGCCTTGAGATGACTTGTGTTGTGATTCGGCGCTATACAAATAAAACTGAATTGAAAATTGAATTGAATAGTGTCTCAGTCCAGCATGAGGAAGTTCCAAGCTCCCACATTCACTGCTGTGTCCCAACCAAGAAAAATCTTCGCATTACTGCTCATGACTGGCTTGATGTTGAAATAATGACCTAGAACCTTAAATTTCTTCGTAAATATCCTTGCAGCTGTTATTAGTACATTCATAAACCATAGTTGCAATCATATTCTCTTTCAATATTGCCCAATTTATTAAATCATTTGTTTTATTGTCTCCTCGCTTTATTAAGGTCAAGATTGCTCGTTTGTTCCACCCAGACTCTATCAATAAATTCATTTATCCTGTGTTGGTAGATGTTAGATTAATAAATATTTTCATATAGACCAAGTCATTGTCCTGAGTATTCTTTTAGAATAGAGACAGAGATCAGTTTAATGAACAAGAAGTCATGTCTTTTGAGATCAGACTGATAATGTGGTTATCATTTAATCTGGTTAATGAATTAATTTGATTATTATTTTTCCTCTTCTGAAGTGATTCCATTTAAGTTTTGAAATAAACGTAGTAAGTTCTGCTACATACTTTTTAATGTGCTTTATAGTCCCATAACACCACTGGTTCTCATTGTGCAACAGGTTCACCTTAGCTTAGATTCTTTCAAGAATCTACACCATGACCAGTTGCCTTCGACTCAACTTGCATTTGTGTACCATGACCTGGATGACTGAGAACCTTCACAGACGTTCACCTTAGCTGATAGTTGTGAAAATTGAACAGAGGGCAGAGGAGTCTGTCAACTCAGTTAGTTCTAAATACAAACTGGTTAGGGTCCAGGTTGGCTGGGATGTTGTCTTTGCGTGTACTGGAGTACCAGTTTCTCAAAGCACTTGGGCGGGCAGTAGTTGTTAAGACTAAACATTTTGGTACAGGGATGGTGGTTACTGTCTTGAAGCAGGTGGGAACATTCTCCTGTGACAGTGATAAATTAAAAATGTTAGTAATGACATCATCTGTCATGATTTGGGGTTAGTTAAATTGGACTCAGGAGTGAAACAGAGGAGGGTGAAGGGGTAAAAGGGATTTATTAACTCAAAAATCTCTTTTTTTTTCAAAGGAATCTGTAGGGTAATTTTCTGGACCCAGGTCTCAGGCCAATGGACCAAAATCAGGTTTTAAATGTATTCAATTGATCAAAAACTTCTTCAAAACCTTCAGCAAATTGGTTAAAAATCTTGTTGGAAAACTGCTCCAAAACACCTTCAAACAGGTCTCAAAAATCTTCAAACAGGAGTCCAAGATGTTGTGACAATCCTTTATTATTAATAATAAAGTGAGAGAACAAATAGCATGTACACAAGGCACACTCCAAGAGCTCTCTGAGCTAGAATGAAACTTACATTTGCTTATATAGTGTTTGGTGGGTGGATTTCCACGCCTATTGTCTAACCCACAAAACTATAGAATTATGAACTTTACACCAATAGAAATTTGTTGACTCTTGGTTTTGCCCCCTAGAGGCTGGTCCAAACGTACTTTTATTTTACACTATTATAATTTTGTTGAGTTCGTATCCGCCCCCTAGGGGCAGGTAAATTACCTCATCTTTGGCTCTGTGACACCAATATATTCGGGTTTCTTGGTACTTTCCATGGGCCTTTGGTCTTCCTGGTATTTTTTCATGGCCCTTATTATTATTTTTTGCATTTTCATAGTACTTTCAGCCACCATTATTTCTGGCTTGACTCACTTCTTATTTTTTAAAAAGAAATACCAAATGGTATAACAAATCATGTTGACATGCTCTTAATTAAAAAGAAACATCAAATATAACAAATCATGTTGACATGTTCTTAATTAAAAAGAAACATCAAATAGTACAACAAATCAAGAAACAAGCCTGCTAGTCAGAGAAACAAGCCGGCTAGAAAGTTCAGATAGCACATTACTTTCTTTGAAAATTTCAGCTCGAAACTTCAGATAGCACAGGTGGCTGATACTTGATGATACAGTCCTCAAATAACCTCTGACTAACATACATTTTTATGATCATAACATGTCTTTGACAAATCACACAATATTATTCGGATCATTATGCTTGTATGTTTGGTTTTAGCTGCTTTATTCATTGCTACACAGTCCTTGAGAGTTTTATCATTACCTACATTACATTCAGAGCCTACTTATGTAGTGTTTTTACACTACAAATCCCTACCATTATATATATGTGTTGCTCCCCCTAACTCTAACTCCTAGACCCTTCGGGGACGTAACATATATTTGGGGGCTCGTCCGGGATATCCTTTGAAAAAGACTGGGAAACTAGTTGCTGTAGTGGTTGGTTGTAAGTTGTTGGTTTTATTTATTGGCAAGTGCTGCGGTGAATATTGTTGTTTGATTGCCATTTTCTGGATCTTATGCAGCTTAAAAAACAGCTCCTCAGTTAGACAGGGGAGTGTCCAGGTGAGCTGTTTTGTACGACTCTTCTGTCGGGCACTAATTTATTATTTTACCTTTTTGATTTTCGGAGTAATCCTGGGCGGAGATTTAACTTTCCAAGGGGGGCTGCCGTTTCAGGGCTTTCATTGAGCCACTGAAGTTTTGCCTGTAAGTCGCCTCGAGCCTGGCACACTCCAGAAGGCAGGTAGGTGAAGTTTTATTTAGGCAGGATCTGAGGAAGTTTGTTTTTTAGTAAGACTAGGAATTTGTGTGCGGCATCTGGCATCAGTGCTGTTGCATCCACTGCTGGTAAATGAATGTGCGCCATGGCTACGCGTCAGCTGATTTGGGTTAGCTGCGCACTGTGTGTTTGGTGTACGCTGTGGGGATGGCGGCATTTGTTTTGAGTAAGTTTGTCAATAATCCCACTTTAAGTCAGATCAACAAGTGTAGGAAAAATGATTTGAGGAGCTGAAAGCTGCTGTTGTTCACGGTTTGGTAACTAGAGGAGTTTTTAACTTACCTGTTGAGGATCCTGCAGAGCTGGCCCAAGGCATAAGCGAACTGAGCTGGCCCAAGGCATAAGCGAACTAAGCGCCTGCTTAGGGCCCCGCGGCTACTAGGGGGCCCCCAAGAGCAATTAAGATTTTTTTTTTTTTTTTGCATGCATGAGTGACGATTTATATACGATCAAAATTATACTATTGTACAAAAACACAATTTTATGTGGTGCTGTTGATGTAGGCCTAGTGATTCTTACTGCCTGTCTTTAAATGTGAAAACTCCGCTGCACCGTAATGTGTGCCTCCTGCCGTGCAGTGCGCACTACACATCCAACTCGTGAGTACTTCCAATCAAAACAATGTCACAAAAAAGGACGTACCCTTCTGGGGCTGAAAAAAGAAAGAGGAGGAGAGAGGAAGAGGAGAAAAACGCCAAGACAAAGTTATGTTTGCAAGTCTTGGTAATTGAATGTTTATCAAAGAGATTTGTGTAGCAGCTAATAGCAAATTAGCTAGCTAGTTAGCTAGAAATGTATTTTTTTAACTGGCCAGTTGAATAGCTTAATATTCTTGCCAACATGTTTGTATTTGTGTAATACAGAACTTAAGATTGGGTTGATTCTCGGGGTTGGCCCTATATATTTTGGGGTTGTTGGTTTTTTTGGGTTTTTTTTGCTTCAAAACAACGTTTTTGCTAACGTTCAATAGCATTAATTACAACATCACCTTGTTAGCTAGCAAGATGGTTTTGCATCAGGCTACTAGTTATAGTTTGAGATATGTTGTTTGCACAAATTGCCGGGTACAAAGAGCCTGGCAATTCATGTGAGTAAAATAAACACAGTCCTTATTACATCAACTCATAAGTTATGTGAAACTTCCCCAGGAGCATTGTTAAAGTACTTTGGCACAGAAGCCCAGTCCACATCCTCAGGCTCAGCTGTGGGTAATACGTCAGGTGAGGAAGACTGTCACCATACCATATACGTTCAATTTCTAAGTATAAGGATTGCACCTAAAGGGAAATAAATTAAGTCAAAGTATCTAATTAATATGTGTGTATGTATGTATGTGTCTCCTCTTAGGTCCATCTCCGTCCTCTCCAGAGGTCTGTCTTGAACCCCCATCCTCTGTGCCCCCTGTCCCCTCTGTGTCGGCTACCACAGCAGATTTTCCTGGTAAGTTAATAGCAATACACATTTTATATAAATGTTAATTTATTTCATTAAGATTTAATTTAAGATATAATCATATTATGAGGGACTTCTTAGACAATGCACATTATCTTAAAATTTCTGAAGCAAATTTCAGTTGTTCAACCGGCAGAGTTTATCTTATGACAAGCAAAAATAAACTGATATAATGAAATTTTAATCATTTTTGTTATTAAAAGAAAGTAAGCAACATCATTTTCTAGTGTAATATTACATCTCTGGAATGATACAACTTTAACATGTTAATATGACACAAACGTTTTTTCCTTCTCCAGTCAAGGGTATGGATAATATAATCTGTGTCAGACACCTTGCTTTCCACAACATATGGACCAGCAAATCGAGCATGAAGAGCTGAACCAGGTATTGGCAATAGGACCAAGACTTTGTCACCAGCCTGAAATTGCCGCTCCACTGCCTTCCCATCAAACCTCTTCTTCATGCTACTCTGGGATGAGGAAAGGGCTTCTTTCGCCAGCAGGGAAGCATGATGCAAATGCTCCTTGCACTGTGAGACAAAATCCAACATGTTAGTCTTTGACGAGTCAGAAATGAATTATTCTTATAAAACTTTAAGGGGGACACGCACATTGTGACCAAACACAAGTTCAGCCGGACTGAACCCAAGAGACTCTTGTTTAGCCTCACGGATGGCAAAAAGAACAAACGGCACCCCCTCATCCCAGTTTTTACCTGCATCATAGCAGTATTTTCTTAACATGGACTTCAAAGTTTGGTGCCAACGCTCTCATACCCCTTGGGAGCATGAGTGATACCAAAAGTTTGCAAGGTCTGCTTGAAGGTTTTTGAGAGAAAATTAGTACCTCGATCAGTCTGGACAACCTTTGGTAACCTGAAGGTTGTAAATAATTTCGTTAGGGCTTTCGTGATCACTGGGGCTGTGATTTTCCTAAGAGGAATAGCTAGTGTCTAACATGGCTACCTTTGGTTGCTGTTTTTTGTCTACACAGTATGGATCATCACCAGCTCTGCCAGTGGACCCAGCTGAGTGGCCCTCTGTACTCTCAGATCAAGATAAGACTGAGCAGGTGATCAGAGGGCCACTGCCTATTAAGGAGAACTTTTCGTTCCCCAAAAAGCACGATGGCCAAAGCTTCCATTTTCAAACAAACAAAATTTATTCAGTTACAGGGCAACTGGTTTTAAAGATGCACAGATCTCAGCAAAAGAGACATGAACAAATGAACACCGAAGCAATGCTGAAACAGAAAAGGTTGTGAACCACAAAAAGGCACTTTGCTTATGAGATGCCTGATGAGCCACAATCCAATGCAATGAAGAGGCGGGAAGTATCCTTTTTAAATGCTGTGGTAGACTGTACCATCCAGTCTTTGGAGGACTGATTTCAGTCACTAGGGGAGGTTATAAGCACTTTTGGGGTTCTTTTCAACTTTGGCCAGCTTGACGCACACGTAAGGAAAGACCAGTGTAAACTTCTTAGAGACAAACTCACCTTTGGAGAGCAGTCTGATATTGATGGGAGTGCACTGGCTACAGAGATGGAGAACCTTCCAGAACTCCCCAAAGAGTTCTGTGAGAACTGCTCACTTACCTCTCTCAAATTGAGATCTGTGAGTTGTACCCAAATCTTTGGGTAGCTCTACGGATAGCCTGCACTCTTCCTGTGACTGTTGCATCTGCAGAGCGGAGTTTTTCCAAACTCAAATTAATAAAGACCTACTTAAGATCTTCCATGGCACAAGAAAGACTGAGTGGACTGGCAGTGATTAGTATAAACAACAAAGTTTTCGTACACTGACGTCATAAATGACTTTACCTCCAGAAAAGCCAGGAAACACAGGTTTTAAAGAGTGGGTGAAGTATTGAAAAGGGACATAAAAAGTCAAATGTGTGGATTAAGGTAGTTTATTTTGATTTATATATTTATTTATTTTTACTAAAGCTTTTACACATATTTATATAAATGTACATAGTTTTAAGACCTACAGTAATTGTTCAACTTTATATTTATTTTTTAAACTATGTTTGTTTACCTTGTTTCAGGTATCTGTTTGATATTTGATTAAATTCTGTCTGTTGTCTGTATTGTTTTTTTTATATTTATCGAAGTGATTTTAATTGTTGTTGTACTTTATTGTTGTTCAACTAAAAATTATTCTTGCACATTGCTGTTGCAGTTTTTCTTTTATGAAACAAAAAATCATAAACCAGATGACACTTCTACAGTAAATATGTTGCTTTATCACTTGGAATGTTGTGTAAATAAACCCCAGGCTGCTCTTGTAGCTGAATGTGCTACATTTTGAAATTAACAATCATATGTGGCACCCTTGACATCATTCATCATTCATTCATTGGTATTATTTGTATTATTATTGCATTGGTATTTATGTAATTAACTGGGCCACCCCCTTAAATGTGTAAAGATGTTAGGCTGACAAAAGGATAATGTAAACAACACTGCCAGAGCCACAATGAGTTTATAATAGGTGTGTGAATGATCAACAATTAATATTATTGGCAGAAATAGAGGGCCCCAAAATCAAATTTTGCTTAGGGCCCAATGGAGGCTTGGGCCGGCTCTGGGATCCTAGCTTGGTGGCAATAGTGTCCGCGAGTGGGGCTCATGTTACTCGCTCTGCTCCTCAGGTGGTTTGACTCCTGGCGTGAGAGATGGCGGCGCGGAGGTTAAACCTTTCACCTTGCCTTGGTTCGAGCCACTTTCCGTTGAATCTTTGCCTGGCTCTAAATTAGATGCTCGAGTCAAGTTGCGGATAAAACGCCTTCAGCTTGAGGCTCAAGAAAGGGATAAAGAGCGAGACTTCCAGCTCCAGCTGAAGAGATTGGAGTTAGAAGCAGAGACCTTGAAGCTGTGCCAGTTAGAGCTGCAAAGAGCCGCAGACATGTCTTCTATAATTGTGCGGTCTTCAGATTCTACTGCCGAGTTTGTTGTAAGTAAACATGTTTCTTTGGTTCCGACTTTTCGTGAAAATGAAGTCGAATCATATTTTGGTGCATTTGAACGCATTGCTATTGCGTTACAATGGTCACGAGATGTGTGGGCCGTCCTGGTGCAATGTAAAGTTACGGGTAAAGTGCAGGAGGTGTGTTCCTTGTTGTCAATAGAAGACAGTGTAATCTATGAGAAAGTTAAGGCCGCTATCTTGTGGGTATACGAACTGGTGCCTGAAGCTTACCGGCAGCATTTTAGATGCCTTAAGAAAACATCAGGCCATACATATACTGACTTTGCAAGGGAAAAAGGAGTATTGTTTGATCGTTGGTGCTCTGCCTGTAAAGTAGAAGATTTTGCTTCTTTGCGTGAGCTGATGCTGCTTGAGGAGTTTAAAAACTGTTTACCTGAATGCATCATGGTTCATTTGAATAAGCAGAAGGAAGGTGACCACACTGCAGCAGGCCGCTCCATTGGCAGATGAGTTCGTGTTCACACACAAGAGTGTGTTTGTACAGGGAAGTCCTCCCCAGGTCTTAAATGTTTCCCAGAAATCTGAAGATGCACAATCCACACGTGCTCCCAGCTCCACGCCATGTGTCAAAACTGAAAAGCTTTGTTTCTTCTGTCACTAACCTGGTCATATAGTAGCTGACTGTGTGACGCTCAAACGTAAGCAACAGGCAGTAGTGTCAAAGCTACCAAAAGGTGTGGGGTTGATAAAAATAGTATCTCCCTGTGAGCAATGCCACACTCCAGAAGGTCTAGATGAGTGTTTTAAACCATTTATTTTTAATGGATTTGTCTCTCTTACAGGAAAGGCTGAGGATCAGTGTTCAGTTACAGTTTTGCGAGACACCACTTGTTCGCAATCCCTCATTCTTGCAGATGTCTTGCCATTAGATGATGAGTCTGACTGCAAATTAAGTGCAATAGTTAGAGGTATTGAAATGGGTTACGTCTCTGCCCCTTTGCACCATGTTCATATACAGTCCAAGTTAAAGACTGGTTTCTTCCCTGTGGCTGTCCACTCCTACTTTCCTGTTGTTGGTGTTGACTTCATTATGGGAAACGACATTGCTGGTGGTAAGGTATAATCCTGTCCCTGAAGTTTTAAGCTCTCCAACTGTTGAGTTTGATGACCTAGCCCAGCGTTATCCAGACGTGTTCACGGTTAATGTTCTTACCCGAGCACAGGCTTATAAGCATGCCCAGGATATTGATTTATCTGATTCAATGTTTGCTTCTGCTCTGAGGACAGGCTGCCCCCTGTTGTTACTGCAGGAGCTTGTAAGTCAAAAGACACAGAAAAAGAAGCTGATACTCCTGTCCCTGCACCATCTCTGCTGATGACGTGCAAGGCACTCATCAGTGCCCAAAGGAGTGATTCCTGGTAAAGTGTTTTGCTGCAGCTGAGAATGGGTCAGAATACAGGTACTGACAAAGCATCTTTTCTTGTGGATGATGGAATATTGCTACGCAAGTGGGTGTCACACCTGGAGTATGCAGATGAGGACTGGGGCACTGTTTATCAAATAGTGACTCCTGCTGGTTGCCGACAGCATGTTTTGAACATGTCATTGTTGACTGTGTTGGGCCATTGCCCCAAACTAAATCTGGAAATGAGTTTCTGTTGACAATGATGTGTGTTAACTCTCGGTTCCCTGAAGCTATTCCTCTTAGGAAAATCACAGCCCCAGTGATCACGAAAGCCCTAACGAAATTATTTACAACCTTCAGGTTACCAAAGGTTGTCCAGACTGATTGAGGTACTAATTTTCTCTCAAAAACCTTCAAGCAGACCTTGCAAACTTTAGGTATCACTCATGCTGCATCCAGCGCTTATCACCCAGAGTCCCAAGGGGTATGAGAGCGTTGGCACCAAACTTTGAAGTCCATGTTAAGAAAATACTGCTATGATGCAGGTAAAAACTGGGATGAGGGGGTGCCATTTGTTCTTTTTGCCATCCGTGAGGCTAAACAAGAGTCTCTTGGGTTCAGTCCGGCTGAACTTGTGTTTGGTCACAATGTGCGTGTCCCCCTTAAAGTTTTATAAGAATAATTCATTTCTGACTCGTCAAAGACTAACGTGTTGGATTTTGTCTCACAGTGCAAGGAGCATTTGCATCATGCTTCCCTGCTGGCGAAAGAAGCCCTTTCCTCATCCCAGAGTAGCATGAAGAAGAGGTTTGATGGGAAGGCAGTGGAGCGGCAATTTCAGGCTGGTGACAAAGTCTTGGTCCTATTGCCAATACCTGGTTCAGCTCTTCATGCTCGATTTGCTGGTCCATATGTTGTGGAAAGCAAGGTGTCTGACACAGATTATATTATCCATACCCTTGACTGGAGAAGGAAAAAACGTTTGTGTCATATTAACATGTTAAAGCTGTATCATTCCAGAGAAGCTGTTTTGGGAAGGCAGTTTTTTGGCCCCTGCAGTTTCTTTGGTTTGCGTGGGATCCTCAGTGGACGATGATGGACTGACACAGCGGCATAGTGGTGAGCATAGTGGTAGATTAAGTAACTCTAAGATTCTGTTTCACCTGGAGTCACAGCTATCTTGTGTATCCTGTCTCAATATCAGCACACTGATATAGTGAACTTGATACGTGCCTACCCAACTCTGTTCAGTGATGTGCCTTCTCGGACCAATATAAACCATCATGACATTGATGTGGGCTCTGCTAATCCCATTAAACAGCATGCCTACCGTTGTCCAATCAGTAAATGAGGGGTGATGAAAAAGGAGGCTGAGTACCTATTGAAAAATAGGTTAGCCAAGCCCAGTCATAGTCCTTGGAGCTCCCCTTGCTTGTTATCACCAAAGTCTGATGGAACTCCTCGTTTCTGTACAGATTATCGTAAAGTTAATGTGGTGACTGCACCAGACTCATTCCCTTTACCCCGCATAGAAGACTGTGTTGACAGCATTGGTCCAGCTACAGCTATCACCAAACTGGATTTGCTGAAAGGGTACTGGCAGGTTCCCCTGACCCCCAGAGCTTCAGACAAATCTGCATTTGTAACTCCCAACCACTTCTTACAGTACACGGTCATGGCCTTTGGGATGAGAAATGCACCTGCCACATTCCAGCGCATGATGCATTTAGTCTTAGGAGATGTGCCCCACTCTAATGTTTACCTGGACGACGTTGTGCTGTACTCTGATTCCTGGACAGAGCACATGAGTACTCTGACGGAGATATTCCGTTGGCTGGCTGAAGTGTTGCTGACCCTCAATCTTGCGAAATGTGAATTTGGAAGAGCTACTGTGACTTACCTTGGGAAACAGGTTGGTCATGGTCAGGTCTGTCCAGTTGAAGCCAAAGTTTCAGCTATCCTGTTGTATCCTGCTCCCTCTACCAGATGTGAGCTCCGACGTTTTTTGGGGATGGCAGGATACTATCGGTGTTTTTGCAAAAACTTCTCTGTAGTGTAGCCCAGCTACTCCATTTGTTTGGACTACGGAATGTCAACATGCCTTGGATGCTGCTAAGTCCCTTCTTTGTAGTGCCCCCGTGCTGGATGCTCCAGACTTCTCTCTTCCCTTTAAACTGGAAGTGGATGCCAGTGCCTCGGGAGCCGGTGCTGTGTTACTGCAGGATGGCGCTGGTGAAATGAGCCACCCAGTGTCCTGCTTCTCAGTGAAATTCAAGTGTCACCAACTGAACTATTCAACCATTGAGAAGGAGATGCTAGCCGTGCTGCTCGCCCTCCAGTATTTTGAGGTCTAGTTGGTTCCAGCCCGGCCCCTGTTGTTGTGTACACAGACCATAACCCCCTTGTTTTTCTGTCATAGATGTACAGCCACAACCAGCGGTTGATGCGCTGGGCTCTATTAATGCAGGGCTTCAACATTGAGATTAGACACAAGAAAAGGTCGGACAATGTGGTGGCCGATGCCCTATCTCATGGGTGAGTTGTCTAGTTTGTTGCATTTTGGTACTTGTCAATAGTTTTAAAATGGTAGTAAAAATATGAATTTACTTAACAATCTCTTAGTTTGTTCTTATGGGTGGGGGTGTTATGGCCCTTGAGCCATTTGTGTCTCCTCCTCCCCTCCCCATTACCTGCAGGTGGTAGTGGTTAGTCATCAGGGCCTGGCCATTTAAACCCTGATGACTCTAGGTGTGGTGCCAGTGGGCCAGTCGACAGTGTGGAGCTGTATGCACATGTGACAGAATCCAAAAGGTGATGTGCTTGTGGCTGTCCTTGGCAGAGTGCAGAGTGACAACGTGAACAATAACTAGTGATAGCATTTTTTTTGTTTGTCGGTGTTACCTGATTTGTGTTTATGTTTCAGCCTGGTCTTCCTTTTGAAGAAGTCCCTTTTCGTTTCTCCCTTCGGTGAACTTTTCGTTTTCTCATAAATAAACATTTATGTTGAGAACCAATATACTCTGTTTCTCCCTTTTTTTCAAAGGAATCACTACCATTATATATATATGTTGCTCCCCCTAACTCCTAGACCCTTCGGGGACGTAACAGGGACAATCTGGCAGCTTGCAGGACAAATCAGAAGTCTTTTAAAGCTGCCAGTGACGAGGTGAAATTGGGGACAGATGAGAGAATAGAGAGCCCCAGCACCCGAAGACCACACCTCCAGCCACTGAAGCAAAGCCTGAACAAAAACTAAACAAACCTAAACCAAAAACACTGGAGTATAAAACTCAACATACACTGAATAAACTAGTTAGAAACTAGTGAAAACACAAGGGAACAAAACCATGACAATCAACTAGCTTATTAGCATGTTTTAGTAAGTGGCCAGTGTGGTTATCAAGCCAAGAGGTTTTAGTATTTTCTCTCAGCAGGAATCTTCTCACATCCACTGGGAATACTGACAGTGGTCAGCCTTCTGAAGGTGGAGCAGACTTGACAGCTGATTGTTGAGGAGATCAAAGCGAGCATAAAATATGTTACGCTCATCTTTCAACATGGCCTCACACATGATGGGGGCTTTGTAGCCCATCATTGGTCTGGGTCTCTTGTCACATATCTTTGGCCTCTGTCTAGTCTCTCCTGATGTTCCACTTTACCTCCTTGTCAGCTGTTAGTCCTGCTCTGGTGGTGTCACTTGACTGAAAGACAGCTTTTTGGCTTTGGATAGGGCCCTCTCCATTCAAATGGTTTAATTGTCTTTTTGATCACTGCACACACAATCATTATGGAGATTTCTGCAGTCTTTCAAACATTTACTGTATATTAAAAACAGGCCCCTGATTTCTGGTGGCTGCAGATCATGTGGTAGCCACTACAGCTGAGATTTAAAGCAAATATTAAGCAGGTCCTCTAATTGCCTCTAGGCTCCAATCTCTCTAAAAAGTCATTCTCAGGCTGTGTTGCTAGCAGCACATAACAGTATCCTCATATAATACAAACTAGGTTGTGCACTGTGGATTCACTCCCACCCCATCTCCAGCTCCTGAACTTTTATCAAGATTGGGATTTACCAGCATGACCAAGTTTTTTCTTTAGATACTAATTTCATAATCATTCTGTTTTTTTCTCCCTACTGTGAGTGTAGTGGTAACAATGATGGTTAGTTCGTTGGTTTGTTAGTTGGTCCACCACTTTTCTCCAAGACCAAAATATATCAACAAACATTGGATGGGTTATCATGCGTGTAATTACAGATATTGGTCCAAACAGGATGAATTCTACACACTCTGTCGATCCCCTGACTTTTCCTTCAAGAACTACCAGCAGGTCAGAATTTTCAATCATCTAGTGAAATACCCTGATATCTGTGAACAAAACATTTGTGGTAGCGACCTTGGTGATCCCCTTCTATCAGCAGCTCAAAATTTACATTTTCCATTGGACAATTTGCAATTTGTCCAATACGTGTGGCTATATCAATTGGTGTAGTTCTAAGGATGGCAATGTCTGTTGTCGGTTTCATGGCATAGGTGAAGTGGTTCAGTGAAGAGATGTTGAGGCATGTAATTACACTGAGTGAAGCCTTTCCCCCTACCTGCTTAGTGGACACAAAAAGAGAGGCCTCCCAAAATGTTTAACTATTCCTTTAAGTAGCATAGTTAGAGAGCTCCTTGAAACTCTGAAGCAATGACAAAGAGTGCATATTAGCAATCCCAATCTGCCAAATACCTGTAGTGACTTGTGAATCCAGTTCAGCTGGGTCTGGAACTGGGTCCATGAATTAGGCATGGTGGATCTATGGAAGAAAGAGCACTGCCGCATAATGTCTAAATCTCACCTGAATAAAAATGTATAGAGGCTTGACACAGAACACAGATTTCAGTTGGTTGAATTGCGAATCAATTGAGACTCCAGGTAAACAAACAAACAAACAAACAAACAATACGTTTGCTGAACAGGAGGAAATATTAATTCAAACCACTTTATTTTAATGAAGAATGGATAAGCAGAGACATTCATCTTAAAGTTGAGGATGATTTAGTTCCAAGTTACTAATACTAATTTATACTCATACTAATACTCCTTTATTACAGTATTTTGATATTTACTAGCAAATCAGCATGAGAAGTATAATCTCTCTTTTCAGAGCACAGTAGTAGCAATGTTCCATCCCCAAAGTTCCTATGGTGTGATCTAAACAGTGTCTTGATATTGATAGACAACACAAATTACCGTGTGATGTACATGAGTGAATACTGTATATTATCATCTACTCACACTAGGTTCAGAGACTAGACAGCCATCCCTATATGCCCAGTTGTGTTTGACTGAGCTTAACTAGGCAATGGCCACTGGTTCACTGATTTCAGATTAGCCTGCAGTCAGTGATGATGATGTGCAGTGACCTACACAGTGGAGGAGTGAGCTCTCCCAGTGAGGCCTCAGAACTCTCTGGCTAAACAATCAGCTGTTTAAATAAAGGACAATACTCAGATATGGTCTCACCCTGACATTGGGTAGACACAGAGAGAGTCTGGCAGTATTTTTCGCCCCTACAACACCAGATTGCGACGTAACTACAGCATCAGCTCTTTAGCAATAACTCCATTTTTCTTGCCACTGACACACAAGTCAAGTCAAATTTATTCATGTAGCCAATAATCATGAATCACAATTTACCTCAAGGTGCTTCACAATCTGTACAGAATCTTCACTTTTCACTTTCCTTCTGATGTCTAGTTTATCACCATCTATATACCTAGAGGAAAACATATGGCTGTGAGTGTCCTTTGCCTACCTTCACTTTCATCTCACTAGAAAAAGGCCCCTGGATCAAAGAGGGGACCTAAATCATACAACACCAATTCCAAAAAAGTTGGGATGCTTCTAAAATATTAATAAAAACAGATTGTAATGTTTTATGAATGTTGAAATTTAACAATATGAAAAATATTTGCTCATTTTAAATTTGATGCCAGCAACATGTCAGCTGCTCAACAGTTTAGGTGTCCATTGTATTTTTCCTTACATGATACGCCAAATGTTTTTAATGGTCTTCAAGTTGGGACTGCAGGCACACCAGTTCAGCACCCGGACTCTTCTAGTGCGGAGTTATGCTGTTATATGTGCTGAATGTGGTTTGGCATTGTCTTGCTGAAATATGCATGGTCTTCTCTGGAAAAGGCAATGTCTACTTGGCAGCATATATTGCTCCAAAATCTGTATATATTGTTCAGCATTAATGGTGCCTTCCCAGATGTGTAAGCTAGCCATGCCATGGGCACTTATACGTCTCCATACCATCACGGATGCTGGCTTTGAACTGTGTGCTGATAGCAAGCCAGGTGGGCCTTCTCTTCTTCAGAGCGGAGGACATGGAGTCCATGATATCCAAAAAGAATGTCAAATTTTGATATGTCAGGCCACAGGACAGCTGTCCATTTCGTCTGAGTCCATCTTAAATGGTTTTGGGCCCAGGGAAGTTGCCAGCATTTCTGCATCATGTTTATATGTTCTCCTCTTTGCATGTTATAGTTGTAACCTGCATTTGTGGATGCAGCGAAAAACTGTGTTCACAGAAAATGTTTTTTGGACGTGATTTTGAGCCCATGCAGTGATTTCCACTACAGAGTCATGTCTGTTTTTAATGCAGTACTGGCTGAGGGCCTGAAGATCACAGCCATCCAGTGTTGCTTTTCGGCCTTGTCTCTTTGGTACAGAGATTTCCACAGGTTCTCTCAATCTTTTAATGATATTATGAACTGTAGATGATGAAATCCCCAAATTCTTTGCAATTTTACACTGTGGAACATTATTCTGAAATTATTGAACTACTTGCTCATGCAGTCTCTCACAGAGTGGTGAACCTTTTCCCATCTTTACTTCTGAGAGACTCAGCCTCTCTGGAATGTTCTTTTTATACCCAGTCATGTTACAAACCTGTTGCAAATTAAGCTAATAATAAAAGTTAATATACAAATTAAAAAGGTAACAATTAATAACATTTTTTCAGTTTAAACATTTTAATATGTTGTCTTTACACTATTTTCAATTAAATATAGGGTTTAAATGATTTGCAAACCATCCAAATCTGTTTTTATCAAAATTTTACACAGTGTCCCAACTTTTTTAGAATTGGGGTTGAAAAATTAGAAAGTTATTAGTTGTTTGACTGGTCAAATATAGGCACTTGTTTGAGAATTTAAGTGTTAACATTGATAGCTGTATTATTTCTGAAAGCTCGACCAAACAAAACCTTGATTTTTGATTTTTGTCACATGTGAAATTCCAGTGTCATATCAAGTCTATTACCAAGACAGCATTTTTTCATTTTAGTAATATTGCTAAAATCTGACCTATTGTTGAGTGATGCTGATACCCTAATCCATACATTTCCAGGCATGATTATTGTAATGCCCATTTCCCTGGTCTCCCTAGTTGTACTACCAGAGGTCTATTCAAAGCCTATTCAAAATGCTGCAATTAGAAAAACCAACCAACCAAAAAAAAAAAAAAAAAAAAAATGTGACCATATAGTACTCATTCTGACCTCTCTTCACTGGTTACCGTTGCAAACTAGAACTTATTTTAAGTTTCTTCTTCTAATTTATAAGGCTTTGCAAGGACTTGCATACCCTCTTCACTGTCTAGATGCTAGTCTGCTTGTCATTCCTTCAGTTAACACAAAATCAATTGGCTTCAGAGCATTTGCCTACTTTGCCCCTTACCTCTGAAATGGCCTTCCCTTACATGTTAAAGAAACACGTTTAGTTCAAATCTTTAAATCAAGACTGATAACCTTCATTTATTGTCTGTTACAGTCAATGCCAGAACTGAAATCTTAGGCATGCCCATGACCTTCTCAAACATCCCTTCTAACGTTGATGCTTTCATGTGGTTGTTTTATGTTAAATTTATCTTACTATTTCATTTGCTTGCTGTATGTTTAGTCCTAGGTAATCTCTTTAATTGTTAACTGTATTGGGACCTTGATGTATGGTGATTCTGCACTTTAAATAAAATTAATTGATTCTGTATAACTTCGGGGGGTTCAACAGGAGGTATCTGTTCTTCGTTCTCTGCTCCACTTTGTAGGCACAAGCGGTGTAGTAGAGGCTGCTGTGGTTGGAGAGCTGCAGCTGCTGCTGATAACATTCTGAATGAAGAGCCTACAGAGACATAAACATCAGTTATCTTTTACTTGGGTAAACTTGACTTATTTATCTCACAGAATGTTAATGTACTTTGCAGACTATGGCTACAAATCGAAAGAGATTAAAAAAGATAGAAAGTGTTGGTATGGAACAGCACAACGGGTTCAGTACAAGAAGGTCCCAGTTCTTCTCAGTAATTAGACCATTCAGGTACATGGTCAAAACATATTGTTTTGAGGGCTGATAAACTCAATGCTAACTTCTCTGCTAAAGTAGTTGCTGGCTTGAGAAATTGCTGATGCCTGCCTTCCACAAACACAGCACCACCAGAGGGAGCCCTTGAGGAGAGGGACATAGAATGGCCAAGAAGTCGTCTGAAAGGCACCATGTGTTTGTTTGTTTTTTAATGTAATTCTATCACCTTTTTCTCTGTTTTCTCTAGCCATACAGCATCAATTTAGGAAAACAATTTCCAGGCTGGGGCTGCAGGCATAGGACCTGATAAAAATAATTGAATGGATTTGTAATGCAGTGAGTGGAGCAGCGTTCCTGTGGGGGATACATCAGAGAAAGCTCAGCCATAGTTATTGTTGAAAAATTTCATTGCTGCACACAGCCAGCCCTTCTCACATCACACAGTCAAACCACAACAAACCACTTTCTTCTTTCAGTATAACCATGTTGCTAATACAGATGACTGGAAAGCAGACTGGTAAAATCTCTGCAAATTGCAAGGTTGCACCATTATCTAAAGCAGAATGAAAATCCAAATGGCAGTCAGTATTCAAATTCATTCCAAAGCTGCACAGTCCGTGAAAAATCTTCATTAATACATAATACAACAGCAGTACTGGGCTCTCTGAAAGTAAACCTGCCGCATGTTGATGTCGCTGCAGTCAAAAGTTCAACACCAGTGTAACCTCACTGTCAGATCAATGTTGAGCAAATGGTCTTAATGAGGAGGTGAGTACTGAGTGTGCTGAGCAGTCTGTCATGCAGTGCAGCTCGTCAACCCACTAACAACCTGTGTGGCTGTGGAGGAGTGGAGCTGAACAGTGCTGAGGAAATGAGTAAGAGGAGATGACTTGGGATGAGGCTGTTCAGGCTTCTTGAGAGGCATTTGATAGGTTTTCCAGCTGAGGAGCTAGATGAATATCGTGACTGAAAATGATGGGACTGGTGTTTGTTGAATTTTCAAATCAGCGGCTAAGAGTCAGAATTTCTGAAATGAGAAGCAGGACAGTGAATCTGTAATGCTGTTGTCGCACCTGGGAAAGTAAGCTGCACAGATATTAATGTTAGTCTGCACATTAACTGCATCACCATTATTATATAAATTATCTGACAGCACTGAAATGTACAGAATCTAAAAATGTTTTATTTCAAATGTTCACATTTTCAAAATATAAAGAATATAAAACACAACAATAAACACCTGAATCAGAAACTAACTAACTTCGATGTTGACACACTGTAAATAACCCACATTAAAAGGCCGGTGCTCATCAACACATATAACATTGATTTTACTCATGCTGCCACTATGTTCTAGAATCAAAAGTTCACAAGGTGGGTGACTGAACACACCCTGCACTGCCCTGAAAGATGGAAAAAACTGATCTTAGAAAATGGGCAGGAGAGATGTGTGAGTGCTTTGGTTGTTTACTTTATTGCTCTAGCAACACTGCTAGTTATTCTGGTGTCTCCCTAATTAGTAAAAGCTAGTCTAAAGAACTGTATTTAGTTATTTACTCTTACACTTAACCATCATCATCTGCTCCACGTACCATTGTCTTGCACTGATGGATGTGCTGATTGCGCAGAAAATTACCCGCTGTACATCTACACTTACACAAGTTCTTTGAAAAATGTGAAGTTAGCTACACTGGAAACCGTAGTCACATACATTCCCAGGCCAGAGTGGGTGACACTGAATCCTATTTGCTGCTGACTAATGATAAGCGTGAATACAATGAGATTGTTATTCATGGTGCAGTTTTCCAGTGACACATGTACCTGCAGAAAGCGACAGAAGAGCACAAAACTACGAGAGAGGGAAGAAGTTGCATTCGTAAGATGCATTGATGAATGAATACAGGTGGAGGAGACAGAGAAGGAGAGGTAAGTTCAGTGCATCACGGGAAGTCCCCCGGCACCAACCTGGACCAACCCTAACAATAAGCTTTGTCAAAGAGGAAGGTTTTAAGCCTACTCTTAAATGTGGAAAGGGTGTCTGCCTCCCAAAAAGCTTCAATGCTGTGATGATGCTAGGATTAGTGAACAAACCTGTAAATTGATGTTAGTTGTGCTTCACACATGCTTCACATGCTAAACTTCTTTACTAACCTGGCACCCTCTATCCTACACACATCACACCTAGACACATAGGCTGTAACAAAGAACACACTCTCCCTCCCCCGGCAACAATCCTTGGGGTCGGCCATCTTGTGTGTATCCTTCCTTTAGTCTAGGCCATGTGGCCTGACATCTTCTGAACCGGCCATCTTGTTTTACTCACTCACTCACTCACTCACTCACACACACACACACACACACACACACACACACACTTGTATAAAGTACATGTTAGACTAGTATGTGTTTTGCTTTTGTTATTTGTTAATAAATGCTTGGAAATATACATGCTGTATCTTTAATGTGGTACAAGAGTGAATAATGCCAACCTCTACTCTGCTCCAAAATCCTTCATTTAATGAAACTGTAACAACGAAGTGGCTGTCATTTTCCCAACATAACAGTGCCTTGTGCGAGGCAGTGTACTGTTAAGGGTGGTGCCCCGAGGTGATCTGATGTATATCAGATCGCATTATTTAATATAATAAATGAATATTTCTGATAATTATTAATTATTATCGATAGCCAAACTGCCCATTAAGTTGATCCCCAACACCACTTTACAGCTACACTCAACTACAGAGATGGAGTTGGTGTAAATAAAACTCATGTTGATGATATGGATAGCCTTTTGCGTTCAACAGAAAGAAGCAGCTCAACGGGCCAGAATTAAAGCCATGAACAGCAACAAGCAGAATTTAGGCTTCACTCACATGAACCAATCAATATAGCACTTCAGATGGTTTGGTTAATACTTCCCAGAGCATGCACACCTCACAGCAGATGAACTTTTTTGTCTGAGTGAGTGGTGGGCTGCAGCATTTGAATTTTCCTGTTCTTTGCTGCACTGTACCAAACAGTGATGGATGATGTAAGGATGGACTGCACTGACTGTAGCTCTTCTGAAATCAACTGTCATCTTAACTGTCTTGAGTGTTTTTAACTTTGGCAGTTGTGACTCAACCAGTTCCCCCTGCCCTGGATCAGACCAGTGACAGTCTGGAAACTTGAGGAGATTTACAGAGAAACTTGTGGAGGCGTAGTCATGATGGTCAGAGGAATGGAGGTGTCACACTCACTTTTCTGTTAGGACCGACAGAGTCTCAGGTACAGTCAGCTGGAAGAGCTTGGCGTGGAGGAGCTCTGGCACAATTGTATTACATGCTGAGCTAAAGTAAACAAACAGAATCCTGGTAATCCATGGATTACCTATCTGTCAATGGGCTTGTAGTCATTGAACTCTGTAATCTGAACCTAGATTTTGGCAACAGGTACTATAGTGGAGGATTTGAAGCTTGCATGGACTGTCCTTTTGTTGTTGGTAATTTCTTGCTGGCCTTTCCAAACTGAAGATGTTAAAGGGAAATCCTGCATATCATTGGTCACTCATATTCTGAAGCACCCTGAGAGAGAGGAAGTAGCAGACCTAGAGGATGATGGCATGTCTGAAGTTTTGTCATTAATTGAAAAAATTACTGAAGTGATCAATGAAACCGATACACTGAAAACCCGGAAAAATTGATTGTGTAAAACATTTGCATCAAGTGATTGCCTCAAATGTTTTAAGTTATTGACAGTAGAGAAAATTATTTTTTTAAGTACAGTCTAATTAAATGTAGAATGTGCAGAATTCTACATTTCACATCTACATTTTATAGTCATCTATACTTAAATGGTTTAAGTAATCAACAATAGAAAAACATTGTGGAGTCTACTTAAAAGTACAATAGTCAAAACTTGATATTTTAAGTCAAATGCACTTAAAATCCTAGTTTTATTAAAGAAAATATGAATGCATTAAAAATTAAAATATTTGGGATAAGAAAATTCCAGTTAAAATCTTCTTTTATCAATGACCACACAGTGCAGGACATTTAATCTATTTTATTTAAAAACACAAGAATATCTTTTTAATATCCAGAAAATATAACATTTCCTTCCAAATACAATCACAGTTTTATTATTTTTTTGCTCTGTGAAGAATTTTGAAGTTTGAGGGGAAAAAAAACCCCACCTAGATGATCTAGTCCAAGAAGAACCATATACAAAATGAACAATTGCAAGATAATTTACTCCAGTCAGTGCAATTTGTGCAACAATCCAGACATGGACTAAGAACTGTGTCATGAGCACAAATGTGTCTTATACTGCAAGGTCATTCTTCAGCTTTTGAACCTTTGGAGGTAGCTCACTTCGACCTAAATTTAGCATTACCTGCTGAATGAAGGTAAAAGTGTTTTTCAAGCACTTCGAGTACTGCAGGTGGAGTGCGTAGGTAAAGCCAAACAAGAGACACGTTGCTTAAGGTAGGCTGCTGAGTTCTTCCATTACAAGGCCGCCCTCTAGGATGATCCCCACTTTTGAGGGGTTCAGTTGAGATGATGCTGGGCTTCGGGCTGTGTTGTCCTCAAAGCAGAGGATTCCCACTGGTATGTCCACAGAGTCTCCCTCATTAAGATTCTACATAGTGTGAGAAACAAGACAAAAAGAGGATATTAAGGTTAGCAGCAATTTGAGTACGATCAGCTGTATGGCCTTCTTTAATATTACAAATAACAAAGCCCATATGGGCAGGAGCCTGGTCCCCTCAGTCATAGCCATCTTGAGCAGTAGACCCCACCAATGTGTTATGTGTTTCTGTCATGATGTGTTTTTTTTGGGGGGTTTTTTGTCTGTTACTGTCCGTAATCCCTACACAAGGTGTACAGCAGTGAAAACACATTTCCCTCCTGGGACAATAAAGTCAAGTCTTATTATGATTCACTGTGTGTTTAGGGAAGTTTTAGGTGTTGTGCAAACAACAACAAATTTTTTTGTAGGAATCAAGTTGCTATACAAGTCTTTTAAATTTTTGCATCATTTTCAGTATAAAATTTACTAACTAATTTGTTCTTGCTAACATGGATGGTACATTTCCAAGTTAAAATCAACAGAAGTACAATGAGACATCTTTATAAATGGTTATTATCATGAACATCATCCCAAATAAACAAAACATAGAGAACACAGAGAATGGCAAAACTGATTCAAACACTGATCAAAAAACGTTACTCACCGAACTGCTCTTGAAGAACATAGATGCATCATCCCCAAGAATGACTGGAAGTCCTCTTAGGACAAGGCATCTAATGGCTGTTGGCTCAGTGCTCTGCAAAGAGGTATCACGCACATTTAAATGTAGAAGAAAGAAATGTTTCTGTAATATGAATGAACCAACCATTCATATCATTTCAAGAAAAAAATGAAATATCAACCCACCATTGTCTGTTGTAGCAGGTCAGCTAACTGCTTGCCTATCCGACCTGTCTTTCTCTTGAAGATTTCCATCAGGCATGGGCACAAACCATCAAGAACATGGAAGATTTCTTCTTTAAGATCTCTGCCAACAACCCTGTTAAACTCCAAGTAAACCTGAAAAATATGAAGCTCAAGTTTGATATTCAGGCATAGTTACTAATAAACATCTCAGAGCATGTGTACAACACAAATAAGGAAAAAATAATTAAAGGACACTTTCACAAACCTGGCTTCACTGAAAAAAATAACTCTTTGAATGAACATAAAAAAATCATGGAAAGTATTTCCACATGATTAAATTACTTAATTACAGCATTAAACAACTATTTTATTCTAACTTGTTGTACTTAGGTTGGGTCACCATAATTTATTAAGAATGAATCAATGTATTTACTATGATTAGATCCAATATAATATAATAGGGTTGGCCCAACTAATGTGCAATGTTTAAGTCCTACTCAATTTAACAGGTTTGGTTCAACTCATTTCCTACATTTAGGTCCAACATAATATGATTGAATCATGTGGAAATACTTTCCATGATTTAATTATCAAAAGTCAAAGAACAGCATTTGAGTTTACTGAAACTTAAGTTTCAACATAGAGTCAAAAGTGAAAACACAACACAAAACACACAGGAAAAGGTGCGATAAAATTATATTTTCAAAATCATAATATGCAATGTTTTCACCAGCAGTGCAACTGCTTGTCAACAAATACATCAGAGGAAAATTGACATTTCCTTTAAAAAAATTTTTGCACCTATGGTTTGATGTGATGGTGAACTCACATAGAATTTAACAATGAAACCCATATTCACAATGACATTTGAAACTAGAGATGCACACATTTTTAAAAAACAGACATTTAAAATATTAACAATGAACAATAGCTAGGGACATTTTAACAAGTCTCAATGTCTGCAAAGTTTGTTTCCATCCAAATGCATGATTATTTTTTGGGCTCCTGAGGGTAGTTCAGGTTTAGCGCATAGACAAGCCCAAACAACATTGCCACTGCAGAAGCCACATCACCCAACTCACCCATCACCTCCACACCCTCCAAACAATCCCAACATACTCTGGAGCATCGCTGGGCTCTGCACTCTCATGTCGAATAACGAAGATCCCAAAGACAGTCTCTGCAGTGGCCAATTGAGTGCTTTCGACATTCTGTGACTGTCTGAGAAAGAAGAATGAGTCTGTGTTACTGTCTGAGAAAGAAGAGAGAGTATGGAGTTTGTTATAATCAGAGTAAGGAGAAGAAAGGAAAATTTTAAAAGCCTCATCTTTTCACAATTCTAAAGCTAATGGGAATTCAGAGGAAAATCTATCAACTCAAACTTTGATAATCTCTTTGATGATGATACAGGTTAATTAACTTACCAGGTATTCTTTTACTAGCTTCTCTGGGTCTTCATTCAAGTACACACAGAGTGCTTTGAGGATGCATTCACGCTTGACCTCGACTGATTCAGCCTAAATATGCAGACCAGACAAACAAACAACAAACAAACAAAACATTAGAAAAACCATCTCAACAAGCCAGCGATGTGGGTTTCACACACTTGAGACAACTTTCAACTAAATTTACAGGAGGTCAAAATATTTAACATGGTTTGAAACTAGTGGATGTAAGGCAGTTACTTAAACACATCACTAGACAGTGCTGTTGCGCCGCTGGTTTTCTGCTGAGTTCAGCAATGTCGACTAGTTTGTCCTTTCTAAGGCACTGTAGCCGTACTAGGGCTGCACGATTAATCGTTAAAAGATCGCGATCTCAATTCACACATGTACGCAATCTCATTTCTAAACATGGACGATTCTTAAGCATTTTATTTCACGGGCTGCATTATAAGCAAGTGCCCCCAAATGCAGCACTGCCGCTGCCTCCTCCCTCAACCAACGGTAAAGCGTCTTTACAACACATTTTTGCCAGAATCGTGCAGCCCTAGCTGGTACCTGTTTGTGTGACCGCCACCGCCGTTTGTGCTGCAGTCTGCTGTTTACAAACATGCCTGTGCTGGCTGCAGCTCATCCTGTCTCATTCAGGTACAAAATAATGCTGAGCTCACATTCATATTAATATCAGGGTTGCACAATTTTGTGAAAAAGTCATTGCGATTATTGTGGGTAATACTGTGATTTGGGATTGCGACACAAGTCTACTACTTGCTTGGTCATCAAGGAAAATGCAAAGATTTTCCCCACTTTTGCATTGATAGTGTATGGGTCAACCAGCTGAATGATATGAATTTTTTTAGAATTTATTAAGATACTGTTTTAATGCTTATGCACTTCAACATCAACATCAGAAATAAAACGTGTATTTACAATAACACATTTGAACTTGTTGTGATATTAAAACATGGTTTCCCTCCTAAGATTAAGCATCAGATGTGTATAAATCATGTTTAAGTTTGCCCCTTTAAATTGAATCGTTTTTGCGTAGTAATAACACAAGAATCAACATACCTGGGTATAGGTGATGTGTAGGAGAAACCATGACGTTACATATAATTTGTAAACAGGTCCAGCCGTGCGCGATACGCATTTGATTCATTACAATGGGGGGTAAAAAAAAAAGACGTTAACTGTAGATGCTTGAAGCTTGGCACACATCATTTAAATTATAGAGCTCATTAGTTTTTTATGTTTTTGTATATTCTCCACATGCTGTTGTCTCTTAAATTAGTATGATGTAAACGGAGATTGAGCAAACTTGCCTGCAATGAGTGCTCCAGCATATTGAACGTTTTAGATGTGACGTTGTCAGCAACACAATGATTAATCAAATGTGTTCAAGTTAAACTAAGAAATGTCAACCTCGGTCAGAAAACAGCTGCAAAATCTCTCACTGAAGTGTTGATGGTGATATGACCACTTCCACGAATAAAAGGCGAAAATTGCGTGTCTGGAGTGAGTGTAAGCGGCAAGGTTAAACTTCGTGTTAACGTAAGGAAACAACTCGCCTTCATCCTAGCTAACATGCTAGCTGCACGTTAGCTCACAAACCACATTAAGAAATCACACAAAAAAAACAAATAAAATAGTGTTACAAAATATTACAGTGTGCTAATGGCGTTATATGCATAATTTTATTTGGACTTAGGTTGACTGTAACAGATTTCACCTTACCTTCTTCAGATGAATGAATGAATCGCCAATAAGTGCCAAATCACTCCTCTCCTCTCGCTGCTGTCTTCTCGCGAGGGCTGGCGGGATATTTTGTGGCCACGCCTAGTAACTTCAGCCTGACTATAATGTTTCGAGTTATCTGAACATGATTCAATCGAACAAATGTTATTTAGCAGAACTTTATACAAAGGCTACATGATGTAATTACGTTCACCTTGGAAATATGAAATTATCTTGTTTAAGATACATGTTACAATTTAATAAGCCTAATAACCACCTAATTTCCTTTTTTTCAGTGTTTCAGTGAAAAGTGCTGGCCATCGTTGGACCATCTAGCACGGGCTTCTCTCATGACCTGTAGGTCCTCTGTGTCAGAAGTCCTTGGCGTTTCAAAGGCATTTTAGTGTGGCTTTCAACAAAAATAATAGTGCAATAAAGTAGGCTAATGTTTTGTTGTTGTTTTTTTCATTTTTTCAAAACTACATTTCAATAATTCGAATTCTACACTACTGATGCAAAACTATACATAGAAAACACACAAGTAGAGTCTACTCCAAAAACACAATGCTGAAATCATCAAATGCTCACCTAAGTCAACCTCAAATTTATGCATATTCAAACATACATGTTTCATACAAGAAAAGTTCCAGCAGTTTCTAATGAGTACTTAAATAGAGAAAGTAGCTCACCTCGTTCTGAGAGAAAATGGCATCCTCTTTACTGGAGTTCAGACTTGCGAAAAACAGAAAAATGCAGGCTGAAAATGTATCGTGTACGCAAAGTGCAAATGCCTCAAATTGCTCTGTGAAAAAGAAAATGGTGCAAATCTGTCTGTATCCTGCGAGGGACAAGCCCAGACTTGGTTTGAATTTTAAGCCAATCACAACAGGGCAGCACTGGCAAGGAGGTAAAACTTGATTAAAATGAGTACATTCAATGTAAAAAAAAGTAACACAGTTAAGGCAAAAACTAATGACTCACTGTGTCAGTCCCCAGTTCTTGCTAGCCCCCCAGTAAGCATGTACCTCTCTGCCAGTGTTCAACAACAGCCAAGCCCATGCTGGCAGAAATATTTCAAAATTTCTGGTCAAATTGGAGAACCAGGCCAGAAAGACAGACTAACATTCTCCAGCCTTGCTCATCAGATTGAGAATGGATTAAATAGAGGTTATCCTGAAATCGAGATAGTAGACGCTGTAATCAGGGTCATATCCCCTGGCTTGCAGCTACATAGCTATTTGGAAGGGAAACCCTACCTAACTCTTCCCACACTCCGATGCATCCTGCATTCTCACTTTCAAGAAAAGAGCGCAACAGAGCTTTACAAGCAGCTAGCTTCTGAAGCACAACATGGCAAAGAGACCCCTCAGAGCTTCCTAATGCGAGTTTTAGACCTAAGACAGAAAGTACTTTTTGCATCTCAAGAGTCAGAATCAGGGCTTAGGTACGACCCAGCTCTAGTTCAGCACATGTGTTTGCATATAGTGCTGACTGGTCTCCAGAATGACAGCATTAGGATAGACATGCAACCTCTTTTGCTAAATACTGAGACTTCAGATGAGCTGTTGCTGGAGAGACTAAACGTTGCTTGTGCCAATGAAGCAGAAAGGCATAACAAGAAGAGGCTTAGCACTCCACAGTCTGCAGTAAAAGTAAGTGCAGTCCAGTCAGAAGATCTGCCACCTACAAAGTGGCCTGTGAAGGAGACCAAAGTAAAAGTACCCCCTGAGCTGTTAAACGAGTTAACCTGGAGACAGGTGTTGCTTTTCTTAAGGGTCTCAGTGCAGAAATAGCTCAGATTAAAGAGACATTACAGCAGCCTATGTTTCAGTCACAGCCTTATGCCCCGCCCCCAGAAAGGAGACCAGGCAGGGACCCCCAAACACCTTTTCCACCACAGCAGTATTATAGCCCCCACATCCAGCCCCAAGTACCTACTCCAGTGCAGCCTCTGTATGCGTCTCACCTGTACAACAACCGCTCTGCCCGGGTCCAGAGAAGCTGTTTTGTTTGCCAGCAGACTGGAGTAGATGAACGCTGCATGCACTGCTACCGATGTGGGAGTGGAGAACATTTTCAGGCAGGATGTAAAATCAAAGGAGTCAGACCATCACGAGAGGCCCCTTTAAACGGGAAATGGTTACCGCTGAGGGACGAGTGTTAACCATTGCCAGAAAACTGTGGCAATGAGGGTTCTCTGAAGACACTGAAAAGACTAAAAAGTACAACACTGTAAGGAAAGCCTTTCCAAGTCTCAAGAGAAACAAGGTGAGAGCTTTCATACAGGCTGTTAGTGCAGAACAGACAGATTAATACGCAGTAAAGACAAAGAAAGAGATGGTTGCAGTACCGAAGCACACTAATATCCAGATTGAGTGTCGTGTAGCTTCTCAGCCCTTTAAAGATGACATGACTATGCTGTTTCAGCCAGATCTGAACCCCCAGTGGCCAGATGGTCTCGAGTTCTATGACACACTAGTCAAAGTAAAAAAGGGTGTTTTCCCAGTAATCACAATAGATGTGTCTTATCCAACTGACCATGACATTGTTTTGCTAGGACGCACTTTAATTGGCACAGTTCAGACAATCATGACTGCTACTGTTACCTGCTCAGATTTTTGAGAAAGCTCAAACACCAGTTGCAGTGAATCACACCAGTGTCCAGACCAATAATGCTAGTGAACAGTGGGATCCACCAGTCACTTAGCAGATGACCAGAGACAGGTAGCCAGACAGATGCTTAGGGAAGAGTGTCATTCCTTCTCAAGATCAGACAATGATATTGGCTGTATTGAAAGACTGCAAATGACCATCTCCCTCAAAGACTCTGACCCAGTCAAATGCACATACATATCAGTCCCATGGCCTCTTTGCCAGGAGATGAAGGATTACCTCCATGACCTCATCACGCAGGGCTGGGTGAGAAAGTCAAACTCCTCAATCTCTTCGCCAGTTGTGTGCATTAGAAAAAAGATGGCACCTTGTGTTTATGTATAGATTACAGAGACTTGAACAGAAAGACCCATCCAGACTGCCAGCCTATCCCCTGTGTACAAGACATCATGGACAGTCTGGGTGGTAATTCCTGGTTCTCTCTGCTTGACCAAGAAAAAGCTTACCACCAGGGATTAATCTCTGAGGAAAGCAGGCCATTGACAGCTTTTGTTACACCATGGGGACTCTATGAGTGGATACACATCCCATTTGGCCTCATGAACGCCCCTGCCGTGTTCCAACGTTGTATGATAACATCTGTGTTCCATATCTGGACGACACACCAGTCTTTAGTAAGACCTTTGACAGTCATGTAAATGACATACAACAAGTGTTGAGATGCCTCAGAGAGTATGGCATCAAACTTAAACCAAGTAAGTGTGATCTCTTTAAGCCTGAGGTCTGTTATTTAGAGAGAATAGTTTCTGCAGAGGGCAGTAGAGTTGACCCAGCTGACTTTGAAGCTGTCAGGGCGTTGAAAGACATCAGACCACAGAATGTGGGCCAACTCAGAAAAATGCTTGGCTTAGTCACCTACTATAGGCAGTACATCAAAGACTTCTCCAGGAGGATGAGTTGTATGTATGACCTCTTAAAAGCGGACCCTGACGAGCCCCCAGAAAAAGTCAAAATCAAAGAAAATGAACCATGTTGTGCCCTCAAACAAGCCAATCACATGGACTAACCAGCACCAGCAGGCACTTGAACAACTAACTGACTGTTTGCTTCACCCACCAGTGTTAGGCTTCCCTGATTTCACTCAGTCTTTCATCGTACACACTGATGCGTCACACCAAGGGTTGGGAGCAGTCCTTTACCAAAGACAAGATGGCAAGCTTAGAGTCATTGCATATGGCTCCCACACACTAATAGCTGCTGAGAAAAACTACCACTACCATGCAGGTAAGCTTGAATTCCTAGCTTTAAAATGGGCAATCACTGTCCGTCATTGCTGCCACGATTCAAGCAGTTGAGGTACAGGAACCGCTTGCAAATGTATTATTTTCAGCTGTCTGTATGTCAGTCTCAGTTGCAGATGAGATGGCCAGTACATCAGTCAGCCCCATACCAAAAGATCAGTTAAGAAAGGCACAAGAATCTGATCCATTCATTGACCCTGTGCTAGGATGTAAAAAGTCAGGCTCTAAACGACCAGCTAGAGAGCTGGAGACGCTCAGCCTGAAGACAAAATGTCTGTTTAGAGAATGGGACAAATTGACAATAGACAGTGATGGTATTCTGTACAGAACAACCACAGTGTGCAAACAGTTAGTCTTACCAGGGCAATACAAAGGAAAAGTACTGAAAGAGCTGCACAATGACATGGGGCACCAAGGTGTTGACTGCACAGTATCCCTAGTACGTGACCGTACTACGTGAACCTGTTAATTTACCATGGTTAACTTAACATTCAGCAGCACTTTATTTTCTTCTGCTTCAGCAAGTAAAGCCTCCACAGCTGATTCTGATCCTGATTCATGGTCAGAAAGTGAACACGATGACTCTGTCTTGGATGAGGACTATAGACCTGAGAAAGATGACCGCCCAGATAATGATAGTGATGCAGACATGGCTCAACATAGTGAGGAAGAAACAGGAGAGGAGGGAGGAGGTGAGAGGGAAGAAGAAACAGGAGCTGAAGCTTCTGCTGTTAAACGTCACAAAGATGGGTATTGTTACGCCTGGGAGGAGCATGAGGGCTCCCTCAGCAGTGAGGTTTTTGCCCATCTACAGTGCAAACACTTTGAGTCGATCCTAGGGGCCAGCCCAAACATTGAAAAAGTCATAGTCTGGAGTGATGGCTATCAATAAAAAATACCAATGTGCTTGCTAAAAAATGTGTTTTTTCTTGTTTTCCGAAAACGTTCAAATATGACTTAGGCAACTATGCTATTAGGCTAACGACCACACCCTCGAAACATTTAATGTTTCAAGGGTGTTTATTTCATAATGTTATGTTATAATGTTGTTTGCTGAACAAAAATAAGGTTAAAGGTTTACTCAGTAATTGACACAGTAGCCTAACCTGGATCTGAGAATCTGAGATCGATTGCTCCTCCCTCATACCTGGGGATCGTGCAATGTTTTCCTCATTGGTCTCAAGCCATCGCTGAGGTCACATCACCACTTCTGTGATTATTTCTCCCCATTTTTAGGGGCGTAACAGAAGCACTCATTGCTCTTTCTGTTTTAGCAACTTTGCTAATTCCACATTGTTTACACACTATTCAGTTCCTCTAGTTACTTTAGCTTAGCAGTTAGCAATGGCTTTTCTCTCTCTCTCTCTCTCTCTCTCTCTCTCTCATTCACACACACACACACACACACACACACACACTCCTGCTCTCTGTTGTAGCTCCTGCTCCTGCTGCAGCTGGGGGACACCAGGGAGGCTTGATGGCTGTATGAAGGAAGCATAGCCCTAAGCAGAATAGTCTCTCTGCAGAATCTTCTTCTATCGGCCCATTGTTTAAGAACCTTTGAATTCTTATTACTGTACTACACACTGATAGGCAAAAATTCCTATACTAGAGGTCTATCTGATAGTACTGTAGCTAAATTTAAGGTGAGTAATTGATTCCGACATCAACATTCAGTTCAATGCAATTAATAACAGAGGACAAACTTTACTCCCTCCCAAATGTATTGCCTTTCCGATTTTACTGGAACCTCACTGTGAATTACTCTAAACTGAACTCCCAAAAGCAAAGAAGGCTAGCTCCATGGTATAACCACCAAAACCCAGAAATTAAAGAAAACATTGTGAAAACATGAAAGGAAGTTCTCACAAACTTGAAGAATCTCATTTAGCCTGGCAAGATAGTCTAATGACATATAGAAAGGCCCTCCGCAATGCCGCTGCCGACAGCTGTGTGGTGTCTTAGTCTGGGACTCTGTGCTGTTTTCTCAGTGTGTTTGATCTGGTGTTTGTGGAGCAATTGTGTTGGCTTGAGGTTGACTGTGCTGTCGTTTTGACTCTGTGGAAGAGTTTCTCCGGGGGGAGACGGTGGAGGTTGATTTAAGCTAACAATGCTAACGGGAGTGTCTGGTAGCCACAGTTATTAAAACTGCTGAAGTCAAAATGTAATAAGGGTTTTAATATATGGTGTATAAAACTTTTGAATGAAAGGCGGAAAAGTTAAATTCAATCCAATTCAGTTCAATTTTATTTATATAGTGCTAAATCACAACACAACAGAAGTTATCTCAGGGCACTTTTCATATGGAGCAGGTCTAGACTGTACTCTTTATGATAATATTTGCAGACACCCAACAATTCCCATCATGAGCAAGCACTGAACTGAACTGTCTGAAAGGCAGGAGGCCTGAGGACACATAACAGATTACACTTGCACACAGACATATTTCAGTCCACTGAAATAAGCCTTTGATTCATTACAATGTAAGTGAATTGCTTGGACTGCACAGTTCCCCTCAGTACAATTTACCACAATGGGCAATGAGGCATGATTTACAATGATATACTGAAGGCACACAACACTGCTTTCACATCAGATGACATGCAGGCCACTGTGCTTCCTGTGGACCACCAGCCCCTCACACTCTCCAAGAAAGGCTGCTGGGCCCAATGGCATCCCTGGGGTCCCTAAGGTCCTAACTTATATCTTCAACCTGTCATTCAAATGCCCAGGCAACTGTTTCCAGATGCTTCAAAACCACCTCCATCATGCTGGTGCCAAAACATTGCATTGCAGTGAGCGTAAATTACTATCCATCATTATAAGTTCCGCATTCAACACCATCATCTCCTCCAAACTGATCACCAAACTGAGTGATGTTGGCATCAACACCTCCCTCCAAATGAGAGGGAGAATGATATATACATATATATATACACACACACACAATATTTTGTAATATTTTAGGAATATAACACAATTGTTTTGTTTTGCATGCAACCTTTTCATTTTCATTCACTATAGACCATTTTCATGACAGACTGTTAGGAAGTGAGACCGAAGCAGCTTGAAATGTGGTAGGAGGCAGGCGAAGGAGACTTCCAGGTACAAAAAAAAAGGAGTTTATATACAAAATGTGGCAACATGCTACATGTGTACTAAAAATAAACCCAAACAAACAAAGAAAAAACTAAACAGTTAACTCAGCTTAACTGAACAAAACTCAACTCATACGAACTCAAATTAATGTAGCATCAAGTGCACACAACTACACTGACAGTCAATGACCAACTGCTTAAATAGACTCTTGTCAACAGGAGTCAATCTCGGCAGCTCCATCAGCACGGGTACGCACCAATACTTCCCCTAACAGCAGGTAAGTGACACAGACATTTTCACAACATATTTCATATTCAAACACTACTACAGTGCCAGATAATGTACTTATAGAACCACGCTTAAATAAATAACTTCAATAACATCAATAATTAATTTAAACAAAATTTACCTCCCACCCCTCTTACTTGGTTTCACCTGGTGACAGTGATGTCACTGGCGATGTCACCCAGGGTATAAATACAGGGGATGATATACTTAATCCTCCTTTTGTCCCTGGAGCATGTGGTGAGTAAGGTAAGTAACAAAGGTAACACAAAACTAAATCAATAAACAATGACTAAGCTTAACAATTACTTGTATATTTGTTTTCTTTAATCAGAAATGTGGATTGTATCTGAACTTTTAACTAAACCTAGTGCAAACACAAACAAACCCGGGATAGCCTGTATTCGCTGGTTACACATGAACGATGGAAATATGACTAAAGCAAACAATTAACAAGCATGGCTAATTTAGTGTAAGATATGAAATTGATTAAACAAATGGGACACATGGTGTGTTCTCACCCACTTTGTCACAGACAGGCTGCAGAAAAAAACACGTGTATATAATAACAGTGGCTCTATTCCATTAAGCATCCCAATCAAGTAAGGGTGAACATGCATCAGCAGCAAAGAACAAGCACACCTAAATGGAATACAGTGATCATTTAGATTATTAATTCCAAGTCTATAGGTCTGCCATTAAGAGAGTCTATTGTAATTGCTTGTACTTGCCACAATTTTTTGAGTACCAGGTCAAGTTGCCATCCGAGACCCTCAAGATCACCTGAAGATGTTTCAAACTAAAAACCTACCAGGAACTGCCAGTGATGCTGCTGGAAGGTTTTTAATGTGAAACATCTGTACAGAAGGAGTTGAGTTGAGTTGAAGAGATGGGCTCTGAATTAGAGTTTGCCCAGAGCACCAAAATCAAGGACAGCTACTGTTTTCAAGATTTGAACTGTTAATGTCCAAACATATCTACAGCAGCTTTAAATAGAACATTGTGTAAGCAGAACCCTAACTTAAAAATGTGTTAACTAACCACAACTACGTAACTTATTGGAAGCAGCCATTGATGCATTTCCACATACAACTGAGGTGGAAATCACAACTGCACTGGGAACCTAGACTCCACATCTGTTTATTTAGACAACTAACTGTCAATAATTTGGGAACAATACATGGTGTCAGGTAATATTAGTACAGATTGACCTGCCAATGGGAGATGGAGAGTACCGGTGTCCCCACGCCATGGATGGATTGGGATTTGTCTAACCTTCCCGATGCTTGGAGAGTTTCGCCAGCATGTTGAGCTGGTGTTTTCCGGTCCCCTACATGCTAAAGAAGAAGAGGAGAAGTGCAGCTATTTGCAACTTTGGATCGGTGAGAAGGGCTGCAACATATTTAACACATGGACTCTTACAATGGATGAAAGGAAACTGCTGAAGACATACTACGACAGGTTTGAAGAATGTGACGCCACAAGCAAACCCAATTTTCACACAATATAAATTTCATGAAAAGACACAAGGGGAAAATGAGAGTTTTGATCTGTTTGTGACTGAGCTAAGGCTGCTAGTGAAAGTAGTGTTAGTAGTGTTTTTGCCATAAACTCACCAAGAGTGCGTGAAAACTACTTTGCCACAGTCCAGACCTCACGCTAGAGAAAGCTATTGACATTGCTCATTCCCCGGTCCCTGGTGTTACGTCCTCGAAGGGTCTAGGAGTTAGGGGGAGCAACACATGATATGGGGAGTGGGGATGGACCCAAATGCAACACACAGTAATGGATGGTGGGAGAAGGCCTTTAATAAGGGCAAAAGGAAATCTTGCCAAACAAAAACTCACAGCAGGGTAGTGTCCAGGACAGTCCAAAAACCAGGAGAACAGGCAGACAAAAACCACAAACATGAAACAAGAAACTGAGCAGATCCAAAAAATAGCATACAACTGACGGGCATGAAGGAAACAAGAACGAGGAGAAACAATCCAGCAAGTGCTGTCAGAAATGGAGTGGCTTATATAATGTCCTGATTAGTTGTTGGCTGCAGCTGGGAACACAGGTGACAAGATGAGGTGACAGTGGCTGACAGGTAAGGTGAGGCAGAGGTGGGGTGAGTAGAAAAGTACTGGGATCTGAGGTGCGAAGCTATGGCAGGTGAATAGTGACAGACTAACAGAACTTAGACAGGTAAACTAAGACAGGTAAACTAAGACAGGACTACAACTGACAGAACTATGACAGAACACAGACAGAAAACCAAGACACAGAACTAAGACAAAACTACAAGACAGAACTAAGAAACAGAACTAGGACAAGACATGACAGCAGAGACAAGGAACTAAGACCAAGACAATGAACTAAGACAAGACTGGACTATGACATGACAAGGCTATGACATGACTAAGAAGAGGCTGACAGAACTGAAAGAACTAAGACATGAACAGAACTATAACAGACTAAGGCCAAACAGAAACTAAGACTGAATTATGACCTAGGACAATGACAGAAAACTATGACATGAAAACTAAGGAAGGTAAACTAAGACAGAACTAAGGCAGACTGAACTAAGACAAAACATGGCAGGACTCAGACATGACCACAGACAGGGAATGGAAACAGATAAGGCAGGGAAAGACTAGGGCTGAACCAAAACACGACAGGCAGAACTGTGGCAGAAACGAAATGGGACTTCTTCAAAAGGAAGACCAGGCTGAAACATAAACACAAATGGTTAAATCAGGTAACATCGACAAACAAAATAAATGCTATCACTATTGTTCACGCTGTCACTCTGCACTCTGCCAAATACAGCCACAAGCACATCACCTTTCGGATCCTGTCACACACACACACACACACACACACACACACACACACACACACACACACACACACACACACACACACACACACACACACACACACATACATACATACAGCTCCATGCTGCCGACTGGCCCACTGGCACCACACCTAGAGTCATCAGGGCTTAAATGGCCAGGCCCTGATGACTAACCACTACCACCTGCAGGTAATGGGGAGGGGAGGAGGAGACACAAACGGCTCAAGGGCCGTAACACATGAGCTATCACAGCAACAATTAAAGACAATGGTTAGCCCTGTTGCTAGTCAGTCCATGCATGCAGTCAACAGGAAGACAACCAAAACAGAACAAGCACGCCGTGGACGCAAAACGACCATCAGGACAGACGGGGACAGTGCCGTTAGGAGCAGAGAGGGCAAGAGCACAGCTGCACAGAAAACTGCCCAGCAAAAGGATGGCAACGTAACAAATGCAAGAAATTTAACCATTTTGCTAAGGTTTGTAGGACACAAACACCACAGAGACAGGCAAAATTTAAGCCCAAAAAAGTGCATGCTGTCTCAGACTGCACAGAGCAGACATCACCTGAGCTGTATATTGACACTATAACAAAACTATATGCAAACACAGCCAGAGAACAGGCATTTGCAGAAGTAGAAATAGGCAAAGCAAGGCACAAATTAAAGTTCAAAGCTGACACAGGTGCCTAATGTGATACCAGCACACATGTTCCACGGAATGTTTGGAAGTGTAATGTTAGGCCCATCAGACAGTGCCATCTCAGGATATGGAGGACACAGGCTTAAGCATCCGGCCTGACCCTAACAAGGTCAAGGCGATCAGAGAAATGGCTTCCCCACACAGCAAGGCAGAGTTGGAACAGGAGCTGGTCATCTACCTCTCCAGGTTTGCCCCCAGACTCTCAGACAACTGTTAAAAGAGAGCAATGAGTTTGTGTGGGACTCAAATCATGACATTTTCAACTAGCGAAAGACCTGCTGACACAGGAACCTGGCCCTATACTCACATACTTTGGCCACGCAAAGGATGTTAAGCTGCAGGTCGATGCATCAAAATGTGGACTAGGAGCCGTGCTACTCCAAGGAGAGAAACCAGTCTCATACACATTCAAAGCACTGACTGAGACCGAAGAAAACAATGCTCAGATCAAAAAGGAGCTGTATGTGGTGCTGTTTGGATGCAAACGGTTTCACCAGTATCTCTACGGTTGATAGGTGGTTGTCGAGTCAGACCACAAACCGCTGGAGTCAATTATGCAAAAGCATCTGGCAGCAGCTCCCCCACGACTGCAACAAATAATACTGCAACTACAGCGGTCATCATTACACATAAGCCTGAAAAACAAATACCAGTTGCAGATACACTTTCCAGAAAGCCCATCGAGTGCAGTGAGAGTTCACTGAGTGAAGGTATGGACTTGCAAATACATACCGTGGTCAGTAATGCAAAAGTAAGTGACAACAAAATGGCAGAGATCAGAGCCGCCACAGCGCAGGATGAGCAGCTCTCAATGTTGAGGCGGGTCATCACCTCAGGGTGGCCCAAGTCACACAAGAAATGTCTGCCTGCAATTTCAGCGTACTGGAATCACAGGAACGAGATATCAGAAACAAATGGCATTATGCTAAAAGGAGAAAAAATCATCGTGCCCCACTCACCCAGAGCAGAAATGCTTTCACACATTCACACAGGACACTTAGGGATCGAAAAATGTAAGCAATGAGCGAGAGATGTTCTTTTCTGGCCCAGAATGGGAAAACAGATAGAGGCATTGGTAGAATCCTGCGACATCTGCCTGGAGCAACGCAACTGCATCCAAAAGGAGCTGATGATATCACATCCTATTCCAGAGCAATCTTGGCAGGTGATCGCCATGGATTTGTTCATGTGGAACAACACCGACTACATCGTTGCTGTTGATTACTACAGCAGATACTTTGAGGTGGAAAAAATCACCAGCCTCACATCCAAGTAGTACCAAGTACCACAGGAGTACCACAGATGCTAATCAGCGACAATGGACCCTGTTATAGCTCGCAGGTGTTCAAAGACTTTGCTTGTGCATTGGACTTTGAACACATCACAAGTAGCCCACTGTACCCACAGAGTAATGGATTAGCTGTAAGGACTGTCCAAACAGCCAAAGCCCTCATGGACAGTGCGCACCCACAGCGGACAGACCCCTATCTGAGTCTGTTGGAACACGGAAACACACCCGTTGATGGACTGAAATCACTAGTGCAGCTGTTAATGAACAGGTGTCTGCATTCAATCCTCCCGACCACTGACAAACAACTTGAACCAGAGTTTGTCTGCTGCAGCACAGTTCGCAACAGGAGGGAAACCTGCCAAAAACGATAGAAACTGTACTACGACAGGACTGCAAAGACCCGGCCTGCCCTGCCAGCAGGCGCCACAATCCGTTTCCAGCTGCCAAGTGGAAACTGGGAGCCTGCAACAGTTATAGGTTCAGCAGGCACACCGAGGTCATACAACATCCTCACAGGTGAAGGTCATGTGCTCAGACGCAACAAACGTCACCTCCTAAAGACTGAGAACAGCACAGGTTGAGATGTGCCAACTTATGACCCTGATCCTGAGAATGCTGAGCCAATGACTATGCAGCAGGATGCTGTGGGTCAAACAGGCCTCAAAGAAACCCTACACTTCACCATCACTAAGTCAGGGCGCATAGCGAAACCAAGAGACTAGACCTGTGAAAAAAAAAAAGTTCAAATATAAACGTATGCCATATTGTTGATATTGGAAGTGTTTATTTTGACCCTGCAGTTAAAGTATGCCAGAGTCAACAGTGCAAATATGATATGTGGTATTGCTAATGTTTACAGAAATGTTACTGAAGTTACTACTGGCATGTTCTGTTTCAGTTATATCCCGCAACCATACACATACACATACACAAACTGCAATTTGAACTCACGGCTTTACAAACAGGCACACATATGAGTCATTAGGTTTTGGGTTATGCTTCTGTTTAACCTTGAAAACACTACCTGCATACCTGAGCTCTCGGTTAGGGGGGTAAATGAAACACACTATCTAAATAACCTCACAGGAGAATACTGAGCATAGACACAGATACGACGAACTAGATGCTAAGATAAATGGATGCACATTAAAACTACACTAACCACGAAGTTGAACAGGTACAATAATTTAGAATAAATGACTTTGTGGACAATACACATTCTGTTTAAAGAATCAAATGTTTCTCTCAAGCAGGTTTTGCCCAAGCAATTAACTTAAAACCTCACAAAAATATTGCATCAGTGTTAGCGGAAGGTAATTAAACAAGGAGCCTATTTATTGCATTGCATATTGCTGTCTGGACTTCTATCTAATACATCGTTTCATTTAATTTCTTAAAGGGCTATGAAAATGGATTGCTTCTTATTTATTCATGTCACGAGGGGAGCTCTTATAAAGACTATATGCACAACAGATCTTTTTTTTCAGGAACTACTTTCTTTGCTCAGAAAAGGCATACTTGGAATATTTTGAATTTCAAATTCAGTTCATACACCTGTCCCTAAAGATTGGGTGAATGTAACAATACAAGGCATTTGGATACTGTACACCAATTCTCAGATTTGTTGATTACAAGTACCAACAGCTATAGAAAATGACAACAGAGTGGTTTAAGGATGTTTCATCAAATACTACAGACAGTATGTCCAACTAAAGTCTTGACTAAAAGCCTTGCTGGCAGCCCTGAAGGCTCTTTACAATACACAATATGTTGGACAAATCAAACAACTGTCTGACAATTCTGCTGTTCTTACATCTTCACCAGTTGGGGGACTAAAAATCTGAAGGATTGACATGAATAATTGACCTTTATTAACAAAAAGATTACTGAAACAGGCAAATGAAAAAATGCAACCACGGATATTCAACAAAACTAAATTAAACTGAATCAAAAAGAACAAAAAAATGAAGAGGGTCGTTTATCTTTCATCTGATGGAGCCAGTGTAGCAAAGTGCAGTACAGTATCATCTGTACCACCATGCTAATCCATGAAAAGACAGCTCCATGAATGAAAAGCTCTGACTTGGGACGGGGACAAAGAAAGTTCTTCACTGCCCGTACTTTAGCCTTATGGGGTCTGTCAGTGTATGACCCCGTAGATAACCGTAGAGCAGTCAAACTGATGTTGTGTTCTACCAAGGAGGTGTAGCCTAGTTTGCCCAAAAACAAATCTGCATTTCTGGGTACGAGTCCAAGTGAATTTGGGGAAGAAACTGATCAGCTTGATCCTTTTTCTTGACAGCCCACACCAAGAGCAGTTGGCTGACATGATCTGCTTTGAGCTGATTAAATGTCTGTTACTTTCTCCTGTACTGAGGCATACTAAATTCCATATAAGGCAGGACCCATCTTCCTTAAAATTTTCAAGGGATCTTGTCAATGGGCTAACAACTTATTGTCTAATGTCAGCAGGAGAACCAATACCTCTTGTCCTATCAAAACAATGTTGTCTCACCTGTGCTTTCTCTGTAATGTTATGCCCCAATTTAGCCATCTGCTCCATTTTGTTCCTCTTCTGAAGGACACGCTGGAGGACAGGGACAGGCTGGGAACTGCTAAGCACATCAAAAGGTCCTCTGACTTGCCTCCTGCACAGCAGCTTGTAGAGTGAATAACCTGTGGAGGCTTGAGGCACTTCTCTGTAAGAAAACATCGGGTAATGCAACCAGCAATCCCCGTCTTCAGCCACAAACTTCCCAGCATAGACTTGAATAGTGATATCTTTCTACCAAGCTGTTGCAGGTTGTGAGATGTGGCCCTGATCCCTTTAATCCCAAGCAAGATATACACTTGTAGTAAAGTCTGGGAAAGCAAAACTGTGGTTTGGTCTGTTATGGTTTCTTTTGGGATTCCTACTCTGGACTGACAATGGACTGAGCAGTGATTTGTCTTCATGGGAATGCCTCTGGCTATTATGTTACATAGTCACAAACTACTAGTATGTACCTATAACCAGAATGAGACCTTTCTAATTGCTGTACAATGTCCATTGCGATCCTGGAGAAATGATAAAGAAAGAAACATGAATAATTGGCATTGACTGCAGTGGAAATTGCCTGACTTTCTTGTTGTTGGCTAACTGACATTCAGGACAGGTTCCCTGGACACTTCTGGACATCAGTGTGTAAACCTGTCCAATAAAATGTATTAGCAATGCATTGTATAGTTTTTACACTCCCCAGATGTGCAGCCCTTTTTTGACCCTAGGGTCAAAACCCTTTCTCTTAAGCTATGTATGTCATTAAAATATAGGCATAGGCAGTTTAGGCAAATGCTAGGGCCAGTGGATACTCTACAGACTTACATTCACCTGCAGATAGAGAAGAGAGAGAAAGAAAACAGGCTTATAGTCTGGCAATTTTAAGTCCTTCCCACAAATCCAAAAGGACGAGGCAGTTGAAAACACAAAGCAACAACCCACAAAAAACCAATAAAGTCATACAAAATGTTTGTGCCATTATAACATATTCCCAGCATATAGGTTAAAAGAAAACTACATGATGAAGTGTGCCTGTTTATACAAATGTATCTGAGTCAGTCGATAGATAGTTGATAGATAGGTATACACTTCCACTCACCTCAATCTTTTTACATAAACCAATGCAACAAAAAGCATTTGCTTAGATGGGGTATAAAATTGCCCGGTTGTCACTGGTCAGGGGACATTGAGCAATTGACAGGAAAAAAATAGATCTTTTTAACAATATATGCTGTAAACTCCTCTTTTGTGCAGCATAGTGCTGAGATATTTATTAGACTAATACCTCTTGAGAGTCAATTCCTAGAAAATGACAGTTTTGTCTTGACAGGAAGTATTCAATACTCCTCAAAAAATACAATACATACAGGAGTGGCACCACAGTCAGAGTACTGTTGGTCTAAGCTAAAGTGAACAGTTAGGTGTAGCTAGCTAACAGTAGCATTTGGGGAGTAAGCTTTTATGCCCTGATTTTGCAGCCTTGCTGGAGGAATGAATGATTGCTCAACAGTAAAAGGACAGGGAAACTTTTAAATAGGGAGGAGGAAAATATGTGTTTTGCAGGCCTGATGCAACAAGGAAGATCTATAAACTTTTTCCACCGCTTCTTCTATCTAACTAAATTTGAATGATTTTGCAGTAGAATGACAGTTATGGGTATGGGATCTTCACACCATTTTTTAGGGTTAGTGCTATTCTTGCAGTGCAGTTTGTATGCATTAGCTCATATACACCTCACACCATTTTTATCTATAATTCCAACCATGTTGTTGTTCAAGCCATGAACTTCCTCAGTTGGTGCCTTGTCAGGCTCTACTTACATTATACAGTCTGCTGTGCCAGAGTGTTCTGCTACTGATAAAAATACATAATGCAAATGCTGCATTATCAAAGCGGGGATGCAAACCTGACAATCTGTTTCACTGTACTGCCAATGGACAGACAGGAAATAAAACACCAGGCAGCAGACATAAACACATACACACGGCTCAGAAAGACTCAAACCAGCATATGATAATTCAATTAAATCAGTGAGTTGAGGATTACATGCACATGATTTAGCCATTGTACATTCAGACATTCAGTGTAGTCAGAGCAGCTCTGCAGAAGGCCAGAGGTGTACAGCTCTCACTGTATCTTGTCTGTCAGCTGCAGCTACATTGCAGCAAACAGACAAAGTGTGACCACTTCATATCTGGTTTTGCTATGGCTAAATATGACAGGAAAGTGGAAGGATGTTGTACTGTGGGACATATGAATGAAAACAAATGAAAGATGTATGGAAGAGCTCTCATTGAAACACATAAACCAATATTGTCCTTAACTCTGTTGTTCTCCCCACTTTTGGAAAAGGTGTCATCACCCACTGAGCAGACAGGTGCAGACTGAGATTGGGTTGCCAAGTCTATTTTCTGTCTGTTTGTAGGCTGAGAGACAGAGGATGGAGAGACGGAAACAAATCTAAGCTGTCAGCATGTGTGCAGACATTTTAATGATGACCACATTAACTTTAGTCAGCAATTCATCTGGCAGTAGTGGGGTTTGGCTAGAGGCCAGCTATGGGAGAGAGATTATTATTTCTGAAAGACAGAATGGTTCTGGAGGAAAACACGTTGGTTCAGCTAAACCTCAGGGGACAAAGCCAAAAGAGAAAAGCAAGGAAGTTAGACAAGACAAGAACAATTTCTTTTCAAGGTTTACCAATAATCCGACTTTAAATTAAAATGCACTTTTACCTTGGTAAGTTAGTTAGCCAAGTTGTTCATAATGAACTTTGGCTATGATGCACATGATGTTGCCTTATGTAAACCAGTGTTCTTCGGTAAGCAAAAAAGAGACAGACAGAAAGACTTGGTGTAAGAATAGCAGATAGGATTTTTGGGATAGTTGCATGACCTTTTGTCTTAAGATATTTCACTTTAACATGGGTCTAATTTTCATAATTTGGGTCAGCATTACAATCTGTAACAATACTATACTCATTAAGGGAACTTGGAACATGGTGACATCACTAAAAAAGGAAACACGAGCAGTGAAATGATCAACATTGTATCCTAAAAATAACTTTGTATATGACTAAATGATTTTGCCAAATACAGTAATGTAATTGCTACCTGGATTATGGTCACTGGCAACAGGAGGTGTAAGGCTCATGTTCAGCACAGATGCAGCGGATGGTGGATGTACAACATGAAGGGCTTTGACACCACAACTTGGGGTTCATGTCATGTCTCCCATTTGTGTTTAGGTTCAGGCTACGAAATCATGGTGGTTAACATCTGAGAGATGGTTATGATTTCTGTATTGCAGAATTGCCAAAAGCAATTTCTGTGTTGCCATTTCCGTGTGGGACTCAGAACGATACAGCAGGTTTGAAACAAAGAATGGCTTTTATTGTGAAGAAACCACAGGAAATGCAGTGTATTTCTCACAGAGGTTAGTGCTGACAGCAGTTACATTGATATTATTTTCACAGTTGATCACCTTTGAACATGTAATAGAGAGTAATAGATCCTTTCTACTTTGCAACACAAAGGAGCTTTGTCTTACTCTTTTTTTCTGTTTCACCGGACGTTACTTTTTCCTTAGCCAGGAAAACTGTGTTTGGCAGGCTTCATCCAATTTATCTCAACCAATGAACCAGTTCATCTCATCTAGTTCTGCCCTTTCAGGAATTCTACCTAAAAAATAAAACAAAAGTGATGACCAGTATCCATTAAGAATTATTTTTCGCACTTACATTTAATTAACCATATGTTAGGACAATGTTGTTCAAATGGAAACAAAACCATGTGCAGATTGTTGACAGTTGTACAGGCCATTTTACCGTATTCTGTCAGCCTTAAAGCCTGGGCTGTACTTTGTCCTTCAGTCTGGATTAAGGAGGATGGTGAAAAGGGGATGTTTAATCCAAAAATGGACTTTATAGTTTGAATGACAACAAAAGTCAGTGGCACAGCTCAATGTTACTTCAGTGTTGTTGAGTTCCATGAAAAAGCCTGATTGTGACAGCAGAGGGTGACAGAGCCCTGTATGTAGGGGGTTTGGTTATTGATACACAAGAGACAAGGGGTCATGAGGATGGTGTGCTTCATTCGACAGTCATGGCCGACAGCAGATCACCTCTACGCAGCCGGAAGAAAGAGCTAGGCTGCAAGGGGTTGAGGAAAGCAATAGGAATATATTTTCTGTACAACTCAATCCATAACTGGACCTGCGTGATAGATACACATCGAGGTGTCATGGTATCACGGTTCATTTATTTGTCATTTTACTACACAGGATTGCACAATGGAATGTATGTTGTAGCCCTTTCATGCTAGGTACAACCGGGGTATTCAGATCAGTTTCATAAAATCAGAATATCAGTCTCATAAACAATCACTCTCATAAATGATTAACCAAAAATTCTGGTATAGAGAGAGAGAGGAGGAAACAACCAACATCTGACAAGTGAAAGCACTTTACAGTGAGTAGAAAACTCACTTAAAGGTTGGAATAAAAACACAGGTCGGTTCACCGTAAAAATCCTACTAAGCATACAGTATTGAAAACACAAGCATTCAGCATGTAGAAAAATACAATGTTATAGCTAATCTTGCCCAGATATCAGCCTTACTTGATGATTGCCCTCACGAGCGACCAGATGTTCCTGGAATGATAACAGCATATAAAGGCTTTTGATGTCTGGGCAGTCCTAATAGGCAACATGTGGGCAAGACAAAACATCAAACATTAAAACATTTTGTTATTCTTGAACCATCAATAATTAAAAGGAGAAAGCAAGATTGTTAAAGGTCAATAAGCCTACCTTTGTAAGGTACGGATATCCAGTCTAGTGTGTAGTGTTTGAATGTATATTTTCAACGACTACAGCCCAAGGGCAGTCAAGCTAATGGAGTGAAAGATGTGGTTCTGAGCCCAGTCAATTTAAGGCTGAATTTTACTATTTTGGTTAATTCAGCCAGAACTGTTGTTCAATGAGAAACCTGTTGGAAGGTTATATAGGTATTCTTGGCATGTTTATGACCCCTGGAGGTAGCATAGTGGGCATGGAACAACATCACTCCTCTATGGTCCACCGGGATGACTCAGATGATCAGGGTCACAGACCAACAGGTCTTTCTCAAGTTTCAGATGAGACTGTACTTAGTGGAGAGCTTTTAGGTCCTTGGACTCCTGCAGTGAGGGTGGTGGGACGATGATTTTCAAAGGGTTCATCACCAGCTGCTGGATTGTCTGAATTACTGGGTCCTGTTCCTACATAGTGATTAGAATTGCATCCCCTAGCTGTCAACCCAGATTCAAGATTTGTGAGCAAATGTTGGGATTTTCATGGCTTTCTCTTGCGTGACAACGTTTCATGGTATTTACTGCATAGCAAACACTGCCATTCCTCCTTCAGCTCCCATCTAGAGCAAATAGCTTAGCTAACTGATCAGCTTCATCATTGCCCTCTTTGTCAGGACCAGAAGTTTGTGAATGACCTTTGACCTTTTCCCAATATACCATCATGATCCCTTAATTGACCCAAATGATATCCACTCCTGCCTAAACCTGACTCTTATAGTGAAATAGACAGCCACCAACTTAGATCTTTGGCAATATTGGCAGACATTCTCATGATTGGCGGGAAGTGAAGGAGTGGAGGAGGGACTGGGGGCTTGGCTGTCCCTCACTGTGGCAAACTCCAAACTCCAAACTCCAACTCCATAAACATGTAGGCTGGACTAAGAACTATTACAGACTACAAAAGAAAAACCAACAGAGATACAGATAATGTCTGTATCACTCTCAAATGAACTTAACACCTTAAATGCATACTTTGAAAACAAGATTCCAGCTGAGGAGGCACGGAAGGCATAGGATCCCAGCCCACAAATAATATGCTGGGCAAATGTGTGCAGATCCTTTGAAAGGATTAACCCATGCAAGGCAGACCCCAGAATGCCGGATAGGCGACACAAATGCTTCACCATGACTCTCAATACCAGCGCCTGTCCTGGCTGCCTGCTCAGCTCTCCCCTGTACTTCCTATTCACATGTGTGGCCACCCACAGCTCCAATACCATCAATTGTATCTAGTAAGTTTGCTGACAACATGACTGTCATTGGCCGGATTGGTGGCGACAATGAGATGGTCTACAGAATGGAGGACCTTTCCTCTGACATCTTGGTGCCAGCAACAACAACCTCCATCTCAACATTGGCAAAACAAAGGAGCTGACAGGAAACAACAAGGAGAATTCACCTTAGTCACCTGACCTCAACCCTACTGAGCAATCATGGGGACAATCAAGGATTAAGAAAGCCAAGCATTCTATGACATCACAAAACACTGATGGAACATTGTCAAATCATGCTGGGATAACATAGGTCATTTCAACTGTAGCTGCTACAACAAAGGAATTTCCCAGTTTGGGACAAATAAAGTACATCTATCTATCTATAACATTAGATTCAAAGTAAATGCAAAACAAAAGTATCTTCACTGTTCACTAGTGGTCTCAAAATTTTGGACTGAATTTGATTCCTGAATAAATGGGGCATCACTTCTTCTGCAACAATGAAGTTGAAAGGACCATCGCGGTGTGTGAAGATCTGCAGGGAGGTGCTCCTCTCCTGCCTATGCGTGTGTGTCTGCTTGTCTCTCTTGCTCACTGTTTAGACACAACTGACAGATATGTGGAATAAGTGTGTAATTTAAAAAACACAATCACAAACAGCAGCACTACTATGTCTAATAAATATAGTGAATGTAACAGATTTTGATATTTCATCACATGGGGAGGAAAACTCCAGGAGAACAGCAAGGAGAGGGCAAGAGAGTCAAAAGGGTTGACGAGCATGGGATGCATATTTCATCATTTATCAGAATCAGATCATTTCTATCACATATAATATATAATTTATATTATCAGTGTGTTTTCTTGCCAAATTTGCAGATGCCAAAACTATTGCTGCAGATTGCAAGTGCCGGGGTGCACTCTGTCCGTACAGCCCAATTGGTTAACATGGGCGCCAAAAGAAAGTGGCCAATCTCAGCTGTTTGTAGAGTAATTTTTTGGACCCAAGTTTCAGGCCAATGGACCAAAATCAAGTTTTAAAGGTGTTCAATTGATCAAAGGTTTCTTCGAAATCTTCAATAATTTGGTTAAAAATCTTGCTGGAAAACTGCTCCAAAACACTTTCAAACAGGTCTCAAAAATCTTCAAACAGGAGTTCAAGATGTAGTGGCAATACTTTATTGTCGACAACAAAGGAGAGAACAAACAGAGTGTACACAGGGCACAGTCCAAGAGCTCTCTGAGCTAAAATGAAACTTGCATTCGTTTATATGTGGTAGATTTCCACGCCTATTGTCCAACCTACAAGAATATAGATTATATACCTTTCACCAATAGAAATTGTTAATTCTTAGCTCTACCCCCTGGGGGCTTGTCCAAACGTGTCTCATGTTTGGCCTCGTGACACCAATGTTGGAGACCTCTCGGTATTTACCCGGAGGTTCTTATTATTTTTTCTATCTTCAGGGTACTTTCAGCCACCATTATTTCTGGAAAAACGCACTTCTTATTTTTTAAAAAAGAAGATATTATTTATTCTTTAACAGAGAGGCACAAATTTCTAAGAGTTAGACACGAATGTATGGCCAGGTAAAGGAAAAACACAACTTATATAAGCATCTTGGTATGTTCTAAGTGAGGACATGGTCTTTCTTGGTCAAGTAGCTCAAGTGATTTCCAGTGATGAGCCTGGTGAAGGCCACATTCTTCACCACTGATAATACACCTATCTGCACCACTGATAAGTAAAAGGTCACACTTTTCACTTGGGACTGTTTTGATTCGCAGCTGTGCAGTACTTTTCCATCATTTTGTTTTGATTCGTTCTGTTCAGTATTTTTCCATCATTGTCTCTCTTGACCAGTACCTTTCCACTACTTCAAGCAGTGCATGTCCACTATTAGAGCACATCTTTGATTACACACACAGTATTAGGCCTGTTATCATGTACACGTTTAATTGTAACTACTATATGCATTTCTTGAGAGTCTCATCACCAAATCCCATTACATGCAGAGCACTAACGTGTAGTGTTTTTACACTACATGTTCCAAGCTTGGTGTTACTTGTGAGAGTGACAAGTCTACTTGGCGAATACCTCTGCACAATGGTGTCTAGTGAATATAGCCACCTGGTAAGTGCCACCTGGTGGGGTAAGGGTAAGTTTTCATGTAGGTAGATTCTGAAAAAGTAAAAATAAAAATAATGAGAATGTTTTTTAAATGATGAATAGGCATTCGTGGCCATTTTCTTTTCTTTTGATTACATAATCATTTTTAAACCCTCAAAAATATTTGAACACGCCTGCTGACTCCAGCGGCTTAGAAGGGCTGGCTCTTTTTTTAACCCAGTGCATTTTAATAATGTCAACTCTTGCCTGATATGTGATTTTCAGATCTTGTGGAATTTTGGTGTAAAAGGTACTTTAGTTTAGTTTATGTTAATTAGCATGTCTTTATTTGACTATCTACATGATCAACCATTTTGTCCTAAGACAAACAGAAAAAGTGAGATCATATCAAAAACAAAACAATAGCTAGACACAGGACAAGAAAAAATAGAGTATCTACATTTGTATTTATTCATGGTGCTCTTTTATTACATATCTTCCTGTGATGACAAAGTGAGGGTTCACAATTAAGAAAGAACTTAAAAATGTTGGCTTGCTTTTTTCTACTAAGAAAAAGGAGTACCACAATGAAGATGACAGAACAGTTAAAGAACCACAACATATTGGGAGGACTGTACAGAATACTGTGTTTTAAAAAAGCATCATGTTTGAAAATTGACAAAATATAAACGACACATGCCAAATATGTGTCTGATTTGAATGGGCAATGTGTACTAAGGAGGATGTTAACTTCGGTCTCCTAGGCTTGTGTATTTTTATATTAATAATGTAATGTTACAGTGAATTTACATGCATGCAATGAGCCAATTTTCAGTCTAAACAGGTCATGTTAATAGTCTGGATGATGATATGCCTCTTTCATACATAAATAAATCATACTGTCAATGCCCTGGATAGTCTTCAGCATTGTGCTGCACTTATGTTTGACCTGTTCAAAGCATTTGACACAGTTAAATATTCAAATTTATCTGAAAATAACATCCTTATCCGGTTCAGCTGAACAGTCTATTAAACATCTTTAACACCTCTCAGGAAGAACTCAAACCAAGTACTCTTAAAGTTATAGTATAGGTCACCCACAAGGGTCTATCATAGATCTTCTTTTATGCCACTCCAGGTTGTACTGCAGATGATCATGTTTGAATTGTATCTATGCTTTTATACAGTTCTTGACCTGTCTCTTGGAAAAAGATCTTGCTTTTAATGACAATCTGTTTAAATAGTGGACTAACTAACTAACTAACCAATCAGCAGCCTCGATTTATGTAATGATACTAAATCTTACCACAAATAAGAAAAGCAAAATGGAGAATGTTGAGCTGGTTTTGCAATGACAAGTTAATTTATTCCTCACTAGCTATGCTGCTGTATGTGCAGACATTTTGATGACTGTATGACCATTGTGCTGCATGCTGAAGTTGTACTTACTTTGGGTCACACTTCTTCCTATCATACAGCACTGTGAGTGAAAAAAACTAAAGAGCAGTCAGCAGGTCCAATTAATGACATCCACGCTGATAGCAAATGTCAGTGAGTGAAAGTGTCAAGTTTCAAGTGAGTTTAGTTCCTGGGAGTATTAAATCAAAACTGGCCATTACTCATTTTCAGAGCCAAAGGTACAAAACACCCTTCTCAGACCACAGTAGATGGTGTATATAAGGCAGTTTGTTAAAGAATAATTCAAGTTTATTACAACTTGAGTCATGGTGCCATTATTTAGCACTCAGGAGGACTGGTTTGCACAATCATTTCAGAAATGCAATTCTAAGTTTGTGTGTAACTACTAGCGATTTACTTAATCAGGTTGCACCATTACAATTTCAGGAATATCTTAGCTGAACTATGAAGAAATTTTAAATTGTTTGCTTCGTACCAGCATTCCCATCAACTGAAAAGCAATTAACTATGTAAACAGCAAGTCACTGCACCATCATAATGCCAAATATAGTTGTTTTTAAAGGGCTAAACAGTATATTAAGCTCAACTGAAAGTCCTTTGCAGGTGACATACATGGACATACATGTATGTACGTGTACATTGTACATGTTTTGGCACTCAATTTATGTAGCTTAGAATCAGTGGAAAATATTGTACTAATAATATTATAAAGGCCTTGACCTGCTCTTTATGGAAAGTGCCTTGAGATTAATTGTGTTGTGATTTGGCACTATACAAATAAAACTGAATTGAATTGAACTGAATTGAATTGAATTGAAAATATCTGATTATATCACCTAATCAATGACATTTGATCCATTAGTTAAATGGTATTGCATAATAGTTTTAACTTGTATTTTGTGTTATTTTGTGAAATGTAAAATTATCCCAGTTTATATCATTATAGAATAAACTGTTGGCCTCTTTACAATCTTTCTGACTGCTCATGTTTTTTGACCCATCTGAGTTATAGTGATGTCATTGTTTTCCCAAATCTGATACTGGCGAGTAAATGTCATTTGTTAAATGTTATAATATATAAATAAGTTCCAAGTTAAACTGGAATTACCCTTGCTTTGTGCAAATACCTCAAGTTCACATGCTCACTGTATGTTAGTAATTGGTGTAATTAATGAGTGCAATTACAAACATTAATCGGATATCCTTGTTAATGTGTTTACGTGACAGTAGCAGTAATTGGAACATTGCTTTAATCAGATTTAAATTAAATTACAATGGATGTAGAGGCTCTTTGACTCCAATTGACCTCTGTCATGTTTGAATTGACTGACATTTGATTTCTCTCTGGTTCAGTACACACTGCCCATTTGGTAGAAAAGAATTAACATGAAACATATCCAGAAATAATGTAGATGCTGATGTCATGCTTGTAGAAATGACCTACTAATGAACTGTATCCTGTGACTGTAATGCTCTCAATACAAAATCATGAAGTTACATAAACCTGCACTGAGTAGATTTAAAATGCAAAACACACACACAAAAAAATAAATAAATGAACGAATGAATCAATCAATCAATCAATAAATAAATAAAGACAGAAAGAAAGAGAGAAAGAAAGAAAAAGTCATTTCGGTACACTGCTGTCACCTTGGTCCTGATAAAAGCCCCATTCAAGTGACACAAGCACTACAACAAGAACAATTAAAGCAATCAAAACATGTAAAGATCGCTCGACAAAAGATTAAGTCACAACTTTAAATAAGGTGAAAGGAGTTATTACCCTAGTGGTTTGATAAAAACAATCTTTTTTACACATAAATTGAAAAAATACTTCTTCACATTGAGAGGGAAAATAAAATATTTACTGTACAAGGAATGACACCAAACTTGCAAGAAGATTTGAGAGGGATCCTCGGTTCCTGATGTGTATCATCCCACAAAAAATCACCCACAATCCCTTTGTTAATGCTGTTTGGAACACACTGTTAAAAAACACTTGACCTCCAAGTTATTGATAACCAATTCTGATGGTAAGAAAAGCTGTAGAAAAATAAAGTACCAGTAATCTCAAGATTAACAGACCAAATGCCCCTGAAAATTTTCTTAAAATCTCCAGACAAATTGGAGAGTAATAAATCCACAAATGCTGTACTTTATTTTCTTTTTTCTCTTTAAAAAAGATATTTTTTCATCAGCCTAGCGGTTGATATTTTGGCAGTAAATAGAACAAGAGGGGATTGTGGGGAATACTGGGAAGGTTCTTGGGAATTTTCTGGCGGGTCCATCAGGGAAAAGTCCACACTCATGGAGGTTAAAGTTCATAGTTCAGCGCTGAAGGTTGTTCCCTCTGATGTGATCTGGTAGTTCATGTCAAAGACTGTGCAGTTGGGTGTGATGGCTGGGGGTGCTGCGGTAAAATGGTGTGATGGAGACACAAGTAAGGAGGAAGAGTGTGGAAGACTGACAGGTCTAAGGTGTGGTTAAGAATTGGTATATTGAGAGAAAGGAAGATGGACAGATGGCCAGAGAAAAAAGAAAAAGATCTTAAGTGGATTTTAACAGCCAAATCTAGGTACTGCAGACCTCAAGACATGAATGCACCAGTAAAATCAGATAAGTAAGCACACAATAAAAAAGGACAGTAATACCCAGAGTAAAACTGTAATACCAGAGTAATACTGACTGTTTACCCTTGTTGGGCTAATTAAGCCATAATAAAATGTTAAATATAAGGTGGAAATGGATCAAGGAACTTTGATATTAAAGTAATAATACTGTAAATGATGATAGTGATGGTCGCCTTTAAATTCTCAAATAAAATAAGGTATATACTAAATGGCGAGTCTCAAATAAAAGCCAGAGTTGTGACCAGCACATACAAATAAAGGCCAATAAAAAACTTTAGCCATGGTGGAATAACACGTGCTATAATTGTTCACACGGTAAATTCAGTATAATGGACATGTCTACAGCAATAATTCACAGCACAACTTTTGCTAGGTACACTGTTTCTGTTCACTAAATATCTCTAATTACTTCCACTTTCCACTTTTATTTCACTTCCAGCTTTTCAACCACTGTTACGTTACTGTCAGTGAAACTCAACACTTGCAGATATTGAAAAACAACAGAGTGGAAGATGCTAGAAAAAGTTAGTGACTGAAAACAGTACTTCTGTCAGAAAAGAGAATGTTTTCTGACATAGTGGTGAGCATGGCTATTGTTACACTGATGGACTTAGGGCTGTGGAAATGTACATTATACTGGATTTATCAGAACAACAGGTAACCACGGAGGATGTGCTGAGTTTGGATTAACAGCAAAGTAGAAGAGGAGTCAACCAAGAAAGGGAGATGCTTCTTCTGAAAATATGACAAAACAAGCTCATAAAAACACTGGAAATAGGAGTCCTATCTCTGATGCAGAATGATCCAACAATAAAAATTAAAATGTGCTGTTTTGTATCATGTCTTTTATTTTGATAACAAGTACGTTAATTTGAAACATTAACATTCCCACTCACTCTATAGCTGTATAACAGTAGTTGTGAAGAACCAAAAGCACAAACACTAGGAACTGCTGGAAAGTGATAATCAGACCTGAACAAAGAATATCTGGCAGAGTAACAGGGAAAACAAGGAAGAATATACACAGGGTTGTTCACTGGCAAAAGCAGGGACATGTGAGTATTGAGACAAAAGATAGGACAATCAAGGAGGTGGGAAAAACACAAAGACAGAAACAGAAATGGCAGAAGATGTTAGTATAAAAAAAAAACAGAAAATACAAATTGCATAGATAAACAGGGTGTTACAGCGTCAGTCTGATGTAAGCACACTGAAGTTAATTGAATATGCCAGTTAAATATAAAGGTATGCGGGATCATTCCAGTCCTCAATATTGTCTCACAGCCAAAATAGACCCCTTCTCCTCCCTTACAGGATCAAGTCCTTTGTCAAAGTATTTCTCTTCACAGTCTCTGTAGTTGGCAGTACAGCTGGTGTCAGCAGTATTTATATTAACTGTAAATGAGCACTTACTACTTTAATTATAACCTAACCACTCCTTAATACAGGTACACAAAAGCCAGTTTCCTGGATGATTAAACAGTAGTGGAAAGTTACACTTGGGCATGGTAACTAATTACACCCTCTGTGTGCAAACTGTAACTGTTTGTAGTTTGTTGTAAATTCCACCACCCTGTGTTTACTTTACATTAGCTCTGGCTTAGTAATCTCCACTGCTAACAAGTATACTACTGAGTTTGCTAGCTGGCCAACAAAAGGCCCTCTTAATAGAGAGTATGTAGATTACTTTTTTGAAAACACAATTCAGCTCCCAAAACATTCTGGATTGTAATTAGCACTTCACTCTCCAGATTTGCCCATTTCATTTTGCATATTTAATGCTGGTCTGATACTCTAGGCCTATCAGCTGGCCAGGCTTCCGATGACCAGTCTGGGCCTGGCCACCCATGCACAAACAAATATAGACTGGTGTGAATAGACAAGTATCAACTGAATCGTCTATATTGACAATAAAGTAATCTTTTTCTTCTCCACATAATGGGTTAATTCAGAACATGCAGTTGGCTTCTGGACTGTGCTTGGTATTGCCCTCCATGAAGCAGCTTGCAGGTGCAGTTCAGCAGTGAGTGAAGAGTTTGTGTCAGGGGAGTTTGGGGCTTTGCAGATGCAGCCTGTAATGTACAGTAAATGTCAATAAAAGAGGGTGGACTGCTGTCGACTGTAGTGTCTTGCAATTGGAGATGGTGCAATTTCCAAACCAGGCAGTGATGCAGCTGCTCAGGATGCTCTACAAATTGTCTATAGAATATGGTGAGGATGGGTAGTGGGAGATGGGCTTTTCTCAGTCTTCACAGAGAGTAGAGACCCTGCTTTCTCGGCTACAAAGCTGGTGTTGAGGGACCAGATGAGGTTCTCACCAGCACCAAGGAATGTGGTGCTCTTGACGATCTTCGTCGATGTTCAGTGGAGAATGGTTGCACTGTACTCTCCTGAAGTCAACAACCATCTCTTTTGTTTTGTCCATGATCACAGGCAGGTTGTTGACTCCACCAGTTTCTTAACCTTCTCTCTGTATACAGCCTTGTTGTTCTTGCTGATGAGACCCACCATGGTTGTGTCATCAGTGAACTTGATGATGTGATATAAGCTGTTCATTGCTGCACAGTTGTGTGGTGGTGTTGCTTCCGATCTAGACCAACAGAGGTCTTTCAGTCAGGAAGTCCAAGATCCAATTACAGAGGGAGGTGTTCAGGCTCAACAGGCTCAGCTTTCCAATCAGGTGCTGAGGGATAATTTAGTTGAATGCTGAGCACAAGTCTATTAACGGCATTTGAATGTATGTGTCCTTCTTGTTGAGGTGGGTGAGGGCCAGATGGAGGGTGGTGGCAATGGCATCATATGTTGAGAAACTGCAGTAATGGTCTTGGGAAACAATGACTCATCTGTACGCTTGCTATTTTAGCTGGTCACTGATGCTGTGTATTCCTCCAAGTTGGTGGAGTCACCATCAGTGCCTCCCTGAGCATGTGCAGCATGCTCAAAACAGTCCTGAAGAGCAGAGATGCCTCCTGCTGGCCAGGTTTTCACTTGCTTCAGAACCAGTTTGTAGCATCTGGTGTGTGGCCTGTATTCTGGGATTGATATAACAGAGATGTGGTCTGAGTAGCCAAGGCAGGGGTGGGGCTCTGCCTGGTATGCACTGGGGACATTCCAGTGCCTTTGCCCTTATCAGTGTCCACAGGTTGGTGAAATTTAGAGAGTAGTGAGCAGTGACGTGAGATTTGCATGGCTGAAATCTCCATATATTATATTCAATATTATTCAACATGTAACATTACGGACTAAATCAAAAGTGAAAATAATTCTATTATTGACTCAATTGGACTTGATCACAACTCCACAACCTTTAGTCATGTAGCACTAGTGTTTAACAAGCAAATTATTAAATGTGTTATAATATTATAATATAATAATAAGTATAATATAATATACAAATAATATTTGTTTGGTCCTTCTTTATCAGATCCGGCTTTCTGGGAATGGTATAACAAAGGAATTCTAACTATCAAGAATTTTACCAAAAAAGTGATGAAATGAAAAAACTTTCATGTCAGTTGTTTATCACTCTACTGACTCTATGAGCTCTGTCTCATACTGCTTCACCCAAATTGCGTGAAGGAGTGATATCGCAGGTCTTTCCTTCCTGTAGCTGTGAGACTCCACAACCAGCTGTCAGACTCTACAACCAGCACTGCTCCCAAAAGACCATATACCTCTATGTCAGCACATCTATGAAACTCTTTTTTTATGTCAGTTCCATTCACTGTTCACTGTGCAATATTTCATTTCGGTCAATTCAACGTGCAATATTTTGTATTCCGTATTTAATATTTAATATTTCATATTTAATCCAATATGCATGCTCTTATTTTTTATCTCAATTTCACCCCATAGTGTATATACTGGTTACATATTTCATTCATATTTGCAAATTGTAAATAATCTCATGTAAATTTGTTAATATATTAATATATTAATTTTTGTAATTAATAAATAATTTTTGGCCTGTTTAAATTGTTCTTTTTTACTATTTAACTGCTCTATCACCTTTGCTGCTGTGCGATGTGAATTTCCCTGTGGGACGAATAAAGGTATATCTTATCTTATCTCATCTTATCTCCATCTCCATGACTCATTTTAAAGACAAATAGGAGCAAATAGAACCAGTTTACATTTGGTTCATTTCTCTATCTCATGTGCCAGACTTACAATGCAAAATCCTTTTCATTGTTCACTGTCATGCTAAATGAGCAAAAATTTATCATTAGAAATGTAACCTCTGGCATAGATGTAAGCAGTCACTAGCTAATCATATTCATATGTTCCGGTTGTATTTAGTCCAACCCTATGGTCTTTACAGCTAAGTTGGGTAAGTGCCTTATTTAACTTACATGGGTTAATAATTCATTCATATTTAGAAGTCTTTCACATCACTAGTTTTTATTTATTCATTATTATTATTATTATTTTTATTATATTATTTGGCCTTCTGGCAGCTGGGGGGAGCAGGGAGGTTAGGGGGCATGGGTTCCTTTTGTGAGACCATGCTGGCTTAAGTTTGCTTTTTGTACTTTCAATTTTCTGAATAATGCTATTTTCTCCTCATACAGGATTTATGGCCTTGTCCTTTTATGGTATGGAACTATGATCATCATACTATCTGCATGAACAGCAATAGATCGCTGTTTCAAGAGTTCTGTCAGTCAGACCAGAAAATGGATGGTTGGGGTGGCTGAGGATGGGTTCAGGGTGTGGACACTCACCTCCCAAAGGATTAGTCTCGCTTACTCTGGGGTGATCTCGGTTTCCTGGTGCACAACCACTTTCGTAACAGACATATCTGGGTGCTGCTCTTTTGCCTCTTTAATGGCCTGAGCCAAAGCCTGAAAAGTGAAAGAAGGACAACAACTCAAAAGAATTTAGAACATGATTAATGAGTTTAATTAAGATTACCTGCATGTAGAACAAATTGACTTGATATTTGAACACAATTGTTCTGTGAGACAAATTGAGCATACAAATAATGCCAGCTTTACGTGTGCATGTAGGTACATGTGCATTTCAAGCAGAAATCTGTGGTGACATTAAACTACCTGCTTACAGCAGAGCTTTGAGGAAAACATTATTACAGCATAATTTACTGTGATCAGTGAAGCATGAAAAATTCTGTCCATCTGAAACACTTCTTCCACATTTAGATACCTCACCTTATCATGATCAATTTCTGTGTCTCCAGTGATGACGATTCTCTTCTCAATTCGAGTCTCAGAGATCCCTCCCTTAACCGTCTACAACAAAGACATGATGCAAGTTAAAATACAAGCTAGGAAAAACATGCATAACCAAAACCCATCTTTATCTAAAAGAATTTTAGATGAGAACAGAATCCACAGGCAAGGAAGTCGGCAAGACTTGCATTGCAAGTTGTTGCACGTAGCACGTTGTTGCACGAAGCATGATATTGGTGTCCCTCCCTTGAAGGATGATGCAGCTCAACATGGATGTATGCAAGGCATCCATAAACTATTGGTAAAGCAATGAAAACAAAGAACTAGACTGGCAGCATGCCATGCTGAAACATATTGTCAAGATACATAGTATAGATAGTATTTCTCTGCTGGTTGTAACAAATTCCACTTGCAACATCACCATACGGATGTTAAATATGCCTTATATATGTTGTTATGGATATGTTATAATAGAACAGTAGTACATAGAGTAAAAAAATCTATTTTTATTTATTGGAACTGTGTGCAGATACATTGAGAGCAACGAGAAAACTGGAGTCAAATACCTTTGATTCCTTATTTGGCCAATGAAGCTGAGTCTGAGTCTGAGTAGTATCAGTATCAAAATTACAACTGCTGAATGCTAACAGCAAGGTGGAGAATGTGCACATGTCCATAATAAGGAACTTGAAATGCACATTGATTCACAAATTATAGATGCACATTAACTTGCACATTTCTGTCACTGTATGTTTAGGATCGGAGCCACTGTAAAAAAAAAAACCCTTACCAGGGTTCAGGTAAATATATAGCTCAGGGTATATTGTGACCAGGTAGTAGCAGGTACAGACATAAGGCTCAGTGGTTATGAAATACCCTACACCTGGAGTTTTTGAAGTCTGACACGTGCCGCTGTGGCCATGGATACTGGTGCCCTAATGGTGCTTTAAGTGGAACTACAGGTCCAATAATGCTATTCTGACTGTTTTGAGCATTTGAATAGTGTAACCCCACACAGTTTGAATAATGAATTTTTGCTGGGAGCATCTTTCCTTGATGTATCTGAAAAGCTGAGATATGTTGCAGGGTTTTGCTGTCCATACTCAAAACCAAATGTATATCTGTACATTTCAATGTTACTACTAGCTACTTTGTTAGTATCCAACAACTACAAAATGCATGGCAATTTGATGGCTGTCAGTACAACAACAGTTATACTTCTTGAAAATCTTGTTAAATTGATGAGGAACTCAAATTTTAGGTTCAAGCTCAAATTTATTTGTTTTTACAGCATAAAAACAAAAACAGCTGAATAAAATTTGTTTTTTCTCGGGATAATAGTACAAAACATCATCAAAACAAACCCTGATTTTTTAAAAAAATTGCAATTTAATTAGCATATACCCGTTTGGCTAATATGGACAAAAACCCAACAAAGAAATATGTTGATCATTTTCACATAGACAACTTTGCCATTCTATTGTCAGGGAGGGACAAAAGTTTGTTTCTTGGAATGTTAACAATTCACATTGGTCTTGTGAGGCTACATCCACATTAAAACCCCAATGTCATCACAAAAAAAGTATTCCTGATTTAAATGAGAACAACTGACAGGCCACTTACAGACTCCTTACTCACTCTGCAGCAGGTACTTAAATTGTGTGTTGTGAAGGATGAATATCATGGTACAAGTGATTGGAAGTAGGGGGTTGTTAGTGAAGTGAGCTGACCTTGGTGATCTGGGTGGTGGTGGTGGTGCTGATGGTCTCAGAGGTGATGGTCTGGGCACTCAGCAGCACTCCTGAGTCCCTCTCTGCCAGGCTGTCCACAGGCTGTGGAAGAGACACCTTTTAAGTGTTACACAAGACCCTAAAAGGACTAACTATCTATTATCTACAAATCTGATTTTAAAAAATGGGATGCTGTGTAAAACTTAACCAAAAACAGAATGCAATTATTTGCCAACATGTGTTCACCAACAGCGATCTTACAAAGTGTTCCCAAGCACATGTAGTATTATCCTTTATGCAATCATGTGTTTCACAAGTGGTGTGGTGAACAAGTGGTGAACCTCGCCCCATTCTTGCTTGTAAATGACTGAGATTTACGAGGATGCCCCTTTCATACTCAATCATGACACTGTCACCTGCTGCCAATTAACCTGTTCACAAGTGGAATGTTCCAAACAGGTGTTTTTGGATCATTCCACAACTTTCTTAGTCTGATGTTTCCCCTGTCCCAACTTGTTTGACTTGTTTGTTGGTACTATTAGTATCTGTGAATTGCTATTTGTATAATTGTGAGACTTTTAAAGAAATTTTAATCCTACATGGAACTTAAGCTGGGTATTGAATGTGAGACTTTTTTTGTTAGCAAATACATCATAAGATGGCACTACATGTCTGGTCAAATTGGTTATCTTCTTGTCTTATTCTTTATTCAGACATTTTCTGATTTAAATCAAAAGTTCTCAATTATAAGCTGTTTTTTTTCCTTCTGTGACTACTTAAACTGCTTAAACTATGGCCCTGGTTTCAAAAAAGCTGGGATACTCTAGATGGGCTTGGGCACACTTCAAAAAAACATTATCGGTAAACACAGTTCAATTGCAAATTATTAAATTCTGTTTTTATTTACATTTTACACAGCATCAAGTGTCAATGAAACAACTGTTTAATATAGAAACCTGTTTATATTTCTCAAAGTAGGTATATAGAAGTACTTTACTTACTTACAAACTTAGGTACTTAGATATGGTATTGGCACTGAAACTCAGGTACTGTATCGACATTAGTATTGAAGAGTTAATTGGAAATTAGGCTGGATTACCGACTGGACAAACAGCAAAACTGCCCCGGGGACCGAGACACCCAAAGGTTCTGGGTTCAATGTAAATGGCAAAATGTTAAATAGCTGCAGTTATATAGCACTTTTATCAAAAATGCTTTACAATTTGCCCCTCATTCGCCCATTCACTCTCACACACCTATCAGAAGTAATTTGTCTTTCAGTGTCTTGCCCAAGGACACCTTGACATGTGAACATGAGTAGCTGGGAACTGAACTGCCAAACCCTGCAATTAGTGGACAACCTGCTCTCCTGAGCGACAAATGTGTGGCCAACTAGGATTCCAGGGCCTAATGGGTTAATGTCTGGACATACTACAGTATGTCACCAGCTCTACTTACTGAAAGAAGCCATGGAGGAAAAAAAGTGTAATGTCCTAGTCTAGTGACCTTAGCCTGATTTCAACAAATTGGCAGAGGCCAGGCAAGGGTCAAAATTTCAGGCTTGGCCAGTCCTCTACAGAGAACATAATATAAGATGAGATATTCCTTTATTAGTCCCACAATGGGGAAATTTGCAAAACATACAGTATGTCAACATGTGCGCTTAGACAACTTCAAAAATAATTCTGAATTGAGTACAAGGTGAGACAGTTTAGGCCTATAACTGTATTTAATCAACTGCAGATAATTTGTGAAATGCTTCTTTTTGTGTGCAACTCCCAGAATTACCCTCACCTGTGCTGACTCGTATGTGATGGTCTTGGTCTCAGTGTGAACTAAGGGGATGTCCTTGTCGGTCACACTTCCTCTCAGGGAGTTTGTGACATCTGAGATGGTGATTGTCTGGGTCTTTAGCACAGGAGACTGGAGGGATCAGATAAACAATCAGCAACAAACTCTCTGAGGGCTCTATTAATTCAGAACAACTGTCACATTATCGATCATACCTCTCAGAAACAAGAAACTGAAACACACTGATACATTGTAGCCTTTGAGGATTAAAGCTGCCTTAAGGTCTTGCAGTTGACGTCACAGCATCTAACTGCCAAAAAACTGGTGGTACCCTTGATTCTGCAAGCATGTAAATGCATTAACACTGACTATTGAGATAAGTACTGTACATTTGCATTTGTTAAAAAAGGAATAACGTTAGTACGAGTTTCTATCGTAACATGAGTTCTTTTACAGACTACATAGATACATACAATACATATAAAGTTTATTTAACGTATAGATCCTTGTTCATGTGTATTTATACTGAACAGTGCTTTTAACTACTGTATTTATCATCATGTAGTGTTCTTTTGAAGCCATCAGCAGGATGAAGTGTTTGGTGTAATATTGGTTGCATTAGGTGCACACTTCAGTAGCCACCCATTATATTAATGATTTAGTTTTACTTCTTTTTTCATTACCTGGGCAGTAAGCTGAGGTTTCACTGAGCAGGAGAAGTAAAAGCGTCACATACATGCATTTCCCTTAATTTGTTACTGCATCTGTAACTCTTCAGAGTTTAGGTGAGATAGGTGGTCAGAGGGACAAAAACAATTGTATCTGACAAGTCCTTCACAAAAAACAATGAATTAGCCATTGTTGTTTATGGTGCATTACCTCTATCTTTCAATACGGTACTTGACACTACATGGCAACTGTGTTACTGCTGGACCTCAAGAGGAAGAAATACAATACAAATACAAATACAAATTTTTAATGTAGTTTCCCAAAAAAGCAAACCCAGCCAGAAATTGTCCTGCTGGATGTGTCCCTAAACTATGCAACAAGTCCCCCTCAAATGAAAAATGTTTTTTGTGTGTAATGTGCAGAGTTTGAAGGCTGTTTCCACATTCATCTGCTGAAGATGGTTGAATGAACTTTCTGTGGTGTCCAGCAGTTAAACTTGAACAGCATTTGAAGAGCAAGCATGTTTATGAATAGAATTTTCAATTAGGTAATTAAACATTTTTTGTGAAAAAAACAAGACACAAGATATTTACTTACAACAAGTCTGGAGGGGATCTTTAACAGCTTAAGTTGAATGCCAACAAAGCCTTTTCCATTCAAGGTAAAGATAAGAGGTTATGATGGTGCATAGATTAGTGTGGCAAGATGCTGCAACTACCTTCATGCAGGGCAAATATTCTACACAAAAAACTGCTTGTGAAGAATGAACAGATCCAGACGTGTTGACAAATCTGTGTCACATAAAAAGTAAACAGTCTGCATGGCTCCATACCTGGTATTAAAAAGAACTTTATAATGCTTCAACTTGCTATAGTTATGAAAGTTTTCATCATATGCTGATGATAAATTTGACATGGTAACTTTGTGAAAATTTCAAGGAAAAAATTTAACCTCACAATTTAATGAGGAGTGCTGAAACGAATCATTGTTTTCAGTCTCTTAAAGGCTAGGAGTGGGGACTGAAATACTCATTTATTATCTTTTTTTTTCAGAAGATGCAGCCAATGAATTGGGAAACAAATTTTATGTAACGAACTTCTGTGAAGCAATTTTCTGAAGTAATTTTCATAGGAGGAGCAAGTTTGCCAGTTTGCCGTTTCTTTTAAATTAACATGTGGCAAGGTACTAAACAGAATTTTGACACAATAGAAATATTCAACACTGCGTAATATGCCTTACTAACAGTGCATAACAGCAATGTTGTATTTCTCTATGTCTTCTTTGTTCGAGGTGTATTTGCAGTAAGAGTGCTGCTGTTAATAAGCACGCAGGGTGATGAAGCCAAGCCACAATGCAATCGCACTCGTAAGCTTGTGCTGAATGAAGTGTAGTTTGATCAGCCATCTATAATCATAAATACAAACCTAATGGAATGGATGGCAGATTGATCTGCCTTCAACATTATAGTACAGTCCTGAAATGTAAAAACTCAGTCTAAGTAGCAACTGTATAGCAAGCTGACTAATGAAACTCTGATTACTGTGAGCAGTGCTGCAAAATCCTAAAAAATGTCACCACACACGTGAGCTGCAAAATAATCAAAACAGGTTGGAGCGACAAACATATACAATATGAAGAAGCAATTAACACATTGAATAACTAGCCACAACAATCAGCTCACTGCGAGCATGCTCAATGGCACAAGCATTCAGTCAGGTGGTAGCCAGGAGAATTAAAGCATCAGTGAGAAAATACATATTAGTTAACAGAAATAACTTGAAATGAAAATTAAGTTAAACCAGTTACACTTTTTTAATTAATGGCGCATACATTGGCTTTCAACGTGGTAAGGACAATTCCTTGAGCACTATGCTTGCAAATGTCCAAAATATTGCTTAAAAGCACATCTATAACAAAGTGGACAGGTGGTTTAATGCACTACAAAATGCTGCTATTGTGTGACTAGCAATTAGAAACAATTGGTGCTTTAGGAAATTATGATATGTATCACATTTCAATATACAAATGCATTTCTGCCTTTCACCACTTCCTTACTGAGAACAACTGTACATAAAATCAATGACAACAGCAGAAATGACAAAGCCTCGTGTTTTAGGTTGTTATGACAACGCACAAACATGGCATACAGCATAAAGTTAGCAGAGGAATCTCATAGCCATAAACTAATAGACTGCAGCCAACCACAACTGACAACACTACAGAACAATTTTACCAAGTTCAGCCCAAAAGAAATCTACCTCAAAGTTTGATTGCACTGAACACTGATGGATTATCAATAATTTGAATATCGATCCACAGATCCACTCAACAACCCCATAAATAACAAAAAAGGTCTGCACTCTGTTTATCGGTGTGTGTGTGTGTAAGAGAGAGAGAGACAGATTGGTTAACAATGTCTTACAGTGAAACATGCGTAAGTAAAAATATATAAGTCACTGTGATCTACTACTAATTAGAAAAAACAAACTTACCCATTGCTGAGCTCTGCAAAACTCCAACAACTGCTGCAGAACTGCCTCCTGATCTAAACAGTTTACCAGCTCAGTTTGTTTTGTATCCATTTCTGGTTTAAATTTGTGTTGCACATGAACTTTCTTTTTTCTTTGTCTGTTGCATTAAGCTCTGTGAAAGTCTCATGACATAAATCAACTGAATGTACAAGTTTGACCTGTAATAATATTGCACTGTTCAACTGTTCAAGGAAGTGGAGAAGTCAGCTCTCCTTAGACGGAAGACTGCTGATCACACAATGAAGATGATGTGTATGAAGTTACTTTTGTGTCTTATGCAATCAAAGAGAATAGGTTTGAGAGCAAAACTTTCCACAATGCAATCAAAAAATATATTTGAGAACAAAACTATTAACACAAAGTAAATTTGTGATGAAAAATTTACTAATAACTTTCATCTAGAAATCCAAAATAAATTAAAAGAAAGCTTGCTGTTGAGCTGAATGTTGTGAGTGGGACCTACACACACATCTCTATTTGCCATAGAGGTGGGCGGATCGATCCAAATATCGATAGTATCGATACCAAGTCGGTATCGGTATCGGATCGATACTAGCGTTGTGAGACCGACTCACCGCTTCTTCGATCTCACTCCCGGTCGGCAGTCTGATAATACGTCAATCTTTATTGGTATCGGTATCGGCGATACTAGCCCAGTATTTACTTGGTATCGGATCGATACCAAATCTTGCAGTATCGCACACCTCTAATTTGCCAGTCTCAAATGGAGTGACAGCTTGGCAAAATCCACTGTTATTAAAAGACAGAGGGGAGTTTTGAAGTCCATGGAACAGAAAGAGAGGGAATGGAAAAGAAGTAGGTTTACATGTACCTTCCATCTTAATAATAGCTAGGTATGTTATGTGCCCAGGCTATTAACCTGCATGACATTGTGCATGTAGCTACCACTTCATGAAACTACGCGTGTTCACTAATACAATGTTAGTTTATGATACATTTGTGATGAGATGTAATATTTTATCATGCTAGCACAGCTGTCTGGGTTTCAATAATAGAAGCAGACAAAAACATCTGATTTTTGTGGAGTGTTTGTTTTTCACTGTTTCAGGCTGTATTGGCGCTCACTCAATTATATCATCTTGTTGCGCTCTTCTCTGCAACGATATCTCAATGAACCAACTCCTAATAATCTCATTATGATAGTGTATTGAAACAAGTCGTCATTCCTTCATTCATTCAATTTCTTTATAAGTATGTGAATGTGTATTGGCACAGCAGCAATGTTAGTGGTGGTGAAAAACATAGCTAATAAGACATGTTTTACATATTTTAGTGTAGGTCCCACCCACAAGATTCAGTTCAAAAGCAAGCAAAACATTTGGATTTGCAAGCAAAACTTTGATTTGAATTTGCATTAAAACATTTTTAATCACAAATGTATTTTGCTTGCAAAAAAATGCTGTGAATAATGTGTGAATAATTCTGCTGTCAAATCTATTTTTTATTGCAGTGTGGAAAGTTTTGCTCTCAAACCTATTCTGTTTGATTGCATAATCAAACAGAACCAAACAAATTGCATTGGAGGAAGTTGCGTGAAGGCAAAAATAGCTCCATAGATGTAAAGCAGTGCTTCATATTTGGAGCGGTCTTCCCTGTGATGAAACACAAAGGGACTTGTTTCTAAACTAGGAAATAAAGTTAATGAAATTTAGGTAAGGAAACAACATAGGAGTAGTTTACAGCAATTGATGGCATTTCTAAGACTTGATAGCAAGACAACACACATAATTAACACATATTAAGCTACAAATTCATGATTTTGAGTTAACTGTACCTTTAAGCTGTACAGTATTTGTCCACATGATGAAATTAGAGTAGGTAGACAGAGTAACCTTTAACATATAGTAGAAGATGGATCAGATTTACACCACATGGGGAGTGACAGTGGTGACTTCCACACAAGGTGATGTCATGTATATACTCTGTAGACTCTAGAAGAACCATCATCACATAAACTGCCATTCTGACAAGAAGACCACAATTGTATTAAACATATTCCCATGACATATTCCCATGTACACATGTCAGAGTTGATGTATTTATTATTTAGTGGTAGTAGTAGTAGTACTCATAACACACCTTACTGTTGCTTTAAATTAATACTGAAAAAAATCACAACAAGAACGATAGGAATCCATTGGCTGCATTAAAATAAGTCCATCAGAAGACAATGAAAATCAACTCAAATGTTCCTATAGTATCACAGTGAAAAGTACAGGCTTACAGAGTCAAAATTATCCCAAAATCCAATGGCACTAAATAATTAGGAGGTCATACATATGTGCACATACCCACCAATAGGCTTAGTACATTTACTAAGCATGGACAATTTTTGGATACATTTAGTTCAAAAGCAGTGTTGTAAAAGTAGTAAAGAAACATTAAAGCTTGTATTATGTCAGTCTCAGCAACATTTCAAAGGGTAAACATTAGGTTTTCTCAGAGTTTGTTTAGACCCAGTCCCACATTGTTAAAATGAGCAAGTGGTCAACATTTCCTGTGATCATTACAAAGGCTTTGAACATCATCTACACTGTGGATAAACCATTCATAAAGCTTTGAAATGAAGCCGAATCCATGATATATGGTAAGTAATTCTTAGAAGATTGTCAAGCAATGCAAAAGTAAAGCCGATTGATACAATAACTGAAACACAGTAGATTTGATCTCACTGCCTTAAAATTGTGGAAGTCACACAGGAATAAAATGATCAGGTGTGAAAGATGAAAGATGACATAGTGCACTAAAATGACCCTCCATGTTAGTGGACCATACTGAGTGAATCAACATACTGTACTTCAAAGATAAAGACAAAGATTTCAATCTTTCTACCTCCACTAATTAGGAAGCAACATTTTGACACGTTTGAAATTTAAAGCTAAATATGCAAATTTCAAACTTAATACCTCAACTGTAGCTACTATAAGCAGAATGAGATTTGCAGTATGCTCTAACATCTGTCAAGTGACACCAGAATTGTTGTTTGCCAAACTAGCCAATGCCTGAATCAACAGTTTAAGGGAGTCTGTAAAAACATGTTAAGACAGCCGTTGTTGGAAACAGGACAGGGTTTCGTAATTTTTATGTCGTTTGTCAGTGCCAGTACAATAAAAAAGTGTTGGTCTTGATACCAAAACAATTATTTTTTTAATACTTTACAAATATGAACATGTTTTACTCTGACATGTTGAAGTTATATTAAAGTAGAAGGCATTTTAGAATTTTGCCTGAAAAAAACTGAAAAGAAATGTGATTTAAATCAGGAAATTTCTGTATAAAGACTAAGCAACAAGAATATGAATCTGACCATACATCTGATGCCAACTTTCAGTATTAACAGTTTTTGCTGCATGGTACTATTGACACATTTTAGGTCTGTACCAAATTGAGTTTCATAGTCCATAAAACTTTATGAGTACTACCTAATGGCCCAGTTCCTTCACAGCCTTGAAAAAAAATGATTAAGAAAAACTGCGAACACTGGAAAGAAACTACATAGACTGAATTGACTGTAGACTCTGCAGACATGTTCAGAGTTTTAATCATGAAAAAAGAAAAGAAAAAAATGGATGAACTTGTGTCAAAGGCTGCATTCAATTATAGGCAGTTAGACAGTGAATAACACTGTAGCTTGATTCACTGCACTGTACAAAATCCTCCTTGATACTGATTTATGAAAGCCCACTAATCTTAGGAAGTGCGATCACATTGGATAAATCTGCAGTCCACAATTTCTGTCCAAAGCCAACGTTCAGAACCAAGGCAGCGTCCTTTATGTAACAAAGGTAACGGTGTAGAAGTTGGGGTCATGGGTGGGTACATAGCGCATCCAACTTGCTTGCTTGAGATTTAAGTTTGTGTCCAATAGTTTATTAGTTTTTCAAATCATGTCCATTGTTTTTCCCTAGGCTTTACCAAGTGTTTTGTTTATCGAACCCTAACCCCACTTAGTTGCCAAAAAAATGAACAGTTGCGCTTAATAATTAAAAAATGTCAGGTATAGTATCGTATTGTAACATTTCATTGCAGATAATAGGACTCCATATGTGCTTGGTCTGCTATATCAAACAGAACAGACCATTTTCCATCACTGCTGGTGTGCCATATGGACCTGGCTGATCACGAGCCAGGTGGTGGCTTGTTGCCATACAACAGAAAGGCTACATGAGCAGCAACAATGAATGAAAATGTAAGAAAGAAAGAAAAACTGTCACCCCAAATTCACTTTTAACCAATCAGATATTAGGACTGCTTTTAACCAATGATTTTAAAATAGTCCCTCATTCAGCTAGTATCTGGAATGTACTGTAATTTATCCATCTCTATGATGAGCTATCATATATCACAAAAGCCATCAGCAAGTCTGACAATTGTTCACATCATTTTTGTATTTTCATAAATAGTGCAAAGAAGTTCGACTGCTGTGTTGCCTCAGTGTAAAGGCTCTGGAAACAACAAAACTGCAGCAGCAATTTTCTCCAAAGTCCACTGGCAGTAGGAACAGTTTCCACAGGCTAACAGACTACTGTCTGACTTTGGTACACGAATGAATCTGCTCCTAAGCAGTCAGTATTCTTCAGCATACGGGCAGCAGTTTGCCATGTGTGGGACGTGCTGAGGGCAGCGAGTATTTATGAGAACTATACGGCCTCAACAAGAAGCACACACAGCTATATCACCACCTGCACTGCTTAAGGCAAGCTAAAGTTTGTCACACAGTGCTCAAGTTAGTTTGTAACACTTTTTAAAGCTGTAATACTTCCATTTTGATGACATCAGTTAGTTTGTTAAAATAGAAAAGTTGAGCAGACAGCAGACGACAGGACAGGCTTTTATCAGTGTAGAACCGGTATGAATTGAACTTGCAAGAATCAACACAAAAGAATTGTTTGTTCCTCACAACCGGCCAAATCAACTCTGCTATCTTTACTGTATATGCAACATCTTTCAATCACTGCTCACTGCTGGAAGAGTGACTACACCAAGGCACTTACTGATTTTAGCTTTAAGCTTTATTCTAGTACTATGGTTACACCTCCATATCAGGAGAAGGTCTCCTCAGCCAACATTAGAAATTCGCAGTTTGAGAAATTTTTATGGTTACTCTAATCTCTATAAATAGATACCTGCAATCAGTGGGCTAGAGACAAGATTTTGGTATCGGAAGCGTTCTGGTTCCCTTTGTAGTTTGAGAAGTATTGACCAATCACATTTGAGTGGGCTGTGGTTGCATGCAGGTAAACAGTGAACAGAAAGTGAAAGAGGTGGAATTCATTGGCTAAAATGCAATCTCAGTCTGAATTTAGTTTTTTATCATCATTTTTTTTAATTTATCTGCATTCATATGCAGATATCTCTTCATAGAGATTTGCCATTCTAGTGCTTAGGTTGCTAATTGGACTATAAACGATGACTGCCTCACAGTAGAGGAAGTCTAATATCTAACATCCATTATCTGGATATCCACTGGCCACACCGGAAACCCCGATTGGCCATTGTCCCTTGAGGCTAAATCACAGCCAGACCAAAGCTGGTGGGTTCTGAGATTGCAGGACACTGGTTACTTAGTGACTTTATGCAAATTATTAAGATGTGTTGTGACAAAATGTGAAGCAAATTTTAGATGTCATGAGATTGTACTCAAAGTCAATTGAAAGAGTTAAGTGCTCTTTCACGATGATCTTATCTTGGTCATTACGTACTTCATAAACATACAGAGACTAAAGGAAAAAGAAGAGACTGGAGGAAAATAATAGAGAACATTGGAGTCCATGTTGAGTTGAGATGAGTTCTGCAATTAGGTCTGATTCTGAACCAGTTGTAGCCATAGCTAACATCTGTTCCAACAGTGGCAGTCCAGTAGTCAAATTTCACAAATGGCACAAGGTGACAATTCCCTTTATGCTTGGTCTGACCAAACAAACAAACTGAACAGACTTACAGCATTTGCTGTAAGTGCTGCTATGAGATGCATCACAAGTTTTTGGGCAGGGTTTTAACAAGCTTAGACATTGCCAAAGACAAGAATTGCATATTGTAGCTAGGCAAACAAATAATACCTTCAACAGTCATGCAAACAATTATTTTTGATAACCAATGGTAATGTTATGTAAACAAGTACACCCTGCTTGGGAAGTGCAAAGAAAGCTCCAGCTTTATCTGCAGTACTTTCATATGTTAGCTTTGTACTGAACTGAATGTAACAGCTTTGGACCAGCAACAGACTGAACAAAGACTACTGGAGGGAAGACAGTCAGTATCAGTGTATGTGTATTAATACTACTGTACTATTGTATGCACTAAAGTGCCTTTGAACAGTGGTGTGAGCAAGATTCAAAACAGCAAAGTGATTTCTAATGTCCACCTCTAAAAACTTTGCTCTTGTAAAAGTGAAACATACTGTTTGAAAATACAAAAAATATAGCATAGATCAAACCTCTGTGATGCTTGTCAAGTAGGTTTTTCTATAGTAAGCATCTGAATAGGTTTAATTTGGAACATAACAATTTGAACTTATCATACTGTACTTTACTGCTACTAGTTACTCTATAACAGCACAGCACACAGAAGCAATGCTACTCCTTTGTTTCTATGTCTTCTATACATGCTTCATTAACTGGTGAGGATACTGACTTTTTACTGAACTGGGGTACATGGAAGGAAGTTAGTAATTGAGAGTATAGAACAGATAGAAATATTGACTTTGAGGTAGAGGTACAAAACAGCACTTGAATGAAGGAGTCAGGAGATGACAGAGGGAACCTTGCAGGATTCAATGTTCAGTTTGTCCATTATTTTGTCTTCTAAATGAAAGCCAGCCATAGCATGGTCAGGGCCATCACCAGCAGCCCTGACAGAAAGAAAGACATCCGGGAATGTTTGAGTCTGGTTGGGTTCAGTTCACATGGGCTAACCAAGCTCCTCCGCTCGTCCGGCACACTGATAGTCTCCTTTAGAGTGTAACCATGAGCTTGTTCTTCCTCCTCTTCATCCTCCTCATCATCATCAACCCAATCAACCTCACTGTCCTCATTGTCTTCCAGCATGCAGTCATGTCTGTACAGCGGTGGCTCCCCTTGTGCTGGGAACAAACTACATGCTCTTACCTTGTGTCCAAACAGAGACTGCATCCCTCGCTGTGCTCAGCAGCAGCAGACCAAGAGAGACAGATAACAATGAACAGACAAGTGGGATATGATCAACTGACGGGAGAAGTAGAAAGGGATGAGGAAATGGGGGATGGGAATGTTGAAGGGTAAGTATAGGAAAGAGAGACTCTGGGGAATATTTAGCATGGAGGTTTGAGATTTTGTTGTCCCTCTCCCAAATTGTTTGAAACGTGTTGCTGGCACCAAATTCAGAATGAACATATATCTACAAAAATCAATGAAGTTGATGAGGTGAAACCTTAAATATGTTGCGCTTTTCACTCTTTTCAATCGAATATAGGTCAAAAAGGATTAGCAAATTATTGCATCCTGTTTTATTTATGTTTTACACAGCATCACAACTTTTTTCATATTGGGGTTGTACAAAAAACATTAAAGTTAATCAGTTTGACATTAAATATATTGTTTTTGTAATGCATTCAATTGAAAATAGGTTGAAAAGGATTTGCAAATCATTGTATTCTGTTTTTAATTATGTTTTATACAACATTCCAACTTTTTCTGAATTGGATTGTACATAGGTAACTAAAGAGTTTGATGGGTGTCTATATTATTTTCTTTCCAAAACCAAAGATAAAAGAGCGCTGTGTTTAGCCGTTCTTTGGCAAGCTGCTAACATTAGCATGCTTGGACTACTAGCTTACTAGCTACAGCAGTAACGTAGCAGTACTTCTTAAGCATTGGGTTTGCACATAATTAGTTGGTCAAACTACATTATTATGCAGGTTTACATGTGAATTTAGAAAAAAGCCCTTGCAGGACTGACACATACACTGCATGGTACCAAGTTCAGATAGTACAAATGTATATTAGAATTTAAAGTAACATCATTGGCTCTGTTTGTTTATTTATGGATTTGGATATTGGATATATTATATATGGATTTTGGATTTGATTTGGATATCAAATGTTCATTAAACATTCAAATCCAATCACTAATCAAAATATGATCTCTAGCTGAGCTATTCTGACAACAAACAGTGACTGAAGGATTCTCTAGTTTGAAGATGACAAGTGTGGGCAATGAGGTGGTCTAATAAAGCCACACCTTTGACAGAGCAACAGCAGCAGAACGGGAAGGATGGAAGGGAAGAGGACTGTACTGAACATTAATACCTCTCTATAGGCTCTATATTGAGCATAGGAAAGGCACTCACTGGGAGCTTAAATGCTGGCTGGTGCAAACTATTTTGACAGTGTAAAGTCTTCTAAATACCAACAGGAAGGAAGATACACTGGAAAAACTACTTGGTATGAGCTGGAAAAACACACATGACATCCAGGGAGGGACAGATACAGGGAAGAGGACTGGAGAGTGAAACAAATGAAAAGGAGGGGTGCAGGGGGTGTCAGTCCTCCGGCTACTAATGATTGGTCGGTTGCTTATTTTTCTGGAGTTTTTTCGAACTTATTATATCAGGCTCAAGAATTATGCAAATGCATTATCAGGATTAGCCCAGGCATGTGATTGATTGGCAGATCAAGCAGGATGACATAGCTTGTTACAGCCTTTAACAGCATGAAGGCAGTAGTAAGAGAGCAAGGGTAGGGTTAAAGGGGATGAGATCCAGGACGCAGCACCTACAAAGGACCCAGTATGCTTAAAACTAAGTGGTTGTCAGCTTGTCACAATAGCCGCAAAGTTTATAGTGGTCTAGTCCCATTGTGACTGCAGTTACAGTCATGCTAAAGCAGCAGAATGAAATGGAGAAAGCCAACAGCACCGCCAAATGGAGGATCAACATAAAATTCTAGATGATTAAGTGCATTGTGAGCGTATTCTCCATGGAAAACAACAATATATTTATGTTCAATATTGTGCATATGTATGTGTCTGACATAATATTCCTCAATCCAAGTCTGTACAGATTACCACTTAAAGCAACTAGCAAGCAGCTGTTCCCAGACCTTCAGGGACCCTGAAGACTTAAGGTCGTCTTTCTTGTGATTACTATGGCGTAATTTGATAAATGTAATTTCTTTGGTAATATGCACTACTAAAACCAAATAAAAACTGAATATGAACTTTTGCTTTGAACCAAATTTTAAAGCTCTTTTGTATGGATGAACCCTGCGTTGAAATCTAATTTGAATTTCTCATTACATTATAAGTATTTGATATTATGGTTACATTTTGCCTGTTCTTAAACAAATGTGTGTTTGAAGGCCCTCACACACACGCACATGTGGTGCTGTGGATGGCAGCCTGTGTTTGCTGGTGTGCATTGTTTTGTCTTGTCTTGTTTGTAATTTCAGTTTTCTGCTGTGGTACCCGGAGCTCATTCACAGAGAGCTCAGGAACATCAGGAACAAATCCAGTGATTCCACTTTTCTTGCGCCATCCATGGTACTATTGAACACTCCGGTCAGTGAAATGTTGGAGGAGAAGAAAACATGCTGGTGTGTTTTTGTGGACTTCGCACAATGCTATCAAGAATATTTCTCTCTAACATGTGTTCATTGTGAAATAAACTGGATGAACTTCAGCTACTGGTAGGGAAAAACAGAAACTTTTCTTCCATTTTATGCTTCATGTGGCGGTGTGGATAAATACCAGACTCTGCACTGCAGTTGGCATGTTTCCCACTCTTTAGAGGGGATTGCTCTAATGTTCACCTTTAGTTATTGTTCTCAGCAACTACAACAAGGGTAATCTCAGCCATGAACATCCCAAATACAGACAGTTTATTAAATGTCCAACCAGGAAGACAACATTTTTGAATGACTGTTAACAGTACAATCAGCAATGCCTATCACACTGTCCCCCTACACTGCACTATGTCACTCTGACTACATCATGATTCACCTGGTTCCATCACACAGCAAGTGGATCACAAACTTTTTGTCTGAAAGTACAGCATTTGATCTCTGACTCCCAGGCCATCAGCACCAGATCCCCCCCAAGGGTGTGCCTTTTCTCCTCTGCTCTTCTTCCTGTATACCAACAGCTGCACTGCCAGTCATCAGTCCATCAAGCTCCTGAAGTTTGTGGACAGCACTAACCTCATCTCTGGTGGAGATGAGTCCCCCTACAGATGGGAGATTGATCATCTGGTGATGTAGTGCAGCCAGAATAACTTGGAGCTCAACAACAGTTGAGATGGTTGTTGATTAGTCCAGACCCAGTAGCCAGTAGTCTCATCAGCCTGTGTGACTCCCTTGTTGAGGAAGTTCGATCTGCCAAAGATGATGATGGTGCACTACATCCTCACCTCCTCCATCACCATCTGGTACACTGCTGCCACTGCCAAGGATAAGGGTAGACTGCAGTGTATCATTGGGTCCATCCAAGGTGATATGGCTATTTGGCTATCTGCCACCCCTCCAGGAACTGTAATCCTCCAGGACTTTGACATTTGCAGGTAAGATTGTGGACAGCCACTCCCACCCTACACACGCATTTTTTTGAGAAATCAAAATCTCATGCCAGAAGAACAGTTTCTTCTCATCTGCAGCTGGACTCATCAATAAGGCCAACTGATCTATTGCTTTTGACTTACAATACTTGCTCATATCTTCATCTCAACCCTAACCCTAACCACTGTTTACCTTACCCTAACCTTAAACTTTCCAATTGGCTAGCTATTGTCTCTAATTGGACAAGCTGTCCCCAATCAACTAGTCTTTAGTCTGAAATGAATCCCTGAAGGTAGCCTATGTCAGACACACACACACACACACACACACACAGGTGTTACAGTAGGCATTTTGACTTGTTATGGTGGGGAAAGTACAGGTGTTACCAATACATTAACAAAGGCCCATGTTCTACCCAGTTGGCCTGCATGAATAATATAGTGCCAGGACCCTGAAACTGAAGCAGTTAAATAGATTTCAACAATTATTCATTTCATTATTTACACCTTTCCCGTGACAAGACAAAGCATCTTCCATGAAAAGGGGGTATTGTTAAGAAATCTGAAGCCAATTTGTGACTTATAATTTTGGGCCATATAAATAAAATTGAAATTTGACTTGTTGAGGGACTGCCTAGTGGCTAATCAAGCCTTTTAATGTCCTTTATATTTTATCCTGTCCGTATACTGTAAGCATTTAATTATACAGTGCATCTGCCTCTGTTATATTTCATTGACTAACTTGATTTTGATTCATACTTTAGATTTCAGCATCATATCGCTACAGCAATTCCCCCTAGACATTATCTCAGATCCATCTTAAGATAAGATAAGATCAGATAAGATAAACCTTTATTTGTCCCACAGGGGGGAAATTCACATTGCACAGCAGCAAAGGTGATAGTGCAGTTAAAATGTAAGAAAGGGACAATTTAAACAGGCTTAAAAAAGATATTAACAAATTTACATGAAATTATTTACAAATTACAAATGTGAATGAAATATGTAACCAGTATATACACTATGGGCAGGAATTATGATGCAATGAAATATTCAATACAAAATATTGTACATTGAAATTGACTGAAATGAAATATTGCACAGTGAAAAATTTTGCACAGTGAATGGAACTGACACAGATGTAATGACATAATGTATAGTCTATTGGGAGCAGTGCTGGTTGTACAGCCTGACAGCTGCAGGCTGCTCACACATTTTGGGTGAAGCAGTCTACCGCTAAAGGAGCTCTCCAGAGCTGTTAAAGTGTCCTGAAGGGGGTGGGAGTCATTCTCCAACATGGATGACAGCTGAGCCATCATCCTCCTCTCTCCCACCACCTCCACTGGGTCAAGGGGACAACCCAGTGCAGAGCTGGCCTTCTTTATCAATTTGTCAAGTCTCTTCCTGTCCGCAGCCGATATGCTGCTGCCCCAGCAGACTACTCCATAGAAAATGGCTGATCCCACAACAGAGTCGTAGAAGGTCTTCAGGAACGCCCCTTGCACTCCAAAAGACCTCAGTCTCCTAAGCAGATAAAGTCTGCTCTGACCTTTCCTGCAAAGTGCAGCAGTATTATGAGTCCAGTCCAGTTTGTTGTTGAGGTGAACACCCTTACTTATAAGATGTCACCATCTCAATGTCCATCCCTGGATGTTCACTGGTGTTGGAGGAAGTGAGTGCGCCTGTGGAAATCCACCACCAGTTCTTTGGTTTTCCCCACGTTAATCTGGAGGCGGTTCTGCTGGCACCACTCCACAAAGTCCCGTGTCAGCCCTGTTGTCCCCATCTGTGATGAGGCCGACAATTGCAGAACCATCAGAGAACTTCTGCAGGTGACAGGTTGATGTGTTGTATGAAAAGTCTGCGGTGTAAAGGATGAAAAGGAATGGAGCCAGAACCATTCCCTGCGGCGCCCCCATACTGCAGACAACTGTCTTGGACAACAGTCCCATGTCCTCACATACTGTGGACGGTTGGTGAGGTAGTCCAGGATCCAGGATGTGAGGTGCAGGTCCACCCCTGTTCTCCAGCTTGTCCCTCAGAAGTGCTGGCTAGATGGTGTTGAATGCACTGGAGAAATCAAAGAACATGATTCTCACAGTGCTCCCAGGTTTCTCCAGGTGAGAGAGGGCTCTGTGCTGGAGGAAGATGACGGTGTCGTCCACCCCGATGCCAGGCTGGTCGGCGAACTGAAGTGGATCCATTGATGGCCATTGATGTCTTCTACAGCTGTGGCACCCTCCCCAGCTTCAGGCTCAGGCTGAAGATGTGCTCGACAATTCCGCACAGCTGGTCTGTGCAGGACTTCAGGAGCCTGGAGCTGATGCCATCCAGACCCGCTGCCTTCCTCGCCTTGGTCTTCCTGAGCTGATTTCTCACCTGGGATGTTGTGAGGGTCAGGTTGGAGCAGGGGGGCTGTGTGCTAGTGGGTGTGGGTGGGTGAGTTGAGCTGATGAGCTGAGCAGTGGGAGGTGGCTGTGAGCTGAGAATTGCAGGAGGGGTGGAACAGTCCACTTGAGGTGTCAATGAGGGGGGTTGCAGCAGGGAGGGCTGGGCTGGGGGAAGGGCACATGACCAATCAAATCTATTGAAGTTCAGCTCATTCGCCCACTTCTGGTCCCCCGCAACCTGGGAGTCAGGCTCCTTGTGGCCAGAGATGGTTTTAAGGCCTCTCCAGACTCCGCTGATGTTCTTTTTGCTGCAGCTGTTCCTCTATTTTCCTCCTGTTAGCTGTTCTTCCCCTCTCTGATCTTCCTCCTCAGCTCCCTCTGCACAGCCTTCAGCTCCTCCTTATTTCCTGACTTAAAGACCCTCTTCTTCTCCGTAAGCAGAGCCTTTATGTCCGGATCAATCCAGGGTTTGTTGTTGGAAAAACACCGTACAGTCCTGGTACACTTGGAAAGTTTATGTAGTCTGTGACGCAGCCAGTGAGACTGTTGATGTCGTCCCCATGAAAATTGCAGAGTTCCTCCCACACTGTTGTATGAAACAGTCCTTGAGAGCCTCGTCAGCCTCGTCAAACCATCTCCTCACTGTGCGTGACACAGCTGGCTGCCTGTGTACCAGAGGTTTGTACACAGGCCGGAGATGAACCAGGTTGTGGTCGGATCTTCCCAGGGGAGGAAGGGGTGATGAGGTGTATGCCTCCTTGGTGTCAGCATAACACAAGTCCAATATTTTATTGTCTCTGGTGCAGCAGGTGATGTATTGAGTGGAGGATGGAGAGGCATAGTTGAAGTCCCCAGAGACAAGAAGGAGGGCCTGTGGATGTTGAGTCTGCAGCTGGCCCAGAGACAGAGTGGAGGACATCACAGGCCGCATCAGCGTTAGCAGAGGGGGGAATATATGCAGTTGTTGCGATAACATGCGAGAACTCCCGAGGCAGATAGTATAGCCTCATGCTAACGGCTAACAGTTCAATGTCATTGCAGCAGAGTTGCTCCTTAATAGTGATGTGCCCAGAGTTACACCATCTGTTGTTCACAAACACTGCCAGCCTTCCTCCTTTCCTCTTACCGCTCTCCTTTGTCCTGTCCGCCCGCAGTAGCTTATATCCGTATAATGTGATGATCGTGTCCGGGGTCTGCAGGGTCAGCCATGTTTCCGTGAACACCATGATGCTGCACTCCCTCTGGTGTCAGCCCCGCTAACTCGTCCATCTTACTGGGGAGAGATCTCACATTCCCCATGGTGATGGACGGGAGGACCAGTCTGAATCTTCTCCTCCTGTCGCGGCGCTGGGCTCTGGCACGGGTCCCCCGTTTTCTCCTCTTTACCTCTCAGGGAACCTCGGGCCTCTCGTCCGGCAGCACCGCTGTGTTATCCCGGCTGTAAACAATAGGGCCTCAGCTGCGCACGGGAGCCCCAGACACGGACGTAAACATTGCAAAAAATGAATGAAAAATACCAGCTCAAACACTGTCACTATGGTGGACATGATGAACCGAGCATTCAGGAACATAAGCCCGTGAAAAATAATAAAAAAGAATAAAAAAGGACAAAATGAAAGAGGAAAAAGCTCAGCGGTGAGCGAGAGCTGCTGTAGCAGGCTGCCACTAGAGCGGCGCCATCTTTAAAATTCCGTCTTATCCAGAAACAGGGCTCCCACTAGTCTTAGTTTGTGCCAGGTTTGCCTGTATTATGAGGTAGGTTTGCGCTTCATATTTTCCTCCCAAGCAGCACAAGAGCTAGCTCTGGTTGCTACTGAGTTTGAATACCCTCACTGCACGTTGCTTTGGGAAAAAGAATCTTGTAATATGAGTCACAGAACTCAGCATCCATTTTGTCAAAAAGATAAGTCACTGACAACATTTTTTAAAAACTCAGAGGGTAATTAAACAACAAGTCTTTGAAGGTACTGTATTTAAATCGGTATTTCTAGGATGTACATGTTATGATCTACGAGAATATAAGGTAATGGAAAATACATTAACATGGACAAATTAACTGATATAACTTTTTAAATTACGGTTGATGTTATTTCATGATGTTTTAGAAAAGCAGATGCAATGGCCACCAGGCGTTATTTGCTAAAAGAAAATGAGAAAATCTTTGAAATTGAGAACAAATTCAAATCTAAGTGCACAGATTGAAAAACTGTGCAAACAGACCCCAGTCAAATCAGTCCTCCAAACTAACTAACTAAAAGCACACAATAATAACAGGTGTCAAATTTGTTTATTTTTTCAACCATATGACACTTGGAGGGATCTGTACAAACATGATGATAATACATGATTAATAATTTAATCACTGTCCCAATCCAAGTGTTTTTTTTATACCCTGAAAATCTAGTTGAAGCCACCTTTAGGAGTGAATAGCCTACCAGTTATTTAGCTAGCATACAAAGTTTAAATCAAGAGTTTATTCAGCTTTACTGAGCTGTATTTACTTAAGCTACAACTCAGACAGTTATGGAGTAAAGTTAATGCTAAATGGACCAGTCTGACATTTTAGAAAATATGTCTTATTTGACATGCTACCTTGAGTCACATGAGAAAAATGACATCAGTTTCATCTCTGTGTCCAGCACAGACATTGAACAGGAGTGTGTTTAGTTTAGCTTAGCACAAGATTGGAAGCAGGGGAAGCTGCTAGCACAGCAACATCACATGAAAAAACACACCTTTCAACAACTTGGAAACTTTATACTGATAAAGTCTGTATGGATGGCTGACATTGTGGATGAAATTATGTCTACTACAGAATAATCAATAGTACTGCTGCAGTGTATTTCCTGCCCAGGTTGCTGGACTCACCGCTGGTTGCAGTTGGCCATTGATGCTCACTGTGCGGAAAGGCGAGTTGGTGGAAAGACGCTTATCCCACTCACTGGGCTGAGGCTCTGGAACAGACTCCATGAAACTCCTCTTCAGCTCACTGATGCTAGTGTGGTGACGCATGATCTCAGTCTGGGTCTTATCCAGGTCCTTCAACAAGAAAGTATAAGTCAGAATAGGTAATTGGAAGGGAAATAATGACAGTAGTTGGAGAGAAAATAGGTTGATAAAAAATGAAAAATGAGGAGGAAAAAAGAAGTGAAAAGAACATAAGACCATGTGGAAGAATTATATTTTTGTGAGTAAAAATGGAGACAAATAGCCAGAAATAATGAATCACCCAGATTGGAAAATGATGTTGTAAATTGAACTGTAATGTAAAGTTTGGCTTTTCGAAAGCATGTACTTTTGGATATGAACCTGCCAAAATGACATTTTGAGGTAATTGAAGAAGATATATTTCAGACAAACCAGACACCAGACTGCATTGAGAGGAGTCATCATCTGTCTCCTGTGATCCATGATCCATATTTCATCCCAGCAGCAGTCACTGAGAGTTTGCAGTAAATCCTAAATCTCCCTCATTTGGGTCATAATAACAAAAATAAAGCAGCATATGCACAGAGGATGACTCCTGATTAGTGGTTACTAATAAAACAGTGTCTCACTTGCTCATAGATTATGGCTTTCATTAATGCCAGCAAGAGGAGATGTTTAATGACAAGTAGCACAGGAGGGGTCATGTTTCTCTGAAAAATTTGCATATGGTGAGCAGGTCTGATGGACCTGAAGCAATGACAATGATATGAACATCCAATCTGAGTTGAGTAAAGGTGCAGGACAAAGGCTGCATACAAGGATTAGGACAAATCCAAGGACAGGAGAGGTAGTCCATACACTGAATATTGCTATATTGGGTTATTTATGTATAATTACAATATGGTACAACTTTTGTACAAACCCTGTTTCCTGGGTCAGGAATGGACTTCAGTATCTACATTTATATTGTTAAGGCAACTGCCTTGTTTAGGCCAATTATGTTTTATGTACATAGTAATTGTTTTGGATGATCATTGTTATTTTGCATCATGTGATCTCCTTATTGTAGGCAGATGTGTTCTTTTTGTCTATATATACAGCCTAAGTTTTATTCACATGGGTGTTGACTTGACAAAGACCTTGAAGGTAACATGCTGCATCATTAAGTGTTTAGAAATTTGCCGTATTCAGTGTCCAGACTTCCAACTTTTTTCTTCATGGAGTCATAACCATGAAAGTATTCTCATGCTTTCCTTCACAATCAAACAGGTAACAATGATTAAATGCTCTGCTGGCTTTTAGGTGGAAGCAGGGCTAGGGCAGCTGAAACTAAGCTAGGCTTAACGTATCAGGATGTGTTTAGCTCCTGCAGATACAGCAGCTCTCTACTAGACACACAAAACTGAAACCAATTCTCTTCAGGATTTGATGGTTAACAAGCTATTTCCAAGAATGTCCAAGTGTTGTTTCAATCATTCATTTAAATGAAGGCAAGCTGAACAGGTTGATTCGGAGAAGTCAACACAAAGACACATGAAGAAGGGTGTGACATGTCACATTAGTAGCAGGCTGACATTGTACCAAGACCTCGAGTATGGGGCGAGTATGTGGCAAAACTTGTTTACTACAGCCATACGATACTCGGCCATACCATGAGCTTGAAGAAGCTAAAAGAATTAGTAGAGCTGCAGAGATTACTAATAATTGTCTGTGGGTTTGTCAGTATGAGTGACATATTTTACACTACATGTAGACTTTGGTTCAATGACAACCTTAATTACATAAATTAATGCTATATGCTAATGCTAATATTCACAAGATATACCTTTATTCGTCCCACAGTGGGGAAATTTGGGGAAACTTGTAATGTAACATGTTATCCCTCTCTGATCACAGTAATCAGGGCAATAGAAGTTCAGAGACAGACAAGAAATACAGCATGAACATTGCCAGGGAGGTAGGTCTACAGTATGTATTACATTAATCAAATGAAAAGAGACTAAAAAGCCTCAGTAACCACGAGGGACTGACAAGAAACAACAGCAGTGTCCAGAATCTGTTAGTGACATCACTGAGGCATATATGACTGGGAAAGTACAAAAAAGTATTTGTCTTTTTTCGTTTTTGTTTTTTCTTGGAGATCCACATCTTTACATTATTAAAAACAGACATATATATCTTTGACTTCAACAGCAAGTGCATTGTGAGTTCATGATATCATAGCTTGTATCTCTGAGAATTTCATTGTTGTTTAAGCACAAAGGCCAAAGCTGCAATCTCAGTTTAAACTTTAACCTACGTTAAAAAAAGAGACCTTTCCCAATCACATGTTTCGTAGAAATGAAAATATGAAATGACAAACACAATGTCAAAGTGAAGTGAAGCTACTTGCATGAGAATCAGAGAGGAAAATAGTGCATGCCAAGCCTTTTGGGTTAAGCTGAAAACAAGGCAAGAAATTTAGAGAGGCAAAAGTGTCAAAACAAAAAGAAAATCAACACAAGCACACATGCAGGGAGAAAGATGTGATGGCACACAGCCAGAACAGATATCTGAAGACTGAAGACACAAACCTCCAACATTAAATTGCTATGTCTGATATAAATAGTTTCACCCTCAAGTTTCTTGGCTCTTTTCTGTGGGAAAGGAGGGAAAAGGAACAGTTGGTTGGAAATCTGCAGAATTCATTCAAACATTTTAATATTTGATTTACACTGGAATACAAAACGCAGCACTGACCATGGCAATGACATGAATCACACAAAAAAAGAAAGAAAAGAGCTATGGGTTTGCAGGAACACAAAGTCTGGGTTACAGTTCCCAGCGTGCCCAGCTCGGCAAAGGACAGGTGAGGAATGCAGCTGCATGCACACCAGTCATGTGTATGAAAAGCCAGGTAGACTCACTGCTGTGATTAGAAGTCACATGCTGTGCATGCAAAGGCTGTTGCAGTGCAGTGCACAGGAGGAGGACCATCATTGTGTGTCTGCCTTTTACTTCAGTCATTTGCATATAAAAAAATCACATACAACTGAGCTTATTTAAAAAATGCGACCTACCCATTGATAGTTTAGACTGCTCCTATATAGCAGTGTACAACTTAAGTCCATCCTTGACTGTCTAATAAATTGTTAGTTAGGTGGGTGGACAGCCAAAATGGTAAGCCAAAATTGCAATAGACTAAACTTTATTATATCTTCATTCACCATTCTCAACAAGGTAATGGGATTGGTTGAGGGCTGTGCACTTTTCATTGCAATATTTGATCTTTGTCCACTTGGGGGAAGCAGATTCAAGTTTTGAACCATGACTGAAAAATCAGTATATAATAATCAATAAGTTGATAGGGCAGACCTGACAAACTCAGGTCTCTTATTACCACATTCAGCACTTCCAGAATAACCTTCAATGTGAGTCATGTTCCTGGACATCTGTTGAATGATATTCACTCTCTTTTAACTCTGGTGAAAAATCTAGCTATGAGCTACTGTTCCACTATGTTGTGTTAAGCCTATCATTGATATTTGCATCAGTGCACAGTGTAATTACACAAAACAATGGAGTAGAAAGGCAACTGTTATAAAGACAGTGACAACAACAACAGAGATTTTGAGAATAAAGTTGGAATATTTTGAGAAAAAAGTCAAATGTCATATGAACAAAGTTGTAACATTACAAGAAAAGGACGATATAAGAATTATGTAAATTCTTCATATATTTAGAGAGTAAAAATTTGTATGTTATGCTTTGATTGGATAGAATAGATTACAGGTGCATGTTTTAGCATTTCCCGACTGACCACATATTGTATACTATGCAGTTGCAATTTTTACTAGCTTAAGACATGTATTTGGTTTGCAGTGTCTATTGTCCACAATGTCAGCCTATCTGGTCTGTGTGTCCAGGCTATAACAACTCCATGTCCCCTTTCACGTGGTGATTTTGACTCTGCCTCAAGTGACTGTCAAATCAAGCTTAGTTATCAAGATACCAGCAAAGCATTAATGGTCAATGTACAGAAAACTACCATGACAAGTAATTTTGACCATCTTTCATACCATGTAAAGTCATAAGGTCTGCTTTGTTGCAATCTTTGAGTTTGTATCCGTGAGCTCTTTGGCTCATCTGTCTGCAGGAAACCAAGTCTAGTATGCACCCAACACTGCTCTAAAACACATCCAGTTAGGGACTGATAAATGATGCCAATTGATTAATTCTTCACTTTTTTGCCTGATAGCTGCCTGAAATGACAGTGACTAAGTAATAACACAACAGACTGATTTCTCCTTGGTACAACAGCAAGTTCTGTACAGCTGATTGGACATGTACAAACTTTCCCAGGAAGCCAGAAATCATAAATCAATCAAAACATTAGAGCACTCCATGTCTCTGCAATGGAAAACTGAACTGCAAGACAACAGAAAAGCAAATCAAAAGTCTTTTCATGGGTAACTGATGCAGGGATGAGGATGGTGAGTGAGCTGGAATATCGACTCAGGAGCATGCTAACCTTCCTCACTCGCACCATCTCCATCTTTGTTTTGTCCTGAGGAGAGTGCTGTTCCCCCATCAGAGGAAAGACATGGTTATTATATGTTAATGTCCCGTTACAGTCTAACTCAGTGTCAAATCATTTGTAATACAGTAAAACACATGAATGAAACACCATCAAGTGACATAACATTTTCTCTGACAGTGAGACCACGAACAACTGACTGAATTTAGAGCTTACACTTAAAAAAATACAAGTCAAGACAAGTGGCCAGCATGAACAAATAAAGGTGTCAAGTTCCTATGAAATAATGAGCTATTATATCTACAGAGCTCATGGTAAATTCAGCATAATGGACATTTCCATCATCACTCTACCATTTCTCTTTTAAGGAGAAATACTGCTGACATTCACTAATGAATTACAGAAACACTAGTATTGTCATGTTTTTGGGTTGTTTGTTCAATTATTTCCTGTTTTATTTTAAAGTGTATTTTTATTAAATTGTCATTGATGTCTTTTTGTCCAGTCTTTGTCCTTTTTTTTACCCTCCCATAAGATTGCTAATTACTTTCAGCTGTGTTCCTCCCCTCATAGTGTATTTAAGTCTGTGTGTTGCCCTCTTTCTTTGCCAAATCGTCTTTGTACTTCTTTTCAAGGATTCTAGCTATTCTATTTTTTGGACTCCTGATTTCTGTCCACTCCTTATTGGATTTGTTTGCCTGTTTGGACGGTCCTCTGTTTTTTGACCATTGCTTGTCTAACCAACAAATAAGTCTTTGGATTTTTGTAATAAAATATGGAACTGCTCCACTCCTGCCTCTAGTGTCCAATTCCCTATTACACCACCTGTACAGCATTACAGTGATTCTTTTGATAGGTGTTAAAGCTACTGTCAATGAAACTCATCTCTTCCTGCAGAACATTAAAAGTTTTCTAGGAAATACTGGACATAAGAGTTGGTTATATAGCACTGCCACGAGACACATTTATACTATGGTAGCCATCTCTTTAATATCTCTAGCCAGTGGCACAATATTGCTTATTTTTATATTTTATATTTGTGCAACTTAACGCTTTTGATTATTCTCATATTGAATTTGTTGGATTAGCCAAGAAGATAACTTTGTCTGTTCATCGACAATCGGAACTGATGCTCCAGTAAGATGTATTATATCACAATATATACTGATATCATGATATACATTTACATTTACTGCAAAAGGGGACTAGCTTCCATATTGCTGACTCTGACTATGACAAATTATGCCCAATAGGTTTCATTGGTGGTAGCTTAACAGCACTAAAAATGGCAAAATGAAAGCAAGTGGAAATAATTGGCTAAGTAGTGAGTATGACATGGCACTGTTATGGAATTACTGCTGTGAAAATGTACATTGTACTGAATTTATCAACGCACACAAGTAAACATTGAGGAAGTCTTGAATTCGGATTAACAGCAAAATAAAACAGTGGCAGACCAGGAAACAGAGATGTCTTAATAAAGTATGATGATAATATATTATTAACGAGTATATTTTATATTTTCTTAACAGGGAAATTTATGAATGATGGCCTCTTATATATGGCTTGTTCAAATACAGGCCCAATTCTCTCTGCATATGATTAAATAAAGGCCTCTATTTCAGAATTTATGGTATGTATCACACATAGCTTTCCTTTTCTTAATGCAGTTAAACTTATTTAGGTTTTCTCTTTTCTTTTTAATCCCTGTTTTTAAGAGGTTTTCCTCTTAAAAACAGGGCATGCTGTTTTGTATCTCTATTTTGCCAAATGCCCTTGCTCACTAGATTGTACCTATATTTTTCTCTGTATTAGTCTTATTTAATATATATTGCACACATTGCATATATTGACACATATATTTTCAGAATACATCACTTATTTAAACTGACATGTTTAGGTTCATATTTCCTTATTTACATATTGGTTCATCTGGTTCCAACGCTGGTTCAGTCTGATCATGCATTAAGCAAACAAACCTGGCTCTTTTTCTCTCTTTCCCCATTGGTGGTGGTCACAGAGGGGGGGTGTTTCCGCTCTCTCCTGGCTACAGTCTGATAGCACAGACAAAGCTCACACATCAGGATGAATTCCAAGCACAACCAGGGCTAACAACCTTATACAAAACAATTCTGTTTCCATAAAGAGCTAAAATAAAAAATAAAAAATTTGGGTAGATTGTCCTTTTTGTCCATACTGCCTGTATAATTGATATTATCAGTGGCTACATTAACAACAAAATTATTTATGTGCCTTTGGTACATATGCTCCATGTGAATACAACAAGATCAGCTACTCACCGAGGACAAATACAGTTGGAAGGTCAAAATGTTCAAAACCTTTTAGCTATGAAACATTTTTTCTTAAAGATTTAAATTTTCCTGTTGTTGGTAGACAAATTACAATTTTGTAAACAGTGGCTTTAAAAGTCAAGTGGCCTTACTTTACATAAGCAAAACCACATTACTTTCCATCTCACGGCATTTATGAATTTTTTGCTCTCTTATTATACTATTACTCCTTATTTGACTTACTGCATACATTTCATCTCATACTTCTGAGTCAGTAGTTTCAATGTTAGTATGTGTTTCTCATACAATGTGCTGTGTCCTGACCCTGGATTATAGGTGCTCTATAAGCCTCCCCTTTTTTACTCAATGACGAGCAGAGTGAACACTTGATGGTACCTAAAATAAATATGCCAATGTAAAGTACAGCATCCACTACCTTGATTTCTGGAGTGGACTCTGGTCTGGGGCTGTGGCTCTTAGCATACACAGCTGGCTGACTTGCCGCCTGTATCTCTGTCTTCCTTTCAGCAGAGCGGTGGCCTTTGGGTGTGGAGCCGTCATGGTGGTCAGAGTGAGGCAGGGAGGGTAGCAGCGGTGATGGGATTGCCTCCCCAGGAGACACGGGTGACATGATGGGGGCACTGACTGGACGAGTGGTTTTATTGTCAGGAGTGGATGCCATTGCTGGAGTTGAAAGAGAGGAGAGACAATGGCCAGACTTTAAAAACAAAACTAAATTTAAAAAAAATTATTACCATGGTGTCTGCATCTTTTAGAAATATTGGGAGACTTTTTCAAAACAATGTTATCTAAAGGCTAAAATCTTGGTTTTTGTTTAGCCTTATTACTGCTTTTATCTCATTATTACATTCGACTGGCTTCTGTCGGAGTGACAGAAACTCACACACTGTTCTGACCCCTTGACCATGTTCTGGTATATGGCATTGAAATTGGACACTTAATAGTCTTTAAACAGAATCTTCTTGTATCTGACCATTTTTTAATAACCTTCAAATTCCTATTATTGGACTGCAGTCCTTTATAGAAAAAAATCCTACTCTATATGTCTATCTGATAGTGCTCTATCTAAATTCTTCAGCTTTTAATTGCCATGTCTCAATATAACTGATGACTCCAATGCTAACTTCAGCCCCTCACAAATTGATCATCTCGTTGATAGTGTTGCAGGCTCACTGTAATGCCATTTGACTCTATTGCCCCCCAAAAGAAAATAATAAAGTTTGCTCCATGGTGTACCCACAAACCCAGAAATTAAAGCAAATATGGCAAAAACTTGAAAGGAAACCAACTATAGATCTATATCTAACTTGTGCTTTCTCTCTAAGATCAATTATAGGATCAATCTTAGTTTGTACGAGTAAATGTCAATTAAAACTGCAGCATTACATTCATACAGGTAGGCAAACAGCCGAGGTGCTTTAGGGAGTAGATCTTAATTCATTAACAGTGAGTAACGGCTCAGTTTCACAGATGGAGCCCATGTGTAGGCTAAAATTTAATTATCCTAACTGTTTTCACATACCTAGATGGATTATTTTATGTGTCCTTACATCCCAATCATATTACAAATAAAAGAAGAGTCTGTAAGGCAAAATAGAGAACATAGGACAAGAACAAGAATAAGCATGGAGGACGGAGCAGAGAGACCCTGCCCGGAGGAAGCCCAGGGCCCACGTCTGGAGCTAGGTGCCTGGTAGGCCTGGGTCTGCCATGGGGCCCGGCCGGGCACAGCCCGAAAAGACTACGTGGAGCCATCCTCCCCAGTCCTGTGGACCCACCAACCACGGGAAGAAACTCGGGGGTCAGGTGCGCTGCCATATGGGTGGCAGTGAAGGCGGATGGCCTCGACGACCCAAACCTGGGCGGCAGAGGCTGACTCTGGGGACGTGGAATGTCACCTCTCTTGGGGGGAAGGAGCTGGAGCTTGTGCAGGAGGTGGAGCATTACCAATTGGATCTGGTGGGGCTCACCTCCACACAACAGCCTCGGTTCTGGATCCAAGAAACTGGTTAGGGGCTGGACGTTATTCTTCTCTGGAGTTGCCAGAGGCATGAGGCACCAGGCGGGTGTGGGGATACTCACAAGTCCCCGGCTGAGCGCCGCTGTACTGGAGTTTACCCCGGTGGACAAGAGGGTCTCCTCCCTGACTGAAACTCTGACTGTTGTCTGTGCATATGCACCAAACAGCAGTTCAGAGTATTCGTCCTTCTTGGAGATCCTGGCTGGAGTCCTGTGGAGGACTAAGTGTACGTGGTACCAGAGCACCCTAGGCCGACAATCAATGATCCATATTATAATCGTATCATCTGACCTGAGGCCGTGTGTTTTGGACACTTGCGTAAAGAGAGGGGCAGAGCTGTCAACCGATCACTGGTGGTGAGCTGGTTTAGGTGGCGGGGGAAACTCCTAGATAGACCTGGCAAACCCAAACGAGTAGTGCGGGTAAACTGGGAATGTCTGGGGGAAGCCCCTGTCCAAGCAGCCTTTAACTCCCACCTCCGAAGGAGCTTTTCCCTCATCCCTGTGAAGGCAGGGGGTGTCAAACCTGAATGGTCGATGTTCAAAGCTTCTATTGCTGAGGCTGCAGCTGCATCTTGTGGTCTCAGGGTCTTAGGGGCCTCAAGGGGCGGTAACCCTCGGACACTGTGGTGGACCCCGGTGGTCAGGGAAGCTGTCCGACTGAAGAAGGAGTCCTTCAGGGACATGTTGTCTCAGGGGACTCCAGAGGCAGCTATGAGGTACCGACAGGCCCGAAGGATGGCAGAGTTTGGCAAGGCTATGGAGAAGGACTTTCGAGCGGCACCAAGGCGTTTCTGGAAAACCGTCCGCCATCTCAGGCAGGGGTAGGGGGGGACCATCAAGGCTGTGTACAGCAAGGATGGAACTCTGCTGACCTCACCGGAGGAGGTGGTAGGATAATGGAAAGAGCACTTTGGTGAATTTCTGAACCCCACTAATCCACCCTCTACTGCAGAGACAGAGCCAGAGGATGTTGGGGGATAATCCCCAATTTCCCTGGGTGAGGTCACTGAGGTAGTCAAACAACTCAACAGCGGCAAGGCACCAGGGGTTGACGAGATACCTCCAGAATTGCTGAAGGCTCTGGATGTTGAGGGGCTGACATGGCTGACACGCTTTTTCAACATTGCGTGGGAGTCAGGGACGGTGCCAAAGGAGTGGCAAACTGGGGTGGTGGTCCCTCTCTTTAAGAAAGGAGACCAGAGGATGTGTGCCAATTACAGGGTTAGGGCATCACATTACTCAGCCTCCTGGGGAAAGTGTACTCTAAGGTGCTAGAGAGGAGGGTCCGACTGATCGTCAAACCTCAGATTGAGGAACAATATGGGTTCCGTCCAGGTCGTGGAACAACGGACCAGCTCTTTACTCTCACAGGGATTCTGGAGGGAGCCTGGGAGTACAATCCACATTGTGTGGATCCGGGGAAGGTGTATGACCGGGTCCCCAGGGATGTTCTGTGGGAGGTGCTGCAGGAGAATGAGGTGAGGGGGTCCCTTCTCAGGGCCATCCAATCCTTGTATGCCCAAAGCGAGAACTGTGTGCGAATACTCGGCAGTAAGTCGGATTTGTTCCCAGTGGGTGTTGGCCTCCGCCAGGGTTGTGCCTTGTCTCCGATCCTGTTTGTGATATTCACGGACAGGATTTCAAGGCGCAGTCGTGGTGAGGAGGGGTTTCAGGTCGGTGACCGGAGGATCTCATCTCTGCTCTTTGCATATGATGTAGTCCTGATGGCACCATCGGCCTTAGATCTACAATCATCACTGGATCAGTTCGCAGCTGAATGTGAAGCGGCAGGGATGAGGATCAGCACCTCAAAATCCGAGGCCACGGTTGCCTACTCCAGGTTGGTAATAAGTCCTTGCCTCAGGGTGGGGTCCTGTTCACAAATGAGGGAACAATAGGGCGTGAGGCTAACCGGAGAATTGGCGCAGTGGGTGCAGTATTGCAGTCCCTCCGCACCATTGTGACGAAACAGGAGCTGAGCCAGAAGGCAAAGCTCTCTATCTACCAGTCAATTTTCGTTCCTACCCTCACCTATGGTCATGAGCGATGGGTCATCAGCGAAAGAACGAGATCGCGGATACAAAGGGCTGAGATGAGTTTTCTCCGCAGGGTGGCTGGGGCCTCCCTTAGAGATAGGGTGAGAAGCTCAGTCATCCTCCTCTTTGGTGTGGAGAGGAACCAGTTGAGGTGGTTCGGGCACATGTTTAGCATGCCACCAGGGTGACTTCCTAGGGAGGTGTTCCTGGCACGGCCAGCTGGGAGGAGACCTCAGAGCAGACCCAGGACCAGATGGAGAGATTATATCTCCTCACTGGCCTGGGAACGCCTGGGGATCCCTCAATCAGAGTTAGTCAATGTTGCCAGGGAGAGGGAAGTCTGGGGCTCTCTGCTCAAGCTGCTACCCCCACGACCCGATTTTGGATAAGCGGTTGATGATGGATGGATGGCGGACAAGAACACTGTACTACTGCATTGACTCTGCCGGCAGTGCGCTGCCAACAAGCTTACCTGCCTTTGTTGGCCGCCACAGTATTCATTTAACGGTTAACGTTTCTTTAAACTTATTATCATTCATTAAATTCACATTATCAATGTGCATTCTTCTGGGGGAAATACAGAGAACGAGCCATCATGCAAAAACCCTGCCTGCCCTGCTGAACACGCCCCTTTTATGCAAATGCTCACAAACTCTGATTAAGTTAACACCAACTCAACAAACCAACATCATGTTTAACACCAGCTGAGGCAATCAGAGTTCGTCAACCCTGACTTCCCTTGGTAACCCCAGAGTTAAATCTGAGTAGGTTAAACTAGCTTCGTAGTACAGGCCTCAGCTCACTAGCAACACAGCGCTGGGAAAAACAAAACTTAAGGCAGAGGAGAAAAACACGGAGAGAAGCAAATAGAGAAACAAGCAAAATACGTTTAAAAAGAGTTGATTTAAAACTTTAAAAAACTACCTACCCAGTTAATGATTAAGAGACACAATGGTTTCTGTGAGTTTCAACCTGTTTCCTTAAAGTTTTTCTTGTAACGTTTGCACTTGAAAATGCAAGCAGATTAATAATGTGACTGCATAGAGAGAGACACATGTAAGCAATTTAGCACTGAGTATGTTCTGTGTTTATTTGAGAGAGAATCAATTGTGAATGTACACTGTGTGAAAAAATTTTGTTTTATTGTATGTAAAAAGAGAGAAATGTGAGATAAATGGCCCGACAGCAGAAAGAAAATGCAACGCTGTCGTCATTACTTGAATAATGTAGCAGAACAGTGCATAGTAATTTTTGAGCTTTGTTCATTTGATTTGTACTGTTAGAATAATTTATTTCATTTTATGACCTGTTGTACAGGTCACTTTTTTTTTTTTTTTCGTTTGTTCCCTTTGGAAGGTTTGATCACAGAGTTGAGATTATAGTGTTTGTGTGTGTGTGTGTGTGTGTGTGGAGATGACGCACACGTGGCCGCACTGGAAACAAGATGGCAAGCCACACCCACAGATTACGTTCCTAAGGACAAGAACTCATCTTCATGTGCCTGGTGCGTAAGGCTGGATTGTTGGTATACTCGCTACCAGAATGGTAGGAGTGCTGGAATTTTTCTGTCTTCTCCTTTCTGAACCGAATGGAGTTCGGTATAAATGAACTGAGTTTGAACTGGACTGGAACTGCTGAGTTTGAACTGAACTCAACTGGATTTAAACTGTTGTGTATGTTATTTTGCTATTTGTCAGTAAAGTGCCAGCTTTCATGTTTAAAGTAAATGGTCTCTAGTCTTACTCTGTGTTGTTAACCCCACTCCAGTAGAACCTAGAACTGGTCCAGTAGCTTTTATAGTTGTATTAGTGATACACATGCATTTGTTACTGGTAGCATAAGAGATCATATTTGTCCAATAATAGCTTCTCTGCTTTGGCTCCCTGTAAAATCCAGTATAGAATTTAAAATCCTTCTCCTCAGCTACAAAGCCTTTAATGGTCAGGCACCATCATATCTTGAAGAACCCATAGTTCTCTATCACATAAATAGAATATATACCCTTCAGCGATCATGCATCTCTCCTGAGGAACCAGATCCCAGTTTGGGTTTGGAAGGCAGACACCCTCTCCACATTTAAGAGTGAGCTTAAAGCCTTCCTATTTCATAATGCTTAGAGTTAGGGCTGGCTCAGGTCAACTCTGAACCATCCCTTAGTTATGCTTCTATAGGCCTAAAATGCCTAGGGCATTTCCCATGGTGCACTGAGCTTCTCTCTCCTACTCTCCCTATCCATCTACTGTGTATGCATTCTTATCCAATCAATGTAAGTTACTAACTCAAAATTTCCTTTTGCTTGTCCCTCCTCTATCCTTCCGTTTTCTGCAGGTATTCCTGCATCCGGAACTGTAGAATCTGAATGTGCAAGCTATCTATTGCCCCCATATTCTTCCTCAACACTCGCTGCTTCTCTCTCTCTCTCTCTCTCTCTCTCTCTCTCTCAACCCAACTGGTCAAGGCAGATGGCAGCCCACCTAGAGCCTGGCTCTGTTCGAAGTTTCTGACTGTTGAAGGAAGTTTTTGCTTGCCACTGTCACGAAGTGCTTGCTCATGATCAGAGTTGTTGGGTATCTGTAAAAAACATTATAAAGAGTATAGTCTACACCTGCTCTATATTAACAGTGCCCTGAGATAACTTCTGTTGTCATCTGGCACTATATAGATAAAATTCAATTTAAAAAATGAATTGAAATTTGCAGATAAATTTCCACCAAGGCTTGTATGATCATGCTTGGGTCTAAAATAGGGCATTTGTTTTGACTGGTGAAATGTTTCGAAATAAACATGAGAAAATAATATCATGTTGCTAATTACAGCATACATTTAGTGAAACAAGCCCATGATCCTCCTGGGATGCTCCAAGACTTTCCCAGGCTACATAATGGGCTACATGATCCCATCCAGGATATTCTGGGTCTGTGCCAGGGGTCTCCTTCAAGTTGGATGTGCTTCTACAGGGAAGCTGATCAGTAGCCTGAACCAACCCAGCAAACTCCTTTCAGTGTGAAGGAGCAGAGGTTCTACTCTGAGCAAAGACTGCCTTCTAAGGTAACTTCTTCCAAAGATTTGTTTTTGCAGTCATATTCTTTCAGCCAAAGCCCAAAGCTCATGACCACAGGTGAGGGTTGGAATGTAGAGGTACCAGTAAATCGAGAGCTTTGCCTTCAGACTCAGCAAACTCAAAGCATTTCTGAATTCACACATGAACAAAAACCTGTTTAGCCCATCCAGAGGATGAGGAACAGCACCTCTAGTCCAATCTACTGCTCATGTGCGCTTACACACACAGTAGACGTATACACATCGAAAGCCTCCTTTTCTTTATGAATCCCATTGTGGGCGTGTCCGTCTGCACCATCTTGGCAGTGTGTGACGTCCCAGCCAACTCCAATGAAGCCTGTTTGTTGAAACACACCCACCTAGTTTGAAACTACCAGGTTACCAACCAAGCACCCTGTGGTAGCAACCCACTTTGGCACTGGTTCTGCTACTTTTCATCCTCCTGAAATGCAGGTGTAATGTTATATGTCAAAATTTCAACTTACAGCCGATCACAATCACTCAGTTTCAGGAGTGTAATAAACTTAAAATATCTGGAAACATGCGGAAATGTGACATTAATATTTAGAAGTTACACACACATTATTGTGTCTGCACACAGTTCAATTCAATTCAACACTTTTTAACATACCCAGACAAATCTAGCAGAACATTACGTTCATGCTACGTTCTCTGTATGGCAAGTTTAAGATTACATAATTGATACATACATAATACATAATTAGTTGACTAACGTGGTAGACCTTTATTTTCCAGCCTCACAAAGACGCCTTTTGTTTAAAAGTAATATCACTCTAAATTATAAGACTTGTCTATTACGTTTTGACTTCAGTGCAGCCGGGCTTAATGTGTCTACGATACACTCCCTTTAGCACCATTAGATTAGCTCAACCTCCAGTGTCTCCCCCCGGAGAATCTCGTCCTGGACACCCGAGAGAAACAAGGTCGCACAATGAATCTCCAGTGAACAAGCAGCTCCACAAACACAGCAAGAACACAGCACAGGATCAAAATACCACACAGCCAGCAACTTCCCAGAGGCTAATTCATTAGCTGGCTAATTACTGGTAAACGAAAAAAAAAAGAGGAGTGCAGTCTTTTTGGACAGTCTGTTAGTACAAATGACTACATAGCCAGCCATATTATGCATCCGGTATGAAAAATTATCCAAAAGGCAAAAACACCACAAACATAGCCGAGCTGACAGCCAGGAGACAGCGCTCAAAGAAAGTGACCACTCCCTTAATTATGCATAATTTTAGACTTGGTATATTTTAAAGGGAGTTGCTTAATGTAACTGGTCATAACAAATTAATGGCAGAGAAAATAACAAAATAGCATGTTTGTTAACTTTAAACAGTCCAAAAACAACTAAAAATAGACTACAATGAGTCCTGTAGTGAGAGTGAGGCTGCATGTTATCTGTATATCCACTGGCACAATTATTCAGAATTAACACTGACTTAGACTTAACACATTACACTTATAAAGTACTCCCTTTTTGACAATCATGACCAAACTTTATAAAATGAATTTATAAAGAAATTATTTGTTTCTAGTGTTAGCTTCATATATCATTTTAATGTTTTTGTTTTTTAATGGGCCATGGTGGATGGGACAAAAGCACTTACACTTTGTCTTACTCTTATTTTGTCTCAGTGTCCCTGCCTTCAGTCTTAGACATTCTTTCTAGTCTTTGATGTTCTCTACACATTCAGCAGATGCACTCAAGACTTCACCATCTTCGCCAAGTAACCTGGGGTCTCATTTATAACTGTGAGGTACACACAAAACTGGCCACTCATTTATCAGTTTATGTTTCTGCTGGTTAATGTAAATGTTCATGTCTGTATATGTATGACAGATTTCATTTGCTGTGCAATATTCCGTTACATTCAAGTGCAATATTTCATATCTGATATGTAATATCTGTTCATTCCATTAAATTTCAAGTACAATATTTCATATTTGAAATTTAATATCTGTTCATTCTATTTAATTCAAGTGCAATATTCATATTTGATATGTAATATCAGTTTCATTCCAGTAAACTAAGTGCGATATTTCATGTTTGCTATTTAATATCTGTCTATTTTGTTAACTCAAGCGCAATATTTCATTTGGTATTTCATATTTCATATTTTATTCTGCTAGACTACTGGCCATACATATCACATTCATCCCATATTCTCAGGTATATCCATAAACAATCCCGTGTAAATTTGGTAAATTTGTTTAATATGTTTAATTTGTTAAAATTGTAAATACTTTTTTCAGCTTGTGTATACTTTTTTTTACTATTTAACTTGTCTATCTCCTTGCTGCTGTACAATGTAAATTTCCCCACTGACATTGCAAATTGGTGATGTTGATGCCAAAGACAATCCTTCTATTATCATTGTACTCCATATCCTCATTATCAGTTCTAATTATAATGCAAGGCCAAGTTTACCATAAGTTCCATTGAGAACTTAACACCCACTATCAACCTACATGTCTGTTAAATGCAGACATGTCGGCATTGTACTTGCGATTCTGTCAAGCTTTCATATGACAAATACACACACAGACACACATGCGCGCCTACAGCAGTGTACCTCCATCCAGGCTACGTGAGTTCCTCTTGCTGGAGGAACGCTGGAACAGAGGAGCTGGTCTGTCAATCAGAGAGCTTGCTTGTCTGGTCTGAGCCTGAGTCCGACCACTGTAGCGAAACTTAGAACCCAACGCCAGGAACTTCCTTGGAGTGGTGGCCATCTCAGTGGAGGTCAGCCTAACGACAAAGAGCATTAATGCTGTTCTTCTGATCTGACTCTGGGTCAGGCAGCTTGTGAGCATATTTAGTAAAATGTCCACTGCAAAGCCATATAGAAAACCTGACTTATAGAATAGATCTATAGATCTATAGAATAGTCTACCTGAAGAAAGTGTGATGTTCTACACACACTTTCCAGAGCTTCTTGGCCGCCTTGTAATTGGGTAGTTTGAAGCCAATTGCACTCTCAAACTGTTCCACCTGTTGAAACAAGAAACAAAAATAGACTAAAAACAAGCCTAACAAAATTCATTCATGGTTAGGGTGAGTTCAGTGATTCACAACACAACAGATTTTAGGGGTGGATGAATATTTGTTGATATGAAAACACTGTACCTCAGATGGTCTTATTTTGATGAAGAAGCTGCTGCGTTTGTATGAGACCTTGAGGACTTTGGGCCAGGGGAAACGGTTGATTCTCAATTTGTCTTTGTAAACCATCAAACCACTGGAGCAAACACCCAGCATGATGTCAACACCATCCAGATCCTGACAAAAGACGCCCAGGGAAACAGAAAGAAAGATTGCCATTACTGTAAACAAGATATTAAGATTTCAGAGAGCTATGCCCTTTTGATGGAACCTGGAATAAACAACAGAGATAAAAAGAAATATCTAAAATAGAATAAAGAAAGAATAAATGAAAGTAAGTGTATTAAGGTGTGTTCTACTCCAAGCCAAAACAGTTTCAGTCAGCCTCTAGTCTCTAAGAGCTTGTTGGAGGGATAACCACCATTGCTCCAAATGATGTTTTGATCATGGTGGTGGATTGTGCTGTTCATGTCATCACAGGTTGACATCATAAAAGCAACAGTTTTATTACATTTTCTCTCTGGATCATCCTGGCTACTTTAACTTTTACACTTCTTTTGTCTGTATGATGCATTTACAGTGTGCTATGGACACAAGCATCAAAAGATACAGCCCTTTGCAATGCAGGTGGTGTGTGTTGCACCTAAGGGTTCCATCAACCTAGCTGGTCATAGTAAATATGTTATTTCTGGGTACTTTTAGACCTAATCTGTTGGATTTGGTTTAAAGTTTGATTTGGTCAAAGAAACTGTGGCGTAGTCTGTTTGGTTCTGTTCATTTGGGCAGGTGTTAAAGCTATCAGTCAAACTCTGGAGCAAAGAACTGGACCAAGACCACCTAAAAAGGTGGGTCCTCTGCTCTCTGCTGCTCTAGTGCAGCCCTGTTTCAGTCTGGACTACATTTCATAATCAGTTTCTTGGTGAGCTCTTTGTGACACCAGAGCAGATAAATGAACACATCACTTTCAGTGCAGCTTGGCCTGGTGCCAGTAAGTCAGAATAAAAAATTCCATGCAGTGTTGATGATGCTGGATGACTCACTGAAACTGCCAATAAATGAGTCACCTGTCAGTCTAAATTGTTACTCGACAAGAAGACAACCTTATAAAGTCATTCAAAAAATACTGATGTTCACAACATGTTTTATGAGCAACAACAGGAACCACACTTCCTTTTTCTTCACAAATAGCCCCTACTTCCACCTAATACATGACAACATATAAACTCATGATTCTTAATCAACTTTCCATTGTCCTTCACTAAGTGCCTTAAGTAATTGGAAAGCTAATGCCCCATTCTTGGTAAGGCAGTTCACAAGTTGTGTGTTTTGTGTTTTACCAAGGGATCTTTTGGGTTTGGATAAGTTCTTTGATGCTGCTTAATTCTTTTAACTTTGTGGGCTTGAGTGTAGTCTGTGACAGGTTATTTCCAGAGCATTTTCAGCATCATCAGTCATTTCAGAGAAGAGTGTAGCCAGAAGGATAGCATGGGATAGATTATTATTTCCATCACCCAAATAACCAATCACCATCAAGTATGTTGGAGGGCAGAGAGACTCCGATGATCTTCTCAGCTGTTCACACTATCCGCTGCAGCGTAGAATATGGTGAGGATGGGGTATTGGAGATGGGCTTCTCTCAGTCTTTGTGGGAAGTAGGGACTCTGGGTTTTCTTGGCTATGAAGCTGGTATTGAGGGTTCAGGTGTTCAATGGAGAGTGCTCAGTGCTCTCCTAAAGTTACATTCTTCGGGCCTGATTTGATCCTTTTCCTCCTTACAGAGAGATGATTCTTGTTCCACTGCTCAATAAGGACTATAGGTATGAGCTGCATAAGCTTAATGTAGCTTTCCTGCTAGATTTGGAGTTTTCTGTCATCATCACAAAGTCTATTCCCACATAACAGTTGTCATGCCCCTCATGTCCAACTTACAGATCTGAAATTAGGTATTAACATTGTGGGGAAACACTTTGTGCCCCCTCATATGAAGTCATCAACATGGCAGGCAAGTCCCAATTACAGTACAGTCCTGATCTAGCCAATAGAAGACAGCAGGATGAACTAAGGACATTTTGTTCTCCTGCTCACAGTACTATTTCCTTTACTCTGTTGTACCAGTACAATGAAGCACCTGCCAGGCCATATACACACTTTTTGCGTTTCCATAATGTTCCTCCACTGTTTGCCTCATGAGTGGGCTTTATGTAAATGTCACATGATAATCATCCAATCCTTGAAATACAGATTTTATATCCATAATTCATCATATACATATTTTATCAATATTTCATATCTTCTGCATTTCATCTTTTTCAAGTTGTATTTACAGGTTGTGCAGATTAATTAAGCTGCCACTTAAAATTATTTGTGCCTTATCAATCATTTTAATCATTTTGCATTTGTACTTCTCGCCATCATCCACAGGGGGACAGTATAGTCCTCTAAAAGTCCCTCTGTGTTATTGTGTTAAATCCCTGCTCTGATGCAAACAGTTTGACCTGATTTGTGCTGTAAAACCTGACATGTCACATCTTCCTGCTGTTCAAACCAGGCATGCACGCCTCTATGAGGCATAACATCAAAAATACTAACAGGCAAACACATCATTTTTTTCTTTTTACATCTGTGTTTTCATGGAGCACTGGGAGGCTGAATCACATTCACACTCAGATTAAGGGTGTTTTATTTGATCTATGAAAGATACTTGGCTCTATAGTTACCATTCTCCATTGCTCACCTTAGCCTGGTGGAGGTCCACTCCATACATGGAGAGTTTCTTGGCATTCTCCAAGAACATCAGGTCTGCTTGGGCTGGACTCATTGACCTGTCACAACAGCAGGAATCCAACAAAATCTTCTAGTTACTGTTTACTGTTTAGTTTATGTATAGCTATGTTAATAATAAAACAGAGTTTGTTCTGTTGAGTGGAGTGATGAAAGTAAAAGTGCAAAAGTGCATTAGTACACATTAAAACTTTAAAACTTCTCTTTCACTTTAGAGGCAGGTATTGTACTTTGTACTTGATTACATGTATCTTATAGTGGTAGTTGCTAGTTACTTTCAAATTCAGATTATATGTACAAACCACGTAACCCTTTTATAAATTAGGATGTAATCTTAAGGATAAAATAAAGTAGTTGCTTTAATAAAATACATTACCATCATTAGTACTTATTTTAGATACTTAATTACATTTTGCAGATAATATTTACGTACTTATATTCATGTAAAATTTTTAATACATGGTTTGACTTGTTACATAATTGTATTAAAAATTAACTTAATTGTGGTATTGATACTATTATTTAGGTAATGAATCAGAACACTTCTTCCATCACTTGTTGACTGAGGCAGCATTCTGACCTGTATGTATGGTGCAGCTCCATCATTTTGTCCTCCAGCTCCTTGGTCTGACCCTGGGCCATTTTCATGTCCTTAGCGTATTCATTGCCGTGCACCTCGGGGTCATACTCACCCAGCTCTGACTGTAGGGCGTAGGAACCCAACAGGGCCAGGGTGACAAAGGAACAGGGAAGTCGGCCCTGCAGGATATCCTTCCGCAGTTGAAGACACAGGTAGTACCTGCAATGCACAAACAGGGATCACACGTACTATGAACAGGTTTTACAACATGCACACAATTCTACAATTTCATTGAGCAGATGCTTTTATCCAAAGCAAAGCATAAATAGCACACATTTATTGGTTTCATTTTTGACTTGGATTGATTGTACTGAAGACAATTTTGGCACTTACTATATTGGTTTGTTGGTAATATGATTGAACATTGTCATCATCTGCATCCTAACTCTCGGCACATAAAGGCCTTGGACTTTGCTGGGTTTTAAATTTGTGTGTGATTTAATGTTCTCATAATGTCAAATAAACTAAACTACACTAAAACCTCTGAGATCCTCCCTAAAAGCAAAGATCTATACCTGGATGAGACATACTGTAACTCAAAATCCAGTGTGCTTATGAACAGGCATTTTAATCATTAGGGATTAATTGAAATTAATCCTGAGGTAGGAGGAATTTGGTTTGGAGGTAGTCAAGTAAAATCACTGGAACCCATGCACTACCTTGTTATGTCTTCAGACAGTTGGGCTGGGTCTGGTGGATAGAATTTCACATTGAAGGTGAAATTATAGTTGGCACCTTGAGAAAGAAAACGATGATGTGATGAAATAACTTTGAACATGTAATACAAACATGTCATCAAAGAAAATGAGGACAGAAGGCTCACCTTGTGCCTGCCTGCGGATCTCCTTGGTTAGGTCCATCCAAGTCTGATCAACAAAATGAGGGATGTTGCATCATGTTTGATGTCATCAGATACCATTCAGTGTCAGAAGGCCTCAGGCACTAAGGGGCAGGTGTCAATCTAACCGGCAGAAACATTGAACTAGTGACAGTCACTCACCTTCATGATGGGTGTCTCCCAGATGGCCAGGCCATAGTAGTCTTTCTCCAGCAGGTTGAGGTGGTCACACACCTTCATGAACAGCTCCTGACCTTTGGCATGTTTCTGACACACACACATACACAAAGAGAACAAGACACAGAATAATGAAACTAGAATTAAATTAATTAAAATAGAAACATTCACCTGATAATACAACAAATGTGACATCATGCATGCAAATGGTGAGAAAAGTGCAAAGCACTGACTTTTAAAAGAGGCAGAAGTAGTAATGAAGGAGAGATGCTGCCTTAGTAACTGGTATTGCACTAAATTTTGTTAAAAGTTTGAGGAGATTTATGACTGATTTGTCAGCTGGTGTGATTTGATTATAGGATGGCTTGTTTCCAGCCTTAAAAAACTTTCTACTGGTTTCACATTTCCCTTGTAGCAGTCCAATGTGTGGGTCTGATTCTATATAGAAGGCTTCCTGTTTGACATGGGGATATCATGGTAGGTGGCCAGGATTAGTTGGTTGAGGGCTATGAAGTTGTTTGAGATTGATAATTGATATGTAAATCTCAGCATGTGGCAAGGTAGCCCTTGGTGGTCACAGGAGACTTTTTAGGTTATGAACATTTGTTCCATTGAGAATGTCAATATATGACCAAATTAATTAATGATTTTGGTTACTGTAGATGCTGTATATCTCAAAATGGTTGGCATGCAATTGGTTAGCCCCTGCATAGCTGTCAACCTGTGTTTTTAAGATAAGGCATACATTTTGGAGTGGGCTTAAAACCTTCCTGTTTGATAAAGCTTATTATTGGCTCAGGGGAGCCCTGAACTATCCATTCGACATGCTGCTATAGGTGTAGACTGGGGATTTACCATGATGTACTGAGCTCCTCTCTTAGCTCTCTCTCCCTCCTCTCACCCGGTTCTGCTCAAGGTTTCTGCCTGTTAAAAAGGAGTTTTTCTCCGCCACTGTCGCCAAGTGTTTGCTCACACTGGAAATTGTTGGATCCAAACTTGTTCCATATGAAAAGTGCCCTGAGATAACTTTTTTTTAATAAATAAAATAAAATTGAATTGAATTAACACCTTGATACCTTGAATTAGGCTTGTGGTGATATTAAGTGTATTTAGAGCTGATTGCTGATTGAGGCTTGTTGACGCACCAGAATGTTCTGACTTCAGTTAATTCAGCACCGGTATAGCGGCAGCTTTATCCATTACTGTGTGTTGTCTCTTTCTGCTTTTCCTCAGTCGACAAAAAACACAAACTCCTATCAGCAACAGGAGACACACACATCTAACTTTGTACTTTGTCCTCTGGTTGTTCGACATTCCTTGTTAGTGAAAGAATGGATGTTAGTCTCTGACCTATTTCAAACAGGTTAATCATTATCATTGAACCCCAGATATTACTGAAATGCATACATTATTAGGTTTATCAAATATATTATCTATGCTTTTTTCATCATATGTTTATATTAACCCCTAACATTAACTAATTGGTTGTGACAGGACCAGATAAGTGTGAAGTAACAAGTGTAGCTCCTTTTTAAAAGGTAAATGCAGAAATGCTGAAGACCGACCCTGAGCAGATTTTCTTGTCTCTAACCCTGCTCAATTCTACTGTGTCTGTAAGAATCTTCGATAAAATTAGAGATTGTTCAATACTCTTTCCCTGCCAGACTTTCATAAATTATTAGTATTTTGTTGTTACATTAACTGTGACTGTAAACCTGTACAATTCATGCAAAGTTCAATATTGCAAAATTTACAAACCAATAATTGTTCTAGTATCAAAATGAACACAACTTCTTTGCTGTCCATCTCTCAACGTATTTAGATGATATGCTGTAGCTGATTCAGTCCAGAATGCGTAACTGAATTGCGTAAGGAACATTTATTATCCAACAGGTGACCTAACGGGATTGTTGGGGCTTTGAGGATCCTCTATTGTGTTTTGTTTTGGTGTAGTACGGATGGTGTTATGCACTTGTGTATCCACTGTCACTAAAGGATGAGTTAGAAAAGGTTACTGACAATATGATAAACTCTACAAACCCTTCCTTCCGTCATTTACAACTATTCAGATGATGATACAGATTCCAGTAAGGTTCCACAAGTTGAGATGTTCACCGTTAGATAGGAGTTCGAAAAAAAGAAATCTAAAAGAGAATGTTTGATCTCTAGAAATTCTATTGATATATTTGTAAATTAATTGGGAGCCAAGAAAAATGAAGAAAATTACTTCATATGTATATGTGCAAGGCCCGTTGAATAACTTAAAAAGGTAACTGCAACTTCTATGCATTCTTTGACGTGAGACTAGTTTCAGACTGTTGAGACAGAATGTATCAATTTCTTGAGATACACTGGTTATACTGGAGGGTAACTGGTTCTGACATGATTCTGTTATTCAGATTAGATATCTCAGAAGAGCCCTGCACACCCCTCTGTGACCTGGTTTTCTTGGCTATAACAAGACTGTTGAATGACTGTTTAACAAGCAAAAACCTATGTAATCAACTGTTGAGTTTTGCAAGCCAGTAATTTATTAACAACATCGATATTTAATACAAGGGGGTCTAATGAGAGTGTTTATTTATTTATTAAAATAGAGACTGAACTGAATGTACTGTTTATTTATTTATTTATCAATTCCTAAGGTTCATCAGCTACCCACTGAATGATCCATCCTGTAAATACGGAAACCATCTCCTAGTTTGGACAGTGATCCCATGTACAGTAGCATTCTTCAAGAAACTGAAGGCTGAATATTTGAAGACATAAACATTCAAAAGGACAGTCATGCTGATTTTGTAATAAAGGACAAATAGTTCCAGACAGCCATTTTTTACCTTTATAGATTCACATTGGTTTCTTAGACATAGTACAAATGGGGGTGAGCCTCAAGGAAGTTAAAGGGTGTCTGATTTAGGCACTGGATTTTATGCAGTTCTTTTTGGGTTGCCATCTGTCAGAACCTAGGCAAGGATCTAGAGTGATGTTCATCTGAAGAAAGTAGGATTGTTTGGAGGGATTAGTTGCCGCTCTACATTGTTCTGGCCATGGAGGCCAAATCATGGAAGAATGGGCCTTGGCACAAACCAGAATGTTGCTCAAATTGGGTTCTGAGGGACATACTATCATGATGTTATTTTTTGAGGGAATGCCTCCCTTACTTCACTTTTTCTGAGGCTGTCTCATGGCCTGAGTCTTGCAGGGAGGAATAAACACAAAAGGGATGATCTGGCTTTCATCCATTTGTTGCTGAGGTTAAGATAGTCGGGACCTTGAGTAGCCCCTACCCCTTAATAGAAGATGGTATGTTATAGGCGACGAAGGTTGTGGGCAGTATATTTTGAGTGTAGTCTACGAAATTAATTTTGTCCACATATTAAAATGCAAAGAAATGTGGGATTGCAAACCATCCAACAATAACACACTAAACAATCACTCCTGTGCTGTTGTAATCCAACAATACACTTTAGTCTGAGTTGTTCACTTGGCTTCAAAGTTATGGTGTTATTAAAAGCTGATTTATTTAGCCCAAGTTTTTATTTTTGATCACATACATTATGTGCTTATTTATGGTTGATACAGTAAAGCCTTTGTGAGACATTCACCCGTTTGCATTAATCTGATGGAAATTTAATGGTCACTTTAACGTGAAAGTCACAATGGCAATCTTACTAGGTGCAACCAGCATAAACATCAACAGAAAAGCAGAGAAGATAAACACCAGCTATGATTTTGAGCATGTAGACAAGCAAGACTATCTCTAAGTCTATCTCTGCATTCATCTCAATACTGGAGGAAACACTGAGGGAAAAGCGGAGACATCCCAGCCACATGGGTCTTCTCTGCTAAGCATCCTGCTGACCAACTTCTGTGCCTGCATCATTTTCCAGTGGGATATCAGGAGCTTGAATGTCTGTCATGTCACCGAAACTTCAACCAAGTGACTCTTTTGTTTAAACAATCTGACAGAACAGAAGGCTCTGTCTTGACAGAAGGTGGGACAGTGGGAATATTAAAATGCAATCCCATTCCTGCTCACCTGTTCTGTAGTTACTGTTAATCAAATGCAGACCACACTTTCTTCAAAGGGAAGTTATATAGGCCATTATTACAGCAGTTCACATCCCACTACATTCGAATACAGAGGCTGCCTTGTCAGATCTTTGCAAAGAGTTAAACTGCTCATAGACCAGTAATCCTGATGCTGCACTCACTGCTGCTGGCTAACCTGGGGGTTATCCCTGACTTCCATCAACATATTGACTGCGCCACAAGGGTAATAAACACTCTGGATCACTGCTACAACCCATTCAAATACAGTTACAGAGTGGAATCACTACCCACATTTGGTAAGTGCATGACCATGACCATGTGTCCATCTTGTGGAGTCAAAGTATGTAAACAAACTAGGACGCATGCCCCCAGTGACACAAGAGGTCAGGCACTGCACTGTCATAAACAGATAGAAAGAAAGAAAGACTACTGATATTCACCTAATTTTAAAAATCACACAATTCATTGCATTTCTCATTTCACTGTCATTGCATTTGGCCCAATTACAAGTTAATGTCAATGAATGGGCAGAATCTGTCAATAGCAATATGTTTAATAGTGGCTTAAAATTACTGCTGAAATGTATAGATAATTAAATGATTAGTAGATTGACAAAATATTAATGTTAAAATGTTGAGTAATGAAAATGAAAGAAAACAGGAAAAAATGGGTTCCAGCTCAGCTGTTCTCAAGCTTCAGCTCAAATAAAAATAAAACATACTTGTAACACTAATGTCTTTATAATCTGTATGAGACAGTATTTATGACATGTTAATACTTTTAAATGGATATGCTCTGATACTTTCAACAGAAGCCTGTGGTTGCATGTATTGAAGTGAAATCATTTAACCCATTAAAACTTAATTTTCCTTTGAGGTGCGCATGATGGATGAAAAAAATATTATTAGAATGTGCTCTTACATCCAGCTCACACTCAAACAGAGTGTTGTCCAACAGGGTGACTTTGATCTGCATGGTCTTGGGTCGGCGTGGAGCTCTGGAAACTTTAGCTTCCTCCTCTGTCATTTTCTCCTCCTTCTCTCCCTTACTGCCTCCTTCAGGGCCAGACTCCTCCTCCTCCTCCTTCTCCTTTTCTTTGTCCTCTTTCTCCAGGGCAGCCTCCTCTCCTTTCTCCTTGTTGTTCTCGTTGTCCTTGCCACCCTCCTCTTCCTCAGCTTCTTTCTTCTCTACCTGGAAAGCCTGACAAAGACAATTGCAATGCAGCCTACACTCTCTTAATCTGTCTTTGTGACCACTGTTGCACCACAATGGACATCGATCTGTTAATAATCAAGTTTAACAGTTACATGTGTGGGGAAGTAATGAAAATTCATTCAACCCCGATTTCCAAAGAAGCTGAGATACTGTGTAAAACATAAATAAAACAGAATGTGACAATTTGTTAATCCTTTCTGACATATACTAAATTGGAGACAGTACAAAGACAATATATTACAATATATTTAATGTTTTACCTCATTAATTTCATTGAATTTTGTAAATATATGATTATTCTAAATTTCAAAAAAGTTGGGACAGGAGCAACAAGACTGGAAAGACTGCGACTGAGAGTGGGAAAGTTGTGGTAAAGTAATGGCAACAGGTATCATGATTGGGTATGACAGGGGCACCCTTAAAAAAAACTCAGTCATTCACAAGCAAGGTTGGGCCAAGGTCCACCGCTTGTGAAACAGATGATTGTATAAAGGATATTATGACATGGGCTTGGGAGCACCTTTGTTGTGAACAACTTTCATTTGCAAATGACTCAATTCTGTTTATTTACATTTTAACCAGCATCTCAACTTTCTTGGAATCAGTGCTGTAAATGACAATCTCTGCAGTGTTTTCCTTATACCTTGTGTACGCAGTAGGTGTTTCAACTCTGTTTTTCCGTCATTCATCTCACATCCGATGACAGAACATATACGCTTCCATTTCTCTTTATGTAAGTACCCATGAGCCGAAGGGTCTATTTAAGCTTAAAGTATGTTTTCTTCTGTAATAAATAAGTGTTTAATGACAGTGATTATGTGCTGGGCTCTCCGAATAGACCCAGTTTGACACTGACTGAAGGACTGAAAGTGCTGGTGCTGTGCTGCCAACATGCTGTTTTCACTATGCTGCCTGTGCAGACACAATGATAGAGTGATTTTTTTGACATCCAATGTATTTCAATTGACCTTCATGACCAATAAAAACATGTAGTTGCAGATGCAGTGACAGAGGTGAAAACGTACTGGTGTAGAGTAACACTGCATGAAAGTGGAAAGAAAACTAATGATATTGTTTTGTCCATACAACAATTGGACAAACTGAATTTATTTTGCCCAAGTTTTTATTTTTGGCCACATACAGCTTTATGTGGTTATTTATGGTTGATACAGTAAAGCCCTTTTCAGACATTCACCCTTATTAATCTGATGGCAATTTAACATGTCAGTCTAATGTTTAAATATGTGCCCTGGTCACTTTCACGTGAAAGTCACAATGGCAATCTTACTAGGTTTTAATACAACTTTCAACATGGCACAAGTCTGAACTGAATCCTTTCAGATTAACATAAACACTGTACAAGCTGAATTATCTGAATTATGTAGAGAGAGAGAGAGAGAGTGAAAAAACTGTATTTGACATTACTGCCTTCTCCTGTGTTCACAATGTGGCACTAGATAACACACACTAGTTATATGAAGACCACACAATGTAAATTTGCCAATGAAATGATGTTTGTCAAATGTGGCCTTCTTCCTGTTGTCAGTAGGTGTCATGAATGTCACATAGGTGTGATTAGGAGTGCTCCATCAATAACCAAATAAGGCTTGAGGCTGACTGGTTGGACTAAATATTGCTGAGTTATCACCGCTTCCTGTTCATAATATAATACATTTGGCATAGCAACCCCATTCCACAGATCAACAGATGCCTGTCTAGTTGTCCTGTGAACAGCTAGGAGTGCATACAAATAGAGCACCTGCAAATGGCAAAAAAAAACACTCAAATTTAACACTAATTTCAAAATGGCCAACTGCCTGTTGGAGTATTGATCCATATTGCCACACCCTAGACTAAGACCCATGTCATATAAAAACTTTCACCACTTTCCCAACTTTTAGAGCATCCCTATCACTTTAAAAAAGCATCCTGTTTCATAGTGAAAAATGCAAAGTGCCACAGCCTCTCCATAAAAACTTAAAAACTTCATGGTTTAGCATCACACATGTCTGAAGGTTAAGCCAAACAAAATTTTGTGAAAAATTTAATCTGTGGAACTCTCTAGTTAGTCAGTGAAAGCCAATGTAAAATACTGGTGGTCCGAAATGATGCAATGTGCATATCAAACATGATGCATATCAGAGCAACTTTATCCCAATTAGATAATCCAAGCCAAATTATGATATTACATTGAAATATTTAGTAGTTAGACAACGAATGCCAAGTTTTGTGAGTTTCTGAGCATCCTAAAGCCCTCAAACCTATTTAAAAAATTAAAGTTAATGCTAAATTAATGAGGGCAATGATCCCACTAAATATAGTGAACATCAAAGCAACTTTATTCCAACCCTCACATGCAATAGAGGGCACTATGGACCATGGCCATGCCCAAGATTTTAAGCATCTCAAGCCACTCAAAAATGCATGTCCATAGTAGAGTTTTTTATCCTGTCATTCAATACTTGTGGCCTAATAACATCAAATGATGCAACTGATGCTAAAATGTATTAGATTCACTGTGAAAAGTAGGGGCAAGCCTCCCTCATGCTCTCAATGCTCACGAAGGCATCAATGGCAAAGTAAGTTTTAAAATCCATCTGTGATGCAGCCTGTGACAGAACAGAAAACACCTTTAATTCACTGCTGGGCTATCTCTCTCTCTCACTCTCTCTTGTCTTGTCATGAAATTGTAAGGAACACTAACATAAGTCTGACTGACAAAGGATCATTACTTCAACAACTTCAGCAATGTAATGTAATCCATGTCTGAAAAGGGATTTAGATGTACCGCAGACACAGATGCACAGATCCATGCAGGCTGACCTGAGCCTCAGCACTGCTCACTGAGTGCTGATCCAGAGCTACCTCTCCCTCTGTTCTCAGTTCAGGTTCAGGGTCAGCAATGGGGGCTTTAGCCTCTTCTTCCGCCTTGTCCTCCTTCTCTCCTGCCTCACTTTCACACTGTGAGCGCCTCTTCAGGAAAGAGGAGAAGAGGCGGGAGAGGCCACGGCCGGCAGAGTTGCGATTGCGAGGCCGGAGCTGGTCCTCCTCTGGTGAGGGCAGCCTGGTGTCCTGGCCTATTTCCTCCTGCTGCCTTGGCTTCTTCTGGTGACTCTCTGCCTCGTCTGTTGTCATGGCAACAACTGCTTAGATAGAGGAAAGAAACACGTTAAAAAACAGAAACTGACCTATCTATGTGTGCCAATCGAGATCAGACAAAGGACACATCACATGTTAATACCAGGTGCAAATGAGGTCTTTGGCTGTTAATGTTTAACAAAATTACAGCCTGGGAATTGCTACTTATGACAAGTAAGCTGCCCATTTAACTTTTAAAGCTTCATTAAAAAATATGGCAACAGTACTAACAACAGTCAGGAGGAACCAGGAATTGTTTTTGGGGTTCAGCATATTGTTTAAGGAGATGGATCAAATCTCCAAACCTACAATTCATGGCAGACTAGAACTACCACTAAAGCAACAGTGCCCCCAAGCTAACAACACTACTATCCACTTTATCCAATAGAGCAATCATTAAAATCAAACATCAAAATTACTGGTTTTTACCTCAGAACAAAAATCTTTTACCTTTTTTATTTTAGTGCTGCCTTCTGTAGGCAATGTTGAAAATATTTGTTCAGGGGATGTCTTATCCGAGTATATTGTGTAATTCACTCAATTTTGAAAGCACTGACACATAATTACAATTGCCATTAGTCATTTAAAAGGCTTCTTCACAAAAAATAGAAATGTAGTGACAGCTGAGCAAAGCAAGCCAAATTTGACAAAATTTTAACTCAAGGTCCACTTCCCCACACAGCACTGAGACTGCTCTGGTGAAGGTCACAAATGACCTACTGCTGTATTCCAGGACACTGGCCTGTATTCCATTCTAATTCTCCATGACCTCAACTCAGCCTTTGATACAGTGGACCATAATATCTTAATCAGCTGTCTGAAGAACTATGTTGGCATCAGTGATCTGGCTCTCAAATGGCTGATCTCTTATCTGTCATCCTCTTGTGCTCTATTTTTTGTGGGGGCCCTCAGGGGTCTATTTTGGGTCCTCTCCTGTGTACCATATATATGCTACTTTGTTTTCCACTTTTATGTGGACAACGCTCAATTGTACTTTCCGATTAAGCCTGGCACCACAGATGTTTCCTGTATTATGTCCTGCCTTGCTGAAATCAAAAATTGGATGTCCAAAAGCTTCCTGCAGCTAATTGATTCCAAATCAGAATAGACACAGATTTTCAATTGACAGTGACTGAATATAATCTCTTTAAAGAACACGTGTCCACATCTTATAGAGGATACTATCATATCATCTAAGCTTAAACCAGACCTTACAGCCAGAGTACAGAGAAAGATCAGGTCAGCAGTAACATACTCATCCTTGACAGTTTGTGAAAAAAAACCAAACAGGTCATGATGAATACACTGTACTCGAAATTCCCTGTTTCAGACAGGCGACCCAATGCACTGAAGCCTGAAATATTTAATATGCGTATAGCTCCTGATACACCTTAAGGTCTACTGGCAGATTGACGGTGGGCAGAGCTTACAATCACATAAAGTTCCAGAAGCTGCTGGCAGCCTGCAATGCTGCATGTACATGTATGTGCATGTATGTTGGCACAACCGCACAAGTGCTGACAGGGCAGGGCAAAATAAGAATGTGGGCTCCACAGCTGTAGGTGTACTGAGTAGTGTGTAATTTGAACTAAACCTACAACAAAATTAATTCACATTCTCACAGTTGATCAGTCAGTGGTCTAAGGCAGCAGTTTGTAGCAGGTGTCCCAGAGAACACAAGAGTTTTTCAGTCCAGACAAGTACTGCTCTGCCTCCTTGTCTAAAAATGTGTTCATCAGTGAAACAAGCTACTTGCTGGAATAAAACCATGTTTGTTTCACCATGGTGAAAATGTTTACGTTTTCATTCCTCCTCGTCTGACAGGTTAATGTTACTATAAATCAACAAGGGCAAAGACTGTCTCAGTTCATATGTGATATTTATGTCATGCTATTCTGGCTAGCTCCATCTCCCTATTTATAACAAAATAAGGCCTCTTGTTCCACAGCATGTGGTACAGTGATATATGCTGGCATATAGAGCAGCGACAGCATTTGCAAAGACAGTGGTAACAAGACTGAAAAGGTGGAGCCAATTAAAAATAATGAGGTGTGTGGGTTGTTCCTCTAGCTTCAAGTAAAATGTGTAATGTGTAGCAGCTTATTGATAAAACAGAAGTAAATTTATTGTGTCACATGTTTGAGACAAACAACTGAAAAACGCAACTAAAACGCCTGTTGTGTAGATAAGAGTTTGGACTCATGTTTTCGTGCCTCTACCGACTTATAACTTGATCATCCTCTGTGACGTGAAAATATCAGATTTGTACAGAGTCAAAAAAGGTGCTATCTGACTTTATATGTAATAATTGTGAAACAGGGCTAGGTTTCTAAAACTTTGTAGCCTGCCATGCTTTTATTTTGTGTTGCTCTGTGTGCAATGATGCAGCAACAACAACAAAAAGGTCACATGAATCTACTTGACATTTATTTAGGTCATTTCTAATTTCTGTTACTGTACTTTACTGTAGGCTTATATTTTAAATAATTTTACAATATTTGTCATCACTATTGCTATCACTATCTTTTGTGACTTGATATAACTTTATCTGACTCCGTGATATATCATATGGTAATAAACATTCTATTGTAGCAACTTCATAGTGAGTTTATCACATTTATGTCTTATGATATCAAAAATATTGAAGGGACTGTCAGACTGTGTGTCCTGTCCAGAGGGTCTCCAGGTAACAGGCAAGAGGCACTCATAACATAACCACATTATCACACCCAGTATGATGGTGTGAATCAGTGCAAACATCAGAACATACACCACTGCAACACTATGCTTCTGCCATTTCTAGTTTACCACCGTAAAACAATAGGCCTAAATATCTAGAGGCAGTACTGTTATTTACACCAAACATAAAAGTGTTGCAGACAACACACAGCATACTGACAATTTTGCTATTCTTAGTCTAGAGGAAAACAGGTCACCAACATCAAAACTAATCATCCTCTGGGGACAAACATTCCATAGCCTAATTTCATGGCAATCTAAAGATGCTGTCCAGATATCTGACTTGGACAGAAATGACAAATAACTCAACTTAAACTTAATAAATTCCTTGTATGTGATTATGATTCTGAGGCTCTGTATATAAATACATACACACATACATATATATGCACATGTATTTGCTGTACTGTACAGTACAATCTAAAGGGCAAAACATTTTTACACCGAGCTGCTGGGAGGTCAGAAGTTTCAGAGATTCTACTCAGCTGCTGTTAGAGCACATGGCATCGAGCACACAACAGACCATACACAACACATACATTTTTCTTTCCTTATCCATCACTTTGGTTAACATTCAGGCAGTTTTCTGATCTCTAAAATATCATTCAATATTGAGCATCAAAGCATCCAAACCTGCAACTTGATTTCTGGGGTCAAAATAAAGTAATGATGTGATTACATTTATTGATGTACACACACAATCAGTTTTAAGGTTTCAAGGAGTAGTGTTTAGTTCAAAGTTTGAAACTCAAATGCATTTGTAAAAAGTAAAAGTAAAAACATGCTTAATCATATCTGTATTTCTGGTTGTGTTGTAGCTTCTGTCAGAGTGCTGAAAGTGAGCTTAAGGACTGAAAGCGGCTTTAAAATTAATCGGGCCTGTGTGGGATTAAAGGCTGCTGTGGAAGCTTGATGTCCACAAGTCCTCAAACCCCCTTCCCCACCCCAACCCCGCAAACACACACACACAGAGCATACGTGTGGGGAGAGAGCTGTACAGACTCACAATGCTAACTAGGCCTGACAGATAAAGATGCTGGTGACAGGAGGCATCAGTGACAGTGATGGAAATATCTACACAGCTCGGAGACGATGTGCAGTTAACAAGTTTCTAATTTTAGAAAAAATACAATCACAGGTCAGGGTTAGGAAGTTTAAGGGAAAGGTTTCAATTCTGAAATCATGGTACAAAAAATATGACAACTACTATTAAAATATTCACATTTGCTACAGTAACTAAAAAGCACTTTGAGAGGCTGCACAGTCCTTGAAAGGTGTTATTTTCATAATAAAAAATATTTTATTGAATGTTTAATCAATATCTAAATAAATTGTGTTCAAGTGCTTCTTAAAGCAGCTTCTTAAAGAGCTTTCAACTGCATTTCACTGACATTCTAGCAAATGAAATCAGTTAGCAAACCCCATTCACTGATGAAGAAGTCTCGAAGATACTGTTGAAAGCTCCACAAAAAGTTAGTTAATGGATATTATTGTGTCAAGCTACTATTCGCAAAATCATGGATGGACTTTTAGGTTTAATTAATCACAAACAAATTTAACTGACATCTGTTACAGTATGTGATTTTTAAAATATCCTGCTAACAGAAAAACAGAATGAAGATAAGACAGAAAGAACTGCATTACTTTTTTCCTTTCTTTCTCATTCTTTATTTCTTCCTTTGGTCCATTTTGTTTTTCAGGCCATTCAAGTTAATGTTTGTTAAATGTTGAAAAGACCAATACTGAAAAGGAGATGTATGCCTGCATAATTTATTTTGTTCACTAGCAGTCTCTAGAGGAGAAGAGATAAACTGTTCATGATGAACATGAGAAAGTGTGAACTAATGAGGGGAGAGATAAGTATAGAGACAGATAAAGAGGCAGATTAGTCAAGAGTGCCATGTAGAAAACGTGTCTCAGTGCCCCACCAAGTGCCCAACATGCATTAATATGAGCACGAACAGTTTCATTGACTTAAATCTCTACTGGTGTATGTGTAAGACTTAAACATTTTAGACCATGGTGACTCCTAGAGATAATATCAAACAAAATGCTGATAAAATTTAATTTTGTTTACATCAGTAATGTTTTGTAAACATAGCAGGAAAACAGGCCTACGTTTTCAATTTTCTCTTCAGTACAGCTCTTGGATGAACTGTTGTAGAAAAAACATGATAAAGTGGCCTCTAGGGTGCCCTTCCAGTGGAGAAATTGTGATAACGTGCCATCTAGGGTTCCCTTCTAGTGGAGAAAATGTGATACAGTGCCATTTAGGCTGCCCTAGATACCCTGGAAAATTAGTTGGCCACTACGTGCCTAAAATGGTTAAATAAGAGTGACCTATGTGTTTTTCTTGCAGATGTGTAGCAGTTATATTTCTAATTTCTGGTTTCTATTTCTAACCATTTTAATCTTAACCAGGGTTTGGGACTGTTTCACCTTAAGTGCACCATGACTTTCAGCACGCCGATGCCCCACCACATGCAGCCGGTGTGTAGCTGCTGCCATTTTTTCTACCCCTGCCCCTCAGACAGCCTAGGTTCGCCACTGCATTACACAGTTTGTCCATTCAGTAGCAGCTCATGAGCTCATTTATTAGTTCTCATTTCAAATATACAGTGGCTCAAATATTTGTTAAAAACTCCTGGAGCATTTTGTTATGGTTGCTTTAAAATTTGGCAGAAGCTAATTTTACTTATCCTGATGTGGCATAGGTGGCCTTTAATTTTATTTCTTATTGAATTTGCTGTCTATAAGGCATTCCTTAATTATTGTGAAAAAAGTGAAATAAAATGGCGATTCAGGCGGAGTTTTATACATTGTTTAAAACATATCTGTGTTTTCATTACTTTCATGTTTTAAATGATGCAAGAGTTGTGTTTTGACAAATAACTGTGAGCTTGGAGTAATAATAATAAAAAGAAGAAGAAGAAGAAAGCACTAAGCTCTCACAAAGCACTTCAAAGATTTCAGGGCTAAAACTAAAACTGCCCATGCTGATTGCACAAAATCTCTCCACGATGATCCTATAGTCTGCTGGAAATTCATTGTTGTTAACATGCAGACAGATTAGAACCGCTGTAGGCATTATGAAAGGGCGATGGTGATTACGAGGACTCCACTAATAACACACCAAATCATTTTCTAAAATAGCTACATTTGATCGTTTCCATGCGTTAATTCTTTAACAGAAATACGAGCATCGCTGTTTACGTCACATCTGCTCTCGTTCATATCATTACAGCATCGCTTCATTATCAGGACATTATCAGTTACATTCTAACATATAAGATTAATTTAAAGACAGTACATTCATGCCACATATTCACTATATACAATATATTCCGGCGGCGTTTGTTTCATAATAAAAGCAGCGCGTTGAAAGTGTAACAATAAAGGGGGCGGTAGGTAAACCTTTCTGCAAATGGCGCTGAATGTGAAAAAATGTCAACAAATCATCTCTGATAAACTCATAGTGTGATGTGAAAAACAACTCACCCAGCTCTGTTCAGCAGAGAAGATCCTGTATGAAAGCAAATGCCCACCGGTCACTATTCCTTACAAGCATCAGATAAACAAAGATAATGGTAATTTATGAGCGTTGCCAAGCGGCTTTTAACAATGTGTTTAGGTACTAGTAGCGAACGGTTCGTTGGGTTATTGTGTGCCCTAAGTGTTGACTGACAGACAGCCTGAAGCGGTGCGACATGCATTATCCCTTAGCTAGCACAGCATACGGAGTTTATCCACGGCTTGACTTTTTACAATCTACAACCAGATAAATAAATAAAATAAAATTGGTTGTAGATGGAGTGTCTGCTTGAAATTGAATTGAAATTGAATTTACCTTACAATAATACATTAATAAACACAAAAAGTAATGATTAAATTTGCAGTTTTGGATTGAATTAAATTATGATGACTTTAGGGGCGTCTATAAAGAATTATATGATACAAAAAATAAAAAGGAACATAAAGAAAATCTGTAGCTAGAAACTAACAAAGATTAAATTGGGTACGACAATAATAATATGAAATCAGAAAAAAAAGAGCAGGAGCAGATGGTCTTCCAGCTGATCTGTAAAAAAAATTCTGCTGAAAAGGCCTTATCTTTTGTGTTTGGAAAAGATTTGGGGTTGGAAATACCTTCAAAAATGGATTCAGAAGATTTAAATCACAAAATTACTTCAGAAATCTTAACAAATAGAAATATTTCCAAACTAACAAAATTCAGTAAAGGTTGCCGACAAGGTTAAGCACACTCGTCCTTATTGTTTACAACTGTGATTGAAACGCTCAGAAAAGCAGTACATTCACACTTAAAATTTTGTGGAATAACAACAGAGCCAACAGAACACAGATTACCCTTGTATGCTGACGATGTAATTTTATTAATGTCAAATTTAAATAAATACATTTGAGTCTTGTAACAATTAATTAAAGCATTTGGAAACATTTCAGGAGTGAATAATAGTAAATTCTCTTTATTACTACTAAGGAATCCAATTTGTGAGGTAATTCAATTTAATGTTGTAAAACAGTTTAAATATTTTCGAGTAGAGATTTTGTCTTTGTTAGAATATGTGAAGGCTAATTACAACCATTTAATGATAGATGGGTGCTAATAGCAATATCTATAATTGACAGAATTATTTTTAAAATGAATATGCTTTGAATTTTGTTTATTTATTTCAAAACATTCCTCTCCCATCACCTTCAAAATTGTTCTAAAAATTTAAAAAATATATATCACTGGGATTTATATGCAACAATAGGAGGGCAAAACTTCCTTTGTCTCCATTGTACTTACTATTCAATCAAGGACATTTAAAATGCCCAAACTCAATGCTGTGCAACAGGGCTGGTCAGCTGAGATCTGTTACACTCCATTTTCAAAAATAATTCTCTTAATTGGACTGAAATGGAATCTCATGTTCTAAGTGACTCCTTTGAGGAGCTGAGGTCTAATTTTAACTTTAACTTCAATAGAAAATCTTTCTTCAAGTACCTCAAGCTTAGAAGCTTTGTTAAAGTAAATCTTAGTAATAATAGTTGAATACCTGGAAGGAAAACTTGTAATTCAAAATTTCTGAAGAAGACTGGAAAGTAGCTTGTGCCAATACTCACACTAAGTCTATAAATACACAGCAATAAACTAATAAAGTATAAATGCCAAATACGGACATATGTGACATGGGTGGAATTAAATCTATATAACAAAAACATACCAGGCATGTGCACAAACAGTATGGAAACTAGAGAAACATTGTTTCCTTGTATTTGACAAAGCAAAGATAAAAATGTTCTTGAAGAGATAAGAGTTCTAACTGAGAAGATTATTTCTATACAGATCTTACTGGACCCTAAGATTTTCCTGTTGGACTTTTATCCAGAGAAACATAATTATAGTAAAAATTAAACAAACACTTAAGGGACCTCAGCTTGCTTTACATCAGTGAGGATAACCTACATATTAAAGTCTAAACAGCATAAATTTGCAAATATATAGAGTCCCTTCACTAATTATGTTAAGAATTAGATCTAACAGACGACCCAGTGAATGACAGATGTCTGTGGACAACGCAGTGTCTGAGCTTGTAGATCTTTATCTTTATCAATAGAGAGATTATATGTTGAGAAATTAGCACACACAAATTCTTCCAAAGCATCCTTGAGATGACCTCTTACTGATTAATGTTACCGTGATATGTATTATGAAAAAACTGTTCATTTAGAGTTTCACTGTTTTACCAAAACAGAACTCTAAAGGTAAAAAAAAAAATTGCCAGGCAAAACAGATTTGTTGAAACATCCAACCTGTGAGACAATACATAGGGCTTTCTCACCCTCGTAAACACCCTTTGGCTCCCCCTCCTTTGTGCAGGAGGGTGGAGCTGTGTATGTAATGAGACAAGTGTAGTTGTGGAAACAGCCAATGGGAGAAGTGCTGGGAACGGCCTGCTCCAATCACAGCTCTCAGAGCTGCTGTTCATGGCAGAACTCCGCCATCAGTAACCAAGGGGCTTTATACCTCAAAAATCAATGCATCCATTTTTGCTCAGCAATTGGAAACAATGTATCTGTGAAAGAGGAGAGCTTGTAGGCTGAAGTCTTTTGAATTAATTAAAAAAATATGAATTCAGAAGACATTTTATTTTACAGCAGCCTGTGTAAAGCACTGAGAATATTGTAGATATAATCCCATACATGCCTGGTTACTATTTGTTACATAATAGACTGTAGTAGGCCTACATTCTGTGTGCATTTGAAACAATTTTCTGTGATCAGATCTGGCATCATTCAGAACCTCTCTATAAAGAATAACCATGGCGCAACCTTTACAACAGTAAGGACCTAGAGAAGTTGTTACTTATAGTTACAACACAATAGACAACAGACTACAGAGGAGGAAGGCACTTTATATTATAAATAGTATGTTCTAGACATTCGCTATATGAAAACAGCCCTGAGATTGTCACAGTTCTGCTAGCCAGGCCTCTGTTTAGTTTTTGTTCAGCCTTAGATTTTGTCCTGCCGTGTTCTGTCTTAGTTCAGTCTGCCTTAGTTCTGTCTTAGTTTACCTGCCTTAGTTTTCATGTCATAGTTTTCGGTCAGTGTCCTAGGTCATAGTTCCATTTTAGTTTCTGTTCAGCCTTAGTCTCTGTTATGGTTTTTTCAGCTCCGTCCGTCTTCTCATAGTCATGTCGTAGTCTTGTCATGTCGTAGTCCAGTCTTGTCTTAGTTCATTGTCTTGGTCTTAGTTCCTTGTCTCTGCTGTCATGTCTTGTCCTAGTTCTGTGTTGTTTTGTCTTAGTTCTATTTCTTGGTTTTCTGTCTGTGTTCTGTCAGAGTTCTGTCAGTTATAGTCCCGTCATGTCTTAGTTTACCTGTCATAGTTTACCTGTCTAAGTTCTGTCAGTCTGTCACTATTCACCTGCCATAGCTTCTCACCTCAGGTCCCAGTACTTTTCTACTCACCCCGCCTCTGCCTCACCTTACCTGTCAGCCACTCCCACCTCATCTTGTCACCTGTGTTCCCAGCTGCAGCCAACAACTAATCAGGACATTATATAAGCCACTCCATTTCTGTCAGCCCTTGCTGGATTGTTTCTTCTCTTTTGTTCTTGCTTAATGCCCTTCAGTTGGTAGGCTATTTTTTGGATCGGTTCTCTGTCTCTTGTTTCATGTTTGTGGTTTTTTGGACTGTCTTTGGACACTACCCTGCTGTGAGTTTTTTGTTTGTTAAGATTTCTTTTGCCTTTAATAAAGGCCCTTTTCTACCATCAGTTTCGGTGTGTTATGTTTGAGTCCTTCCCCACTCCTTGTCACAGAGATAATCTGTTGCGATTTGGTGCTCTGTAAATGAAATTGACCGAATTACTCAAATCCTTAAAGGAATATTTTAACATTTTGTGAAATATGCTTATTCATTGTCTTTCTTAGAGTGAGAGGAGAAGATGGATATCAGTCTCACATCTGTATGCTGGTATAGATCAGGAGTCAGGCCATTTTTAGCTTATCTTAGCACAAAGGCTGGAAGCAGAAGGAAATATCTACCTGTCTCTGTCCAAAGTTTAAAAATACACCTTCCAACACATCTAAAACCTCTAATTCACATCTTGTATTTTGTTTGTTTAAAGTGTACAAAAACAGAACAAAATATATTTATTGACAAACAACTGGAGGCTGCAGAGATTGTGCACAGCTTCTTGAAGTCTTGTTATCACAGTGAGTTTGTTAGGTTTGGTACTGCATGTATGGAGACCACAACCTGTGCTCATTCGCTGCTATAGCTGGAGATGCTGCACACAAGTAGTGACTTATGCAACTTTTGCTGAACAGTGGCCACTGTGGAATTTGAAGATTGCTAACATTAGCCACCATCAGCTATTGGTCATACCAGACAAAGTTAAGCTATTGCAGTAAAACTCTGGAGTATATTAAAGTCAGCAAGGGTTTCTTTTAGTCCTTGTCAATTAAACCTTTCGTTTCCAATAGGAAGAATGTGTTTTAAGAGGACTATGTATTACTTTTTTGTTCTTGAAAAGTGAGATAAAAAAAATGTTATCTAAGCAAATGAACAACTTATGATTTCTAATTGACATGGTACTTTTTGGCACATGGTAGTAAAAGTGGAATAATACCCTCCAAGTTAAATGATCCAATATTGTAATAGATAGCAAGGCAGAGATCTACCTTGTGTGAAAAGTGAAGTGTCCAGAGGCACCTTACAATTATAACAATTATTTTATATGTATACTGTGTGTGTGTGTGTATATATATATATATATACACACACACACAAAATGGAAATACTCAATAAAAGTACCAGCAAAATAAAACATGTGCACTCAGCATAAAAGAAACTACCAGCCAAGTAGCAAATGAGTACATAGATATGAAGAGGGTCTCCACAGATGGTTATAATTGGCATATCCAAGCTACTTTGAGTGCTTTTGTCTGGGGAGCAGTCTGTTCAGCACAACACTCCCTACATCAGCAGTCTGTATAGTCACACAGGAACCCCCCAATCACGGCAATCAAAAGACACCCTTTGCCATGACAGCCCCCTCCCCCTTCACTATCACTGACAGTCTTCCCCTCCCCCCAATGTAAGGAGCAGGTGCTGAGCCAGACCGTCTGCTGAGGTGAAATGACAGCACAGCAGATCCCCAGAGAGGAGGAGGGAAAAAAACACCACAATCCAACATCTAAACTGCTCCACATGCCCCCCTTCTCACCACCAAGACCAGTTTGTGTTTATATAAATGCTCATGGAACCTAGTCTAACATTCTAGTGCAGATCCTGAAGTGACTGGTAAATTTATGGGAAAATGTGTATAAAATTATATACCAGACATCTAGAATGTCTCCTCCTGATGGGAAAAATCTCACAGTTAATGTAAGTATGTCATATAATGTCATATTTTATCACTGTCTTGATATCTTCAATAGTGTTTGTCTGTCAAATTGTATGTACTGAGTAACATTGGTTTAGATGTCCTTAGCCAGGTACAACTGCTACAGAGATGTCAGCCCAAGGAAAGCACACACAGTGGCTGAGAAAGCATAAAAAGACACTAACTAATAATGGACACACCATGCATTCAGAAAAAGAAGTCATCTTGTCTCCTCTGGAAAAAACTTTTTAGAATGATGCAGGATTCAGTTAGCCCTTTGTTGACTTTCAAAAAGGGGCTTCCTTCATCATGTGTCTTGTTAACTGTAAAGTATTGACATAATTACTCTTGGTCTTTCAAATTACATTTGATACCTACTTCAGTGGTTGATAACTACACTAAACAGTTCTAGCTGTAACCATTAACTCAATTCCAGTGTTCAGTTGTTGGTGTCATTTCAGTCAGCTGACAGTTTGTAACTGACTTGACCACCTGATTTCGCTATGAGCTATTTGGCTGTTGAAACAGGTGAGCTGCTGTTCTATAACCAGCCACTGGCAACTTGACAAGCTGAGTCGCAGGCAACACCATTAGCCAGTTTGGGTCAAATTGAGAGGCATTTACTGTTTGTTTGGACATAAGGGCTTGGTGGTGATGGTGTTGATATTTAATGCAATTTATTTTTTGGACTAAAGGTATTCTTTGACGTATCATATATTGTAAATTTCTCCATTGTGGGACGAATAAAGGATATTTTATCTTATTTTATATCATCATATACGTACACAAGTACTTTTACTTTTACTTGAGTACCTAATTGTAGTACTCTTTCCACCCCTGGCACTTTCAATGGACAGCCAGGACTGTTATGTACACAACTGATTCATGTAATGTCTAAAAGGTGCCTGCTATCATATTTTAGTTGAATCAATACTGAGTGAATGTTCAACTATTTAACTAGGCAGAACCAGTTCTTTTACCATTTTATTTTCTTATTTTTCTAATGTTGTGACACGACATTTTTCTAGAGTTGCACATCAGCTTTGTGTTATGTAATTTTCCCCAAAATAAAGCTTGGGCTGAACGGAGTTTAGTGGGATCAGTTGAAAGCATCTCATTCATACTACATCATGGATCCACATCAGTCCAATTGCCATATTGTCTGTGTTTGTAAGCCCAGCCCTGCTCATCTCTGCAGCATCTACAAATTTCACTGATAGATATTTATTTCCTCCAAACCACAGCAGCTGATATAGCCTCTGATTCCAGCTCATCCACCATGCTGAGGGTGAATTTGATATCCAGAATGTGAACAAAGCCGTGTTCTTCTCTCTCTCTGTCTTCTGTTGACATCTGTGCATTGTGACCTCCAGCTGAGCATGTGCTTTTTAATTACCTCTCTCCAACTAGCCCTGTGCCAGCACAACACTCACCAGCCTGGTCACAACACCACAGCTTGCTGTTGTGTTTCTGTGGAGAAAAATCAAAATGACCGCAGAGGGTTTATGGTTCTCCATAAAGCACTGTCGGTGTTGTACTTGTAATAAGTGATTCAATTACATTTCCATTTTACCAAAATTCCAAAATCTTTTTTGTTTTTTTTATCAGACAAAGATATTAGAATATGTGTGACATACAGTTGTATAACAAAAAGAATCTCCAAAATGTTAAGCTAATGTCTAAAGGCACTATGACTTCATGGTACAACTCAGGATATTCTTGATTCTCTCCCAAATGTTACTGTCTCTACTGTTATATCAGACAGCATTTAGACAAAAAATGGTTTATCTGCAACTGGCTACTATGCATTACAATTTCAGCAAAAATCCACTGAAGATATTAAGTCCATTCTAACTTGTTCCATTTGGTATATCTTCTGCACCCTGTCATCACTGTTCAGACTGGGAAAAAATTACACTTTATAAAGTAAAAAAAAAAAATTCTGCATGACATGACAAGAAATTGCAGTACTAATAGGACAGAAAAAGAGTTTGACAATGCCACATTCACACTCTTACACTTGTTAATTCAGCCCTTGGACCCGAAAAGAGAAACTTGAAAACTTAGAGAAATTAGATTTCTAAAAAAGAAAAAGATTTCTTGACAAAATGGACCCAGTATGTTAAAGTCAATGGTATGTTGTCCTCCAAATTGCACTACTTGATGAGCTTTCTGGCAGGCTGTGCCCTGTAACTATCCTGCTACTTATGATAAGAGAGATGCGTAATGAGTCTTAAGTCAGCATAATTATGCCAAAAACCAAACACATGATCATCAATTTTATACAAACAACGCCCAGTGTTACTTAGACAACCATTTGTTCCTGAGTACAAATACTACTATATAATTATGTCAGTGTATTGCATGCAGTGAGAAGCTGCACAATGAATGTGACAGACAGACTATGCTGTCTGCATTTCTGTTCACCCTTTACACCTCTGACTTCCGGTACAACACTGGGTCGTGTAAGTTTTCTGATGACTCTGCAGTGGTTGGGTGTATAAGGGATAGGCAGGAGGTGCAGTACAGATCACTGTTTGATGATTTTGTGGAGTGGTCTGGGAGACATCATCTACACCTGACTGTGGCCAAGACGAAGGAGATCTATCTATCTATCTATCTATCTATCTATCTATCTATCTGCCTACCTATGAATATTCTGTGGTTTAGATTGGTTTCTTGAGTCTGGTTAATAAAAACAGGCTCTCCAGAAAGGTGATCAGGGTGCAGCTGCCTGACTTCAAGATGGTTGTTAAGTGATTCTCAACTGTCCTCATCACCGAAGAAGTTTGATCTCCTTTCAACAGACCATCCCTACAGGATGCTCAAAACAAAGACATGGTGCTCTAGACTCTTTTTTTCATGTATCCATTGAAAGGCTGAAACTCTTAATTTATCTTGCACACCTGTACTTTACCTTGCCTACAGTTGCACTTTATTTGGCATGAGGCTTAATCACTTTTATCCATGCAAGTAGTGTTTTGACTTGATCTGCTGCTGTTATATATCTATATTCTATTTTTAACATATATTACATTACTTTTTTATATTCCTGTCATTTTTATATATTGTACTTTTGATGTCATTATATTATAATATTCCTGATAGTTATTATACATTTAATCAGATTTTATTTTACTGCTTTTATGTGTTTAACTATAGATTGTTGCTGTATGTTGTCATCAGTGTGCCTCCTGTCATTTGTGTTTAACAGCTGTCGGTAAACCAAATTTCCTTTGTAATTAAGTTGAAGGTGAAGTACAGAAATGCCAAAAGATACAGTATGTTTGAGTTCATTTAGAAACAGTGTCTCCATTACATAGTATTTTTCCATCAGAGAGCACTGACTCTTCATTTTACACTGTAAAATGTACCACTCACTAGATATCTTGGTCTTCAATAACCAAATGGTTGGGTCCTTTATCAAATATGTTTCTTTGTCAAGATATATATATATATATATATATATATATATATATATATATATATATATATATATTATTGTTTTCCTATAACTCCCAAAATTCAATACTGGCATCTGCCTAAATCCTATAAGTAGGACACAGTATTGACTGAGTTGTAGTAGAAGCATATAATTAGGTCACAGACTATTGCTGATGTATTCAATGTCACCATAAGGCTGTGCATTTTTCCATCATCTGAAGAAATGTGTGGATAAATAGTAAATTTGTAATCCAACAACCAAAACATTGCTATACAATGCAAGGTTGCATGTTGCTATACTTGCTATGCTATATCATAAAGACTACAACACATTGATGTGTAGAATCTCCATCATGATTTTGTTCGATTCTACATCTGTCTGAAGACTGGATGTGAGTAAATACTGCACTCTCCTTTCTACATGCCAAAGTTGGATCAGCATGCAGATATTTGATGATGATAATCCATCCTGAGTCAGAGACCACCTGTTCATCCATTTCTGCTGCTCTGCTCTCTGCTGCAGTCTGCTGGACGCACTGATAGTGGCTGTGCTCTGGAGCACTATTACAGTTTTTCTCCACTGTACTGTGCACACACAAAAAATGTAACTATTCGCACAGAACTTGAAGCTCATTTGTCAAGTACAACACTCTAGACTGCTAAACCTCAAGCAAAACTCCATTGTTTTCAGTCAAATAGAAATTCTAAATCACATCTTTGCAAAAGTCTAAGCATAAATTGCATCATTAAGCACACTTTATCCACCTGGAAACCACTCGCCTTCAAATTGCTGCACCCTAATCACCAATTGGTCTCACTTGTCAAAAACATTTGAATCACTTGTCAGAGCATCAAAGAGGACTCATGTGACTTCTACTGTGTTGGGGGGGGAAATGGAGCTGACTGGAAAACAGTAAGAGTGAGACCAGGAGCATGCAACTTTAAAAAAGAGAAAAATGAAACAATTACTACACAATGTTGTATATTTAAATATGTAACATGGCCTTATCCACCAAAAAACTTTAATAAACAGTATTTTAATAGAAGTTATTAAAATTTATCACCCCAGTTTTTAAAGTGATCGTCTGTAAGAGACATGCAAATAATAGCTGTGTGTATCATTTTGGTGGAAATAATCAGTTTTGAGAACATTGTTTTGAATGCAGTGTTTAATTTTGCAAGATGTTTGTAGTTTTGACGAATTGGTTAATTTTTGCATTTAGACTTCTTAGACACTGAACTATAGTTTCAAGAAATGTGTTTAAATGATTGGGAAAAACTGTACAGCAAAGTCACTACCTTAATTACAGAAAAGGTGAAGCAAGAAGGAACAAAAGTTCTAAAAACAGCAAAGCTCAGTTATATAATTATACATGTGGTGCGAATAGATCATTCTAAGAGATGCATGTAAGCAGCATTTTAATTTTGTGGCTGGTTGAGATGGGACCTGTTTGAACTACTTTAGATACAGCACAGTCCTTTATACAAGAACACTGCATTATATTTTATTAACTTATTGTATGTTTTGCACATTTCTGCAAAGTAACTAACTATAGCTGTCAAATAATATAGTGAAACTAAAAGTACATATTTCATATAAAAGAACAAAATAGATTAAATGACAGCTACCTCAAAATTTTACTAAAGTACAGGGCTTGAATAAATTTATTTAGTTATTTAACATCAGACTGAATCCATTGTAAACCATAACCTCCTTAATGCAGATAATATTATCAATTAGGGAATGTGTGAGAAAAAGACACAAGGGAGGCCAAGGGCCCCATACCTGATTTTGCCAAGGCCTGCACTGTAACTCAAACCAATAAAACACCATAAACTATAGTGCAACCTGACCACTGACCACAGAGTTGACATGTCAACTTATCTAAAAAAATGGTATAGAATATTTTATACGTAATATGTTGATAACCCAAGTGATGAAATAAAGACATGATTCAACACTACCATGCCTTCAGAACCTTACGTTAACTGCAACGGGGTTAAATATACTTGGTTAAGTTATGCTAAAAGTACAGCAACAGTGCCATTTACTGGCATGGCAGTAGTGTATGTGAGTTGGTGTAGGAATACACAGAGCAATATATAATGCACTGTGGTAAGTTGCATTCTCTTGCATGGTCTGGGATAATTAACAATTTTGTGAGATTCCCAATATTCCTACTTTATATTTTACTGTGTAATGTACTTATGATGACTTCAGCTTCAGTCTTGAGCCCAGCCTACTATCGAGTCCTTAAAACTATATTGTAGAGACTTACTAAAATGCACATTGTCATTGTTAAACTAACATAATTATTTACACCTGTTTCATGTGCTATCCAGCCTATTGAGATTGCAGCTTTTTCAGACAGAACCTCAAGTGGATCATTAAATCTGCCATGGAAGAATACAAAGCCAGACTGGAGTGTGATTCAGGGATCAACGACCCTGCAACTGCAGCTGGAATACACTCAGAACAATCGACTGGCAACTGTGGCTCAGAAGGTAGAGGGCAGCCACCAATCGGAAAGGTCGATGGTTCAATCCCTGGCCTCTGCAGTCTGCATGTCGAAGTGTCCTTGGGCAAGACACTTAACCCCAAATTGCTGAACCCCAAATCCCGCAATGGCTGTTCTAACTCTCAGATGTACATCACTTTGGATGAAAGCATCTGCTAAATGAAATTGTAGTTGTAGTATCTTGCATAAAGTACAATCACCAACTACAAAAGAAAAAGCTCTGCTATCACCTGGTGATACACCCAAGGTTTGAGAAACCTCCTGCTGCTCCACCATCCCTCCCCTGCACCCACCCCTCTTCACTTACACACTGAGTGGCCACCCGCCACCACCCCCCACCTAATCCCCCCGCTCACTGTCACAGAGAATGTTGTCCATAAGGTCGTAACAAATCTGAATTCAACAAAGGCCCCAGGACCTGATGTTGTCTCCCCACCAGCACTAAGACACTGCATGACCCAGCTCTCACCAGTGTTCTCATCCATGTTCATTCAGTCCATTTCCGAATGCCATGTGCCACTTTGTTATAAAACATCCGCCATCGTTCCAGTTTCAAAGAAGGACACGATAACATGCCTGACAGAGCTGTTGTTCTGACATCCATAGTCATGAAGGAGAAAGAAAGAGTCATCCTGTCCTTCCTCAAACTGATTACATAGCCTGGACCCTCTTCAGTTCGCCTACAGAGCCAACTGCTCTGTGGACAACGCTGTCAAGCTCAGCCTCCACCTCAATTATTTTAATCATTCAATGGACAATGGGACCTACCACAGACAAGAGGCATCTGGAGGCATCTTTAACACTTTAACTGAAGCCAGGGAGGTATAGAACAGTGTTTGGATTGGATTGTCCCATATCCCTATTAAATAGTCATATCAAAATATTAGTTAAAACATTTGCCTAGCGTTGAATTTGCTGTAGTTGATTCATTCTCTAATATTCAAAGCTTTCTCAATGTCATCCACTGTCCAGCATCTGGAGATGTATCAGAAGTGGAAGTTGTGTAGATTTTGTTTTAAACAGAAGCATGGAAGTAACAAGGGATGAAGAAGACACCCTGGCTATGATGACTTCATTGTAATTTGTTGTTAATCAAAGTATTATAGGGTCACCAGTTCATCTATTTTGTTGTCAAAATGATGCTAGTATACTGTAATACATAATTCACTCAAACACACCTTAATTTTTACAATGTTTTTTTTCAAGTATTACTGAAACAAAGAAAATTTGTTTTGAAAGAGTAACAGACAAGGATTGTCTAAATAAATGTAATTTTCTTCATACAGTGTATGTTTTTTTTAACTCCTTTTGGCATAAAAAATGATTAAAAACCGCATAACATTAGAACATTTTAGAATATCTGTCATAGATAAAGGGTGCAGTATATGATAAACACAAATAGAGCAATTAAAAAAGTAATCCTGTATAAAATATAATTGGGTCATAAATGACCCCACTTGGGTCATTTTTGTTGCTAAAATGACTTGGTCGCTTGAGGGTTAAAACTTGATTAAAGATTAAATACATACTCAGGGAGTCCAAATATCACTTCTACTCCACCTGGAAACCAGTGTTGTCTTATCTCAAATAAAACAAAAATTCCTCCCTGATAATTGATGAGTGGTAAGTGTTGAGTGATGACATACAATGACACACAATCATTTAATTTATTTTTCTAGAAACCCCATTCAGAAACTAACTCAATTTCCATTCTATTTTTTGTGATTTATCTATTATTACAAGTTATCTTATAATTATTACTCATTTTTATGTTGGGATGCATTATCAAAGATTTGGTTGGATGGGAAGATGGGTGGTTTAAAGTTTAAATTCTGAGGAAAAAATGTCAAAAATGTATGTATTTAGAATTTTGCAGTTTTGAATTTAATTTTAGACTTTAGTTCTCTCTCTCTCTCTCTGAATAGTTAAAATGTAATGTTACTTACCATAATATCAGAGGCAGATGTTCAGAAGCCATCAGCAGTCATGGGTGGAGGAGTGTGATCAAATTAGACCAGAAACAACAAAACACAATGTTACCACAGCATCAGCAATGACACACAAACATGATTTGTTATTTTCAATCTTAATGGTTAAAGTTCTAACAGTCTTTTTTTTTAATCCTTAGGGCAGAACTCTCTTTCTGACCATGATTATTATTGTGCACACGTCCCATCTACTGTATCGTATGTCTGTCTGTCCTGGAAGAAGCATCCCTTCTCTGTTGCTCTTCCTTTTGTTGTTTGCTGTTGCTTTTGGAGGGAGTACCAAGCATTGTCTTTCTTTTAAATCTGTCTCTCATAAGTCCAACTGCTTTGTTTAAGTAAAATACTAAATCACTGCAGTGCTCATTTAAGTGGGTTTAGGGGCAAAGGGTATGCGTGAACATACTGAATACATGTGGGAACAGTAATGCATCATGTCACTGACCCATAATCCTGTTGCTGAATTTAGATGATAACAGGGTAAATCAGCACTGAATCTTTGCTGTGACATCACTGATGTTTGAATGCTTCAGCCCATAAAAAAGAGGTGCAATAGTAGGTTTCTGCTCTCTGTAATTCACTGTTAAGATAAGATAAACCGTTATTCATCCAACACTGGGGAAATTCACAATTATTTTCTATTTATACCACAGCATTCAAGATTCAATAAAGTTTTGCCATATCAACTTAACAGCTGATTTGGAATTTGTTTTGGGGTGCTGAAAAACAGTAAACACTCAGTATAACTCAGCAACAGTAAACATACTACTCAACAACAGTGAACATATAGTGATACAGTACACACAGTAAATGTTCACAAACTATAATATTAATAGTAATGTTACAATTATAATAAGCCCATGTCCTTAAAGTGCATATGCATACAACCAGTGAAGCAATTAGGATTCAAATTGCTTCAGATAGGTGCTATTGTGAGAAACAAGATGTTCTGGTCTTAATACTGCAGACACTTTTATCTAAAGCAAGATAATTGAATAAAGAGTTGACTGGGTGAGAGGAGTCCTTTAGAATTATACAACCTTTCTGGTGAATGTAGATAATAATTCAGAATTCATGGGGAAATCACAGACAATTATTTTTGAAGCTACTGCAATTATGACCAGTAGTTTTTTCGTCTGGGCTCTAGAATTGCCATACCAAACAGTTATTGAGAATTGGGCACACTGTCTATTACTGCATTGTAGAACTGTAAACTTGCAGCCCATGGCACTCCAAATTTCCTCAGCTGTATTGGAAAGAATAGTCTTTGATGATCTGCCCTGTAAGAAATACAAGACCCAGAGATATAGGGACTGATGCAAACCTGGCCTTGTGGGTATGATTGTATTAATAGCTGAGATATAGTCAATGAACAGTACCTTGACGTAGGTGGCAGGCACCTCTAGATGCTGCAAGATGGAGTGGAGACAGAGAGATATAGCATCATCAACTGACCTGCTGGTGCGTCCCTTCTTTGTGGATCTCCAGTGGTGGCAATCCAGATAAACACCATACAACTTCCAGCATACCAACCATGACTTGACAACTAGGACTTTGTCCTTTCTAGCCATGTTGGAATCTCTGTCTCTCTCTTTCTTTCAACCCAACCGGTCAAGGCAGATGGCCACCCGCCTAGAGGCTGCACTATATAAATAAAACTGAACTGAACTTTGGACCATACTCATAAAAGCTAGCTAAAGTCTTGAAAATAAAACAAATCCCATCTCTGTAGCACAATCTCAGTCTGAGATATGAAATTACTACTGCATAGTGTCTTTCTAACATGTAACCACACTGCCATCTACTGTCAAATAAATATCTACTGCATGTATATTTAGTCTTCATTCAAAACTAGTAATTCTGTTTATTCACAGTAGTATATTATTGGTACTGATAGAAAGATTGTGTAATCTCCATTGATTCAGCATTGAGTTTTTGGAAAAGCATTTCTTTATTCCATTCACTCATTCCTGGTTACTGTATGTGATCATTTGTATCATTTTTAAAGTCTGAAGTGTGTACTGTTTTAAAACCATGTTTGTTTTGCTTGTAACTGTCTGTAATGTTAACTTCATATATTATTTTAATGCTATTTTAATGAGTCATGGTGGATGACGGATAAGTGACTTTTTGTGTGTTTTTATATTAACTATATACTATTACTATAACTATAACTATAACTATTATATAACTTTATATTAAACAATTCAAAGTTTCATACAGGAATTATCCTCTTCTCCTCTTTCAAACAAAAGGGAGGAGAAGGTTGATCTGATCGGTGGAGACAGCCACCACCACACCTCATATTCCCAGAAGACAAAAACAACTGAGCAACTAGTGCTCACTCTCTTATCTTCACAGTCTAATCCTCCTCCTCCTCCTCCTTTGCTGTCTACATCTTTTGGTCTTCCTTTCGTCATTTACTTTTTCTTTTACTCTTTGTCTGTAATTCTGTAATTACGCTTTTCTTTTTCAAGTTTTTCACTTTTTGAGTAATTCTAATTTTTCCTTTATTACCAAGACTTTGCTTTGAAGATTTTTGGAAGTTCTGTGTTGTCTGGTCAACGCAAAATCTTTCAAAAGTTTTCTTGCTTAAGTTAATAACAGTCAAGTAGTGATTTATTCCACCATCAACCGGAGAGACCCACGCAGACGGGACATCTGTTTGACCAATAGGTAAAACTGAAGAGAGAGGCTGAGGTCTCTGAGGAAGAGAAAATTAAAAAAATTCCCCATTAATTCAGCACTCAATTCATCAAGATGGCACCACTCTAGTGTCAGCCTGTTACAGCAGCTCTCGCTCACTGTTGAGCTTTGTCCTTTCTTTTTCCTTTTTTTTTTATTCTTTGACATTCTTTTACACAGCCTTATGTTTCTTAATGCTCAGTTCAACATGTCCACCATAGTGACTGTGTTTGAGCTGGCATTTTTCTTGCAATTTTTACAATGTCTATGTCCGTGTCTGGGGCCCCCATGCACAGCCAAGGCCCTATTGTCCCTGGGGACTTCAATCATGCCTCTCCATCCTCCAATCTGCCCACCTTCACTCAATAAGTGACATGCTGCACCAGAGACAATAAAATACTGGACTTGTGTTATGCCAACACCAAGGAGGCATACACTTCATCACCCCTTCCTCCCCTGGGAAGATCAGACCACAACCTGGTTCATCTCCAGCCTGTGTACAAACCTCTGGTACACAGGCAGCCAGCTGTGTCCCGTACAGTGAAGAGATGGTGCGACAAGGCTGATGAGGCCCTGAAGGACTGTTTCAACACAACGGTGTGGGAGGAACTCTGCGATTCTCACGGGGACGACATCAACAGTCTCACTGACTGCATCACAGAGTACATAAACTTTTGTGTGGAGAACACTGTACCCACCAGGACTGTACAGTGTTTTTCCAACAATAAACCCTGGATTAATCCTGATATTAAGGCTCTCCTTAAGGAGAACTTCTTCTTTAAGTCAGGATATACGGAGGTGCTGAGGGCTGTGCAGAGGGAGCTGAAGAGGAAGATCAGAGAAGGGAAGAACAGCTACAGGAGGAAGATGGAGGAACAACTGCAGCAGAACAACATCAGCGGAGTCTGGAGAGGCCTTAAAACCATCTCTGGCCACAAGGAGCCAGACTCCCAGGCTGCGGGGGACCAGAAGTGGGCGAATGAGCTGAACTTATTCTTCAACAGATTTGATTGGTCATCTGCCCTTCCCCCGGCCCAGCCCTCCCTGCTGCAACCCCCCTCATCGACACCTCAAGTGGACTGCTCCACCCCCACCTCTCCTCCTGCAACTCTCAGCTCACAGCCACCCCCCACTGCTCACCCCATCAGCTCAACCCTCCTACCCACACCACCCAGCACACAGCCCCCTGCTCCAACCTGACCCTCACAACAACCCAGGTGAGAAATCAGCTTGGGAGGACCGAGGCAAGGAAGGCGGCAGGTCCGGACCAGCTGTGCGGGATTGTTGAGCACATCTTCAACCTGAGCCTCAAGCTGGGGAAAGTGCCACAGCTGTGGAAGACATCCTGCGTGGTACCTCTCCCCAAGACTCTGCACCCCAAGGACCTCAGCAGCTACAGGCCGGTGGCATTAACGTCCCACCTGATGAAGACCCTGGAGCGGCTGGTCCTTGCTCATCTCTGCCCCCCTTCAGTTCGCCTATCAACCTGGCACCAGGGTGGACGATGCTGTCATCTTCGTCCAGCACACAGCCCTCTCTCACCTGGAGAAACCTGGGAGCATTGTGAGAATGATGTTCTTTGATTTCTCTAGTGCGTTCAACACCATCCAGCCAGCACATCAAGGGGCGCTCCTGAAGACCTTCTAACATGAAATTCCCCAACAAGGGATGAGTACAGGAATATCTTATCTCATTTCCAAAATTAAAATTACAGCAATCACTCAAACAAAAACATTGCCCCAAATATGCTGTTGCAGATTAAACAGGCAGCTGATGTAATGTATATTGACACTGCAGCTGCTGGAATATCAGTTCAGCTGATTATAGTTGTGCAAACAATATATATATGAATTTTAACTTAAACTCAGTGGTCCTCAACAACAAAGTGTATGGCTTGAACGTAAAAACGTAAATAAAAACAGAATGCAATCGTCTGCAAAATGAACTGTTTTTACGACAAGGGTTTTATGAACCGTACCTGAGCCCATGAGGTATTATCCTTTATAAATCATGAGTTTTACAAAATGGTGAACCTCATCCCATCCTTGCTTGTAAACGACTGAGCCTTTTGATGATGTCCCTTTCATAACCAATTAACCTGTTTACTTGTGGAATGTACCGAACAGGTGTTCATGAGCATTCCACAATTTTCCTAGTCTGGCATCAGATTCAGAATAGTAATAATAATATATTTACAAAATCAATTAAGTTGATGAGGTAAAAGAATTGAATATATTGTCTTTGTACTGTTTTCATTTGAGTATTGTCATAATTTTGGGTTGTTTTTTTAGTTATTTCCTGTTTTATTTTCATAGAGTTTGTCCTCTGATCAGGTCTGATCTGATGACCTGCCACACGCCTGTGTTTCTCCCTTCCTTGTGTATTTAGCCTGTCTGGTCCCCTCTCTCTTTACCAGCACTTGTACCTCATGTCGAGGGTTCTAGCCCTTCCTTGTGTGAGAGACCTTGATTTTTGGGTGGGATTCTTGATTTTTGCCTACTCCCTTTTGGTTTTGTTTGCCTTTCTGGGCTGCCAACTGTGGTTCTGATCCTTGCTTGCCTGACCACCTTGTAAGTCTTTGATGATTTTGTTAATAAATCTATTGTTCCAACCCTGCCTTTAGTGTCTGCATTTGGGACCATACCTTGTATTTCCACTACCAAGCTTGCACTAATTAGAACAGTATATGTCAAAAGGATTAGCATTCTGTTGCACTCTCTCCCTGTGGTCTTGGTAGCCTCAGTATCATATTTGATCTGCAGCTCATTTGTTTTCATTCTGGTGTGGTCTGGTTAGACTAGTGTGCCATTTTAGGACAACTCAGGAAAGTGTGCTGTGTTTATTGAGTGTTCTGTGTGTGAAGTTTACCTTGGCCCACCCTGGTTGTATCTTGGTGTCATTGCCAACTGTATTTGCTGTATTTTCAGGTGGATGCACCTGCTGTTCTGTGCTGCTGTCCTGCTCCACCTCTTGAGGAGACTCATATACATATACAGGGATATCAGTCATCAGTTTGCCACTTTTTCTGACGCACCTTCACAAGTCTAGCATGACGTTACATTAATGTTACATTGCCCATATGACGAGTTTAAGATTTGCATAACAATAGCGAACTAACATGGTGGACCTTTTTATTTTTATTTAACCTCACACAATTGGCTTTTTTTCAAAAATAGTATCACTCTAAATTATAATACTTCTCTATTATGTTTTGACTTTTGTGTGTGACAGTTTAATAACTGGCTACCAGATGCTCCTGTTAGCATCATTAGATTAGACCAATCTCCACTTTCTCCCTCAGGAGAGACCCGTCCTGGGCACTGGAGAGAAGCACAGTTGATGTAGCAGCACACATGCACAATCATACTCCAATCAACAAGCAGTGCCACACCCAGCTCCACAAACACCAGAACATACACACGGAGAACACTGCACAGACATCCCACACAAAGATACTGCACAGCCGGGAAAAACTCACCCAGAGAGAGAGAGGGGGGGGGACTAATAGTATATGTAGTTTTCTCATAATACTCTAACGCAAACTTAAAATAAATTCCCTCCGAAACACAAATTCCCTCCAAAATGTATAAGGTCATTCATTCACTCTTTTCTGATAAAAATCCAAAACATTAGCTTCTCATTGTCCACATCATCCAAATTTTAAACTTCGTCTTTTAAACGTCTTGTCTTCCACTGCCCCAGAACCTTCACTTCACTCTTTTCTGAAAAAGAATTCCAAAAATATTATCTTCTCATTGTCCACATCATCCATCCACATCAGATTTTAAACTAGTTTGAGCTACATACCAACTGGTTTTAAATTCCATTGAGGAGGAGAGCAAATAATTAAAATATTGTATTAACTTTGGAAGGTAATGTCTGTACCCTTGCCGGTATTCTCTGCCATCTACCTTGTACAACCAGCACTGCTCCCAGTAGACTGGACTGGACTGTGCTCTGTGAGCCACATGGGGAGGACATCAACAGCACAACAGACTGCATCACAGAATAAATTAAATTCTGTAAGCACACCACCCTGCCAGCCCAGACTGTACGCTGCTTCCCTAACAACAAACCATGGATTACCAGGGACCTGAAAAACCTTCTGAACAAGAAGAAGAGGCCCTTAAGGTCTAGAGATAGGGAGGAACTGAGGAGGGTACAGCATGATCTGAGGGTTAAGTTGAGGGAGTGCAAGGACTCCTACAGGAGGAAGCTGGAGGCCAAACTCCAGCAGAACAACACAAAGGACTTGTGGACTGTTATGAAGGAGATCACTGGGTTTAAGGTGAGAGACAGGCAGCAAGATGGCGGCATGAAGAGGGCAAATGCACCTCTGAGGGACAAGCTGGAGAACACAGGGGTGGATCTGCACCTTACATCCTGGGTTCTGGACTACCTCACCAACCGTCCACAGTATGTGAGGACATGGGACTGTGTGACACAGTTGTCTGCAGTACGGGGGCCCCAAAGGGAACAGTCCTGGCTCTGTTCCTTTTCACCCTCTACACTGCAGACTTTTCATACAACTCACCAACCTGTCACCTGCAGAAGTTCTCTGATGACTCTGCCATCGTCAGCCTCATCACAGATGGGGACGACAGGGAATACAGAGAACTGACACAGGACTTTATGGACTGGTGCCAGCGGAACCGCCTCCAGATTAACGCGGGGAAAACTAAAGAACTGGTGGTGGATTTCCGCAGGCGCACTCACTCCCCTCCAATACCAATGAACATCCAGGGAATGGACATTGAGATGGTGACCTGGGTGTTCACCTCAACAACAAACTGGACTGGACTCATAACACTGCTGCACTTTACAGGAAGGGTCAGAGCAGGCTCTATCTGCTCAGGAGACTGAGGTCTTTTGGAGTGCAAGGGGTGCTCCTGAAGACCTTCTATGACATTGTTGTGGCATCAGCCATTTTTCTTTCCTTCCTGCAGCTGTCAATCTGTACAACCAGCACTGCTCCCAATAGACAATACACCATCATGTCTGGACATCTGTGCCATACTCCTTCTCATGTTTGTACATTTATGCCAGATTTTATTTGCTGTGCAATACTTATTCCATTAAATTCAAGTGCAATACTTCATATTTGATATGTAATATCTGTTCATTCCACTAATTCAAGTGCAATATTTCATATTTGATATTTAATATCTGTTTCATTCTGTTAAATTCAAGTGCAATATTTCATATTTGATATTCAATATTTCATATTTAATTCTGCTATAGACTACTGGTCATATATATCATATTCATCCCATATTCTCAGGTATAAGAATCCCGTGTAGATTTGGTAAATTTGTTTAATTTGTTAAAATTGTAAATACTTTTTTTCAGCTTGTTTATATTTTTTACTTTTTTACTATTTAACTTGTCTATCCCCTTGCTGCTGTGCAATGTAAATTTCCTCACTGTGGGACGAATAAAGGTTTATCTTATCTTATCTTATCTTAATGAGCTGAACTGTTTCTTCAATAGACCCTCAACCCTCAGTTGTCTCCTCCACCCCACACCCAAGCCTCCACACACCCCAAAGGCCCCCAATGCTTTCACCCTCCCCCCTTCTACCTCCTCTGGTGAGCACCGTGGACCTGACTCCCCAACCTTCAATGTACACCCTCCCCCACCTGACTGTGACAACTAGCCAGGTTAAGAGCCAGCTGGAGAGACTCCACCACGGCCAGGCTGCAGGCCCTGGTGGTATCAGCCCTAGAGTTCTGAGGACCTGCGCAGATCAGCTGTCTTCTATCTATGAGTCTGAGTCAGGAGAAGGTTCCGGAGCTGTGGAAGACATCCTGCCTGGTTCCTGTCTCCAAGAGATAGACTCCATCTGGACTAAATGACTACCAACCAGTTGCCCTGACATCCCATGTGATGAAGGTGCTGGAGAGGCTAGTCCAGACCCACCTCAGACCCCAGGTGAAATCATCACTGAACCCTCTGCAGTTTGCTTACCAACCTCATGTGGGAGTAGACGAAGCTGTCATCTACCTGCTGCAGAGAGCTCACTCTCATCTGGATGGAAGCAGATGCACTTTAAGGATCACATTCTTTGACTTTTCTGGTGCATTCAACATCATCCAGCCACAGCTGTGAGAAGCTGCATGTGATGAGTGACTGACTATCTGACAGACGGACCATAGTTTGTCCGATTGGGCAGCACTCTGTCTGATACACTGGTGAGGGGCACAGGAGCTCCACAGGGGACTGTTCTGTGTCCATTTCTGTTCGCCCCGTACACCTCTAACTTCCAGTACATCACTGGGTCGTGTCACTTGCAAAAGTTCCCTGATGACTCAGCAGTGGTTGGGTGTATTAAGAATGGGCAGGAGGGGGAGTACAGATCACTGGTGGATTATTCTGTGGAGGGGTCCGGGAGAAATCACCTGCACCTGAACGTGGCCAAAACCAAGAAGATGGCAATCGATTTCAGGAAGAAGAGGACGCCAACACAGCCCCTGTGTAGACTCTTTTTCCTGAGGAATCTGAGATCCTTCAATGTGTGCAGCAGACTGTTGGAACTATTCTACCAGTCAGTAATGGCTGGTGCCTTGTATTTTGCTGTAGTCTGCTGGGGAAGCAGCATCGGAGCAGGAAACACAAGCAGACTCAACAAACTGGTTAAAAAGGCTGGTTCAGTTTACGGTTGCAAACCTGACACTTTTGAGGCTGTTTTGGAGAGGAGGACACTGGACAAACTGTTACCCATTCTGGATAACCCTGACCACCCTGTGCACTAGTTGCTGGACAGACAGCTTGTTCTCCAACAGACTGATTCAGCTCCGCTGTCACAAGGACAGATACAGGAAATCTTTCCTGCCACAAGCAATAAGACAGTTTAACTCTGCAGCTCAGTCTGGCAGAGAAAACACTGGACTCACAATGCTGTAGTTTACTGATAGTTTCTGATCTGTTTGCACTAAATGTGGTCACTTTATGTTCTTTGCACAACATTTTGCGTTATCTTGCACATGACCTCTACCTCCACCTCATAGGATCAGTGTTTTTTTAGGTACTTGTTTGTTGCACTGTACATTGTTCTGTTGCACTGTATGTTGGTTTGTTGCACTGTATGTTGTTTTATGCCATGAACCTCTTTGCTTAATGTGTTTTGTGTTGTGCTGTGTTGTGTTGTTTTTGTCTCAACCATAGCTGTCTACAACAAAGGAATATCCCAGTTTGGGACAAATAAAGTACATCTATCAATCCATCTATATGCCATTACATGCGCAATACTCATTTTTATGTCAGTATATTTATTCCAGATTCCATTCACTGTGCAATATTTCATTCAATTTAATGTGCAATATATGTTTAATATTTAATATTTCATACTTAATTCCGTCCTGTCCATAGTGTATATACTGATCACATATTTCATATTCTCATGCACATTTGTAAAGAAGTCTCATGTAAATTTGTAAATGTGTTAATGCTTTTGTAGCCTGTTTAAAGTGTTAAAAAATTATTGTATTTCTTTAGTACAGTGGTTAATACTTTAACGGTTGCTAAAGTGTTAATACTTTTTAAACCTCTCTATTTATATTGTTTATTACTATTTAACTGCTTCCATCCTCTTTGCTGCTGTGCAAGGTGAATTTCCCCACTGTGAGATGAATAAAGGTATATTTTATCTTATCTACCATGTGCCTGAATACATGGGAATTTTGTAGGCCACACACAGTGTCCGGTAGCCCTCTGTTGCATTGCACTCGACATGCATGCGTATCCTTTCGACCTCCTCCTGTCTGACGCGGGGAAAGATGGATTATCTATCAAACCGTTTATATACTGTATAGTCATCTCAGATCTCTGACTGCAATGACAGATCATGGCTTGTAACCTATTCCTCCTGCAACATACAAACTTTATTTTTTAAAGTGTGTGCAGCATTAATCTGACATACAAAGACATTTAGGTGATGTGATTACCTGCAGGACCACGCATGTCATTTACCTTAATAGCAACCAGATGAACTGATAAAGTCTTCAACAGTAGCATTAGAACTGACAACGAACACAGCATCATAGACAGGCTATGCTGTCAGCTGCCACTCGTACATGGGAAATGAGAAAGTTAAGAAATGATGACTTTTCAATGTGAAACTTTTTGGATAAAGACACAAAATTCTGTGTCGCCTTTAAATGAGGAATTTAACATAAAAACAATTAATAGTAAATGTTATTTTCTTCACTCTCTTTGACTCTATTTCTGATCCAGCTGCCAAACCTAGAACCTTTTCATTTTTTTCCCATTTATAATCACAACATAATAATAATAATAATAATAATCTATACTTTCTTAACCCCCTTGGGGAAATTCCTTCTCTGCATTTCACCCATTCTATTCATAGTTAACCTTAACTATACATACTAGGAGCAGTGGGCTGCCACAGTGCAGCGCCTGGGGAGCAGTCAGGGGTTAAGGGCCTTGCTCAAGGGCCCACAGTGGTGGTGACTGGGACAAGCAGTCACTCTCACTTTCCCACCTCAACCTCTTGCCTGCAATACCCAGTGAGCTCACTACTCTTTGAAATTACAAGCAAACTTTAACTTTGAAATAAAATTAGTTGTGACTCTTTGCAATCTTTGCCTTTCTAACTTATTCACACATGAACAAATAAGGCCCCGTGCCATGTCTGATCCTTCAATATCCCTTGTCAGGTGATACGTACTGTAGGTAAAACACAAAGGTCATATGCAATGCATGTCTTGTACAATCATTGTTTAACAGCAACATTTTATTACAAAAAAATGACCTGGGAATGGAGTCTATGAAGCCCCACAGTCAATCAGCTAATGAAGATACAGGACTGATTTCTTTTCTTCATTCATTTTCCTTTAACTAACGTGGAGACAAGAAAGTTCATGCAGCTTGACAGGATCAAAAAAGGAAGCATGCTTTACAGCTAAAAAAAAAAAGCATAGTTAACAGATGTTATGCGTCATAACAGCTGACTACTTTCTACTCCCAGGCCCATGCATTACTTAAAAACTCTCCATACTTGCCACTCTCCATCCATCAACCAGATGCCCTCAGACTGGGATCCCACTTGATTGGCACTTGATTCCTGCATGCAAATGCTCACCTGTGTCTCGTTCCACCAATTTGTGTCAATATCAAGCTCCTTTTCCCCTGTCAGTTGCCACATGACCACTGTTGCTTTTGTTCATAGCCTTTGTGTCCAGCCAAATGTATATGTACATCTACCTGTTCCTGTTTTGTCATCTGTTCCAGTATTTTGACCTTGTGCCTGTTCCCAACAAACTCACCAGTCATGCCCTCTTGGATTTGTTTGACTGTTTCTACCATCCTGTTGCCAACTTGTAAGCCTGTTTCTCACTGTTGCCATTGTATCTTTCTCTGCATTTGAGTATTTCTCGTTCTATGGCCTGTATTCACTGACAGTTTTAACACTAGAAGACAGAGGACAGATTATGACCTAAGTCTGGTCTAGTCTAGACAGGTTTGTATGCCCTCCTCCTTGTCTCACATGCGTAATGTTTCAACAAAGACATACAATACAAAACACTCTAATAACTGCCAGCAGCTACAGTTCTGCTGACCAGGAGAAAAAGCATTGAGAGATGGGCGAGGTCATAACGCTGTGCTCCGCTTCCATCCAAAATACATATTCAGTGTTACTCAGTTTGGAGTTTACACCAATGCTTTGTTTCCATTTTTATTCTAGTTATTTTTTAATCAGCTGATGTGATCACACAAAAAACATATTAGTGAGCTTTGTTCATCTAAGACAATTAATATCCTATACAGAAGGCCTATCTTTTATACTGGTGACCCTCTTTACAACCATCTTTCCCCATTAACTAAGCTAATTTACCCTTAAGCCTTAGCCTTAGATTTTAGGTACAGATTGCAGGCATCCTTATAAATTGTTTGTGAGCATACAGAAATTATAATTTGTCTGATGGTAAGATATTCCTGTATTCCCACAACAGGGAAATTTGCGGTAACTTCGTTATTGTGCTGTTTAACGTTACGGTGCATTAATTAGGTTGCTGCGGTTGTAGTTACTGTTACACGCTAAGACAGTCTCATTCCCTGTAAACATTAAGTACGAAGCCAGTACTAATTAAAGTGCACAAATTACGATTAAGGGCAGTTTAATTAAAACCTTTGCTGACGAAACCCTCAATTACAGGGTAAAAGTAAAAGGACAGATTCTTACCAGTTTCTCCAGTGCCAAATCCTATAAATGCCTTATAAAATTGAACCAGTGTGATTTACTGCATGTTCCAGTCTTCAACTGTGTTCAAAGCTCCCCTTTGATCATTAGACAAGCTAACTAAAAGTTCAACTAACTGCTGTGCATGTGTCTTACTATTGGCAGTAAAAGTTAAGAGTTCTGTAATTAAAGCAGGGTCCTACCACTGAGAGTTGAGCTGTATGCATGCCCTCTAATGTGTTTCTATGGTGAAGTGGATGTAACCGATGCCTTTTTGTAGGGCTCTGTGCCATTAGGTTGAAGCTAACACGAAGCTACATTAAGCTAACCCTAAGATAACGCTAAATCTAACTAAGCTAAAGCTAACCCTAGGCCGGGGGTCATTTGTGGTGTTTTTGCCTTTCAGATAACTTTCCATGCAAATACTGGATAAATAACATGGCTCCTGTGTGGTTAATTGTACATAACAGACTGTCCAAAAAGTCTGCGCTCCTGTTTTTTCGTTGTACTAGTAAATAGCCAGCTAATGAATTAGCACTGGGCTAAAGCCCTCCAGCTAGCTGCCACTGGCTGTGTGCTGTCTTTGTCTGGGACATCAGCGCTGTTTTCTCGGTGCGTTTGTTCTGGTGTTTGTGGAACTGCTTGTTGGCCAGAGGTTGGCTGTGCTGCTGTGTTGACTGTGTTTCTCTTGGGTGTCCAGAACGAATTTCTCCTGGGGGTGACAGTGGAGGTTGAGCTAAGCTAACGGTGCTAACGGGAGCGTCTGGTAGTGTCAGTTATTAATCCTGCTGAAGTCAAAATGTGTTATAATATATAGTGTTAATACTTTTTAATGAAAGATGTCTGTGTGAGGTTGTAAAATAAAGGCCCTCTGTGTTAGTTAACTAACATGAATAAGAACATAAAGAATTCCCAGTTAAAGGATTTCCCAGTTTGGGACAAATAAAGTACATCTATCTATCTATCTATGAAATCTTAAACTGAATTTAACATCTCATTTCTGAATGTTTCCAGAAATAACAACAACCCAGATTTACCCAGAAGAGTAGGCTTAAAACCTTCCTCTTTGACAAAGCTTATAGTTAGGGTTGGTCCAGGTGAGCCCTGTGCCATCCCTTAGTTATGCTGCTAAAGGCCTAGACTGCCGGGGGACTTCCCATGATGCACTGAGCTTAACCCTCCTTCTCTCTCTCCTCCACCTGTATCCATTCATAACCCATCAATGCATCTTACTAATGCAACTTCTTCCCTCTCTCGTAGTTTTGTGCTCTTGTGCCCTGTCGCTTTCTGCAGGTACATGTGTCATGGAGCTGCAGAGTCTGGACCCATGTCTACAAGCCTCCCACTGTGCACATGTCTCTATTCAATACCGTTATTATCACTATCGTCACACCTGTGGATTGTAGTACTGCATGTTCTCCCCCCACCTCTGACTCTCTCTCTCTTTCTTTCTTTCTCTCTCTCTCTCTCTCTCTGTCTCTCTCTCAACCCAACCGGTCGCGGCAGATGGCTGTCCATCACTGAGCTTGGTTCTGTCCGAGGTTTCTGCCTCAAGTGCCTTGAGATAACTTTTTAAAGAAAATATCATATGTCTATCATAACTGGCCCGCCAGTATATAGCATGCACACCGTCGATACTAAAAGGCCCAGAATACTCTGCAACAGCTAGCATGCCAAGACCTGGAATCCCAGCTGCACCCGCTACCCTATTGCACACTCATCAGAGGTCAGACGTCCTCTACAAGATGGCACTGTGAGACAAAACACCAGGACAAGTACAAACACGTGGACAGACAGCAGAAGGTAGAGGAGTTTAAAAAAGAATCTGGTGTCACAGCAGACTATGTTCACACAAGCAAAACCACCAAGTGAGGCTGCCATGAAAGCTAGTTTTGTTGTGGTCAAAGAAATAGCTAAATCAGCCCGGCCTTTTACTGAGGAGCAGTTTGTAAAGTGGTCCATAATTAAAGTGTGCAACGTCATGTGTTCAAACAAAAATCAATTTTTAAATATAAGCTTAAGCAGAAATACTGTTGATGATCATGTATTTAAGCTTGCTACTGATTTACAAGCACAGTTAATGGATAAGGGAAAAGACTTGATTGCTGTGAATGAGAGTGCTGATGTTACTGCTACTGCACAGCTGTCAATCTTCATCCATGGAGTGGACTCCAGTTTGTGCATTACAGAGGAACCTTTGGGAATTAAATCAGTGCATGGCACAACCATGGGAAGAGATATTTAATTCCTTTAATAGTCCCACAATGGGAAAATTTCCATACAGGCTGCCCCTTGTGAGGCGCACGCTCAAGCGTACCCTGGCCGGGAATCAAACACAGGTCGTGGCGGTGAGAGCATTGATTCCTAACCACTGGTCCACCACCAGGGCAAAGGAACAGGTAATAAGCACTATAGATAGATAGATAGATAGATAGATAGATGTACTTTATTTGTCCCAAACTGGGAAATTCTTTATTTATAACTTTATTCTAACACAGACAGTTAGCTTTTTAAGGGCTAAAGGCACACACTGTAGTTTATTTTGACTTGTAGCAGCTGTATGCTTTTGTACATTGATTCATTCACATGCTGTACCCCTCTACTGTAAACTCTATGTTATGGAACTTGCCCCAGTTTCCTACTGTTTGTCTGCAATGTAAGGGCAACATTTGTGTAGGGCTTTACTGACATGCCCCTAGATAGTCTAGCTCATGTTCTTCACTTAAGTTCCAATCTTTACCCTCCTAAAATTGGATCATCATCAGCACTGGGCTCATAATAATGACCAACAATAAATTATATTTCTGCTCAGTCTGACGTAAAGGATTCCCATTCTGAGGTCTGTTGAGCTAACATTTGCACAAACAGTGGGAAGCCCTAGCTTAGACATTTGTCAGGAATATTTGTAGGGGATGTGCTGTGGGAGTGGGAACACACACAGAAAAGAGGGAGATCTGCCAACCAGGCCTCTCAGAACTGTGTGGGTGACGGCCACAGAAGACCCCATACATTCAGCTCAGTCTGTTCAAGCTGTTCACACATAATAACTTCAGATACTTATCATTTGCTGCAAACTATTGGTCAGCACTTCATACACTCATATCAACACAAAGCCTTTTCAACCTCGTTTCAACACAAAAACACAATTTTTAACCATTTTATCTGTAATTGAAAAAAACCTCAAACCCCCAATAAACACCGTAGTTCTCAGTTTGCTTTGTGAATAAGTATAAGCTGAATTTACCAGAAAAAAAAACGACTGATTCATAATCATAAGGATTTCAAACTATGTCCTAATGAGGCCTTTGCTTATGGGCAAAACACATAATTTTGGAAGATTTTTCAAAGGAATTTGGTGAGGGTTTCAGGAAATCCTCCTTATCATAACACAATGCAGCTGTGGCAGAATAATGAAATATGCAGTGACTACATGTGTATGTTTTAACTGTGATGCAAAACCCCTTAACAGGCCAGATGGCAATATTAATACTCATAACTTCTAGAATATTCCAGCTGTCTAGCAATTAATAGACTGTCTGCTTTCATATAACTGCAGCAGTTGCATATTCACAGAAAGATTAAAAAAAATAATAATAATAAATAAAAGCGGGGACAGCAGGACATCACGTATTCGACAGTTTGGTAGACAGTTACAGCACCTTAGAGCTTGACAGTGGCTTTCCTCCTCTTCTCCACGGGCAGATGTCGGTCTTTTCCATCCACCTCAGCTGGTTGTATTTCTGCTAGTGTCACGCCAACACCACCAGCAGCTCACCGCACAGACAGCCGTCCGCCACGCACCGCGGAGCCGCGGAGGAGTGGCCGCCTCGAGCTCGGGAAATGCTGCGTCAAGCTCCAGTTTGAACGGAAATAGCCTTCAAAAGCCTGCAAATGCTAACAATCTTCTATATACACACTGTGCAAACATAAATTAAAATCGAAAATGGAAATTTTAATAAATATTTCTATAGTAATAAGATCGATGTAGGTGGTAGGGAAATGATGGTGGGCAGTGAGAGAGAGCGCTGCTGCTGAAGCTGTTAACTCACATTTGTGCACAGTGGAAGGCAGTAGTAATAGACTTATACAGTGTTTGATTACACAAAAACTACATATCTTGAAATTTGTCATATTTCAATTAACATTTGAATTGATACTTGACTTTTGTGAATTAATTTAATTGTATTGGCAGGAGTTGTGTGCAGGCACACTTCCAAAGGCAGTACACCTCCTTCACATGTAAATACATTGCCTTTCACAATAAATTTTACTTGACACACCTACATATCACCATCTTTGTAACAGACATAATAGGACATATGGCAAAACATAAATGACTGGTGTATGCAATGGCTTGGCATGCTCTGTAGGCTGTTGGGCATCAGCCAGACACATACCAATTCTTTAGATGATGTGGTCTGCTGGTCTGTACATCAGTGCAGCTGAGGGGAACAGTACTGCAGCAGAGCTGGCACACATCTACAGCATCCACTAACACACACGCAGCCACAACAACCTCTGCTGCAGCTTTTTGGGCTTCTGTAATCTTCTGGTAAGAGTGTTGACTACAAAGTTGTGGATTACTTGCAAGTGTTCCTGCTTGATAAGATTGATACTGTGCATACTCCAGCATGGATGTGCATGTGTAATTTATGTACATGTCTCAGGTAACCAGTTTAATGTCTATGAAAGTAAGCCATGTTTTGCTATGAGGAGGACTGGTTCATTTTACATTTAGTGCACCCAATCTTCAATATACAGCACGTTCAAAAGTCTGAGACCACTCTTCACTATACTTCTATTTTGCATTTGTTTGAATTTGAGTGACAATTTTAGTTTGTGAAAAACCTGATGGCCCATGTTATCCCAGCATTGATTAACAATGTTCTAAAAAGCTTCTTTTGATGTCACAGAATGCTTGGCTTTCTCAGTCTTCAAGTGCTCCTAATGTTCAATGGGTATCCTGCAAACCACACGACATAGCATGTCTCTGATGAATAGAGTGCCTCCAGAGAAGGAAAGCCACCCCCCAGACTTAAATATTCCCACCACATGTTTCACTGTTTGATACATTGTGGTATCATTCTCACACACGTCTGTTAGTGCCATAAATCTCAAACTTTAGTTCATCATTAAATCAGACTTTTTGTCCAGTCATCCACTGTGAAATGCTGGTATTTCTTAACCCATCCCAAGCATTTGGCCTTGTTTCTCCTCTGAGAAGTGTTTTAGAAACTGCTACTTTTCCTCTGAGACCATGAGACAGACTTATTTTGACAGAACTTTTGCTGATTGAAGTCTTTGTTGCATTCTTTGTTTAGCAAATTCTGTATCTGTGATGAAGTTGTTTTTCTATCTTTCAGGGAACCAAGCTTGATGTATTCATCTTCTGATGGTGTGGTCACTTTTGGTCTGCCTGATCATACTTTGGCTACAACTGATTCAGTTTCTGCAAAGCATTTTAACATCAAAGTGACTGAGAAAAAGCAGCCTGATTAAGAAAGCAGCTGCGGTGCTAGAAAACTGAATGTATTCCTATAAGACAAATATGTTGGCATCAGTACAAAAAATATGCATACGTTTTTGAACATGTCAAGATGTTGCCAACTGCATAAAGCTAGATTTTGAAACAGGTAGGAGAAGAGAGAACATGCAGTAGTACAATGCAAGCTCCACAAATCCACAGAGATGTAAAGTAGTGGTAACAACACAAAAAATAATGATGATGATAATAATAATAATAATAATAGTGACAGGAGGAGTGATTACAGAGACAAGGGAGCCCAAAACCAGGGAGAAGGCAGCCAAGGGGGAAGGGTGTACAGTGATCCTCACTACAACAAACGATTGGGAAATGAGAATTGACCTTGGTAAGCAATTCAAAAGAAATTCAAGTATTTTTCATGTAACTAGACTCCATTAGATTCCTCAAAAACAGGTTACAAAATAATGCTAACTGGAAGAAAGCTAATGTTAACATCAAAGCTGGGGATGATACATGCAGTAAGTGTTCAATTTCAATCAATTGAAAAGAATGTTGACATGATCAAGCATGTTCCGGTTACATTTTATGGTTTTCACTTGTTCTATGCAAACATCTGTTATATCTCAGCATAACATTGGCAGCAATATTTGCAGTACCTTTTATTTTGTTGGTTTCTCACACAGAAAGGTTGACTCTGCAATTTTAATCCAATACACTTTTTGTCAAATTCAACAAATGGCTCTAAACAGTCCTCTAGTAGTGACCATACCCTAAGTCTGAATTGTGGACTTTAACTTAAAGACCACAGTTCAAATTAAAGTCTGCACCATACTTCAAAAGCTGCATTGAACACATTTGGACATTGAACTTTGGCTTTGACATTGATAAGTTTATATTCAAGAGCAAAAGTGCAGGGTAAGGGCTGAAAGAGACGAGGGAGAAACAGAGACAATCTGCAGAAGTTAGAAGGTTCCATGCTAATATTAAGCTTGAAGTACATTTGAACAGACACATACACACACACAACATACACTTACTATTACTAATTCCAAAACATGGCAACAAAAGGAAGAAAATCTTTTACCTTCACATGGATCCCTGGTGGTCCAGTGGTTATGATTTGGCTGTTGAGATTCCTGTCCAGGGTATGCTCACTTGTGTGAGCATGTTGGCCCCTCACTAGGGGGAAATTTCCCCATTGTGGGACTAATAAAGGAATTAAAATTTAAATTTAAAAAATTCAACATTGGAGGCTGGAGTATCCCCGACTCCATATACTCTATGAAGGTTGAGTTGGATGGATCAATCCTGGTGTAGTGTCACCTCACATCATTAGCCTCTGGGCTCTCGATTCATAACAACAGTATCAGAGTTGCATGTTGCAAGAGACAGAACATTGCCTGAAATAAAACTATATCACACATGGATGCATGTGTTGAACACTTTATACATTGTACAATAAAGAAAACATAACATATCATCCACCTCAGTCAACCAATCTCACAGAACATCAGGGCTTCGTTCTCGAGTCTCCTCTGGTTGCTCCTTTGATCTGAGAAACAAACACTAAAGAGCTCCAGCAGGTCCTGTATTCAAGGGTTTGTTTTTTTTTTGCTTCTTTTCAGAAGTCACCAACCAAGCAAGATCCCCCCCACCTGCACCTCATCTTAGACACAGGATTAACAGGCAGACTGCTGTCATCATGGGCTGTGTGCCTCCCTTTGTCCTGATTAGCTAACAACAAGGATAACAGATATTTTTATCCTTACTATTAAGCTTTGATCGCTCAGATATTAAACTTTTGTTTAATTCAATTAAGCTTTATTGATTAATTAGGCTTTATTGATTTACATAGTTTATTTATAACAATTGCTTTAGGTGACATTGGCAAGAAAAAAATCCTTTTTAACTGGAAGAAATAGAAACCAGATCAAGAAGGCAGAACCCTACTTCCTGAGTTCAAACAGATAGAAAGAGGGAGGGAAATGAGGGAAGGAAGGAGAAGCAGAAAGAGTCTGAAGTAAGCAAATAAATTTCTATGTCAGAAATACACATATTAGCATACATGCAGCATATATACACTCAAGGATATATAAAAAACTATCAGTGGGTCAAGATGGGGAAGTGTGAGTAGCCAGCATTCAAAATATTGGTCTTACAAAAACCTAGTGGGTGCATAGCGTGCTCATAAGGGTACTACTTCAGCCAAATGAAGAAAATGTTCTTAATTTGCCTCGCTGTGCATGAAAGGCTAAAGACCAAAAACTCAGTGTTAACAAGGAAAGTCAGGGTTGACAAACTCTGACTGCCTCAGCTGGTGTTAATCAGTACTATGACAATTATCAAAATGTTGGTTTGTTGAGTCAGTGTTAACTTAATCGGAGTTTGTGTGCAGGGTTTTTGCATGATGGCTCGTGCTCCATATTTTTCCCCAGAAGAATGCACTTTGATAATGTCAGGATATGAGGAGTTTGTGGAGGCTAAATGAACACAGTGGAGGCCAACAAAGCCGGGTAGACTTGTTGGCAGCCCACTACAGACAGAATAAATTCATTAGTACAGTGTTCTGGTTGTATTTTCTCCATTTTGTCATACGGACTCTTCTTTTATTTGTAATATGATTGAGATGCAAGGACACGTAAAATAATCTAAATATGTGAAAACAATTAGGATAATTCAGCCTACAAAGCCAGCAAAGATACTGAAATCGATATCCTTCATAGAGAAAAGCATCAGGGTAAGCTAGAAGATTTTGATGGTCTCTAAACACCCTCACCCTGCGGAGTGAGCCTCTCACAATTCCTGTGTCAAAGTCGACTGGCTGTTCCAAATCTCAAATCTTTTTTTCAACCAATTGTGGGTGGAGGGGTGGTGCTTATACAGGGTAACCTCGAATTAACCAGGAACATAACCTGCTCGGAGCAGTTTAGAGATGAGTAAATTGTCATGACAACATGGACATGAAGTTACTCCTGAATTTACTTGGAAAAGCCAGTTCGCTTGGTAGTACAGGCCTCAGGCCTCTCTCTTGATGTTTTAAGATTAATATATTTTTTTGTTTTTTTTCTTTTAAACTAAGTATTTTTAAAGTCTGCCACAAAGGATGTAAAGATACACAACTGACACCTGAGAGCTGTCCTACGAAGCGAGTTTAACCTACTCCGATTTAACTCAGGGTTATAAAGTCAAGTCGGTGTTGACAAACTCTGGTTGTCTCAGCTGGAGTTAATCGGTACTACGACGGTGATTAAGATGTTGGTTTGTTGAGTCTGTGTTAACTTAAGCGGAGTCTGAGTGCATTCGTGTAAAAGGGGTGTGTTCGACAGCGAAGGCAGAGTTTCTGTATGATGATTCGTGCTCCATGTTTTTCACCTTAAGAATGCACTTAATAATAATAATGTCAGGATATGAGGAGTTTAAAGAAACGTAAAGAAACAGAGTCAGGGAGGCTTGTTGGCAGCGTACTGGCGACAGAGTAAATTCATTAGTACAGTGTTCTTGTCTCTATATGTCTTACGGACATATATATATTATACATATATATTTTATTTATAATATGATTGAAATGTAAGGACATGTAAAATAGTCTAAATCTAAATAATCTAAATATGTGAACACAATAAGGATAATTCAGTTCCAGCCTCCACATGGCTCCATTTGTGAAACTGAGTCATTACTCTCTGTTAATGAATGAAGATCTGCTCCCTAAAGCTCCTCGGCTGTAGACCGAGATGTATGAATGTAAAGCTGCTGTGTTAACAATAAATTAATTCCAACAGACGTTTCAGCTGCAGCAGGTCAGGATGAAATATACAAATACTCTGCCAAGGTGTGTCTTAATAGTCCTTATCATTAACACTGAGGACAGATGTGTTGTGTAGCCTACACTTATACACTGTGTGTTCAACAATGAGGCTTTACTCCGGCCACTGGCTGCGGAGACGTCTGGACCCAGAAGCCGGCAGAGATAGTGAAATCCATCTTTCATAGAGAACATCATTGGGGTGAGCTTCGTCCTCTAAACACCGTCGCCCTGCGGAGTGATCCGCTCATAATCCGCGCACCGATGTTGACTGGCTTTTCCAAATGTCAAAAGTCAAATCATTTTTCTCCACCAATTGTAGTGGAGGGGCGGAGTTTACACAGCAACCTCGAGCAGGAACATAATCCGCTCGGAGCAGTTTAAAGATGCAGTGTAAATTGCCGCGACAACACGCCTCGAGTATGTCCAACCACCATCACCTTTCGTAGTACGGGTTAATCAGGAAGTTACCCCCAAAGTTACTCCTGAACTTACCCCGATAAGCCAGTTACCTCGGTTAATAGTATAGCCCTCTGGGATAAATTCACAAACTCAAACATGACAAACAATACCATATAAAACAAATAGTCCGATCCAAAATTCCAGTCCGGGTTTGAGGAAACAGTTAATCCAACATATACATTTTCTATTTAATTCAGTTCAGTTAGTTCAGTTCTCCAACAAAAATTATTCAGTGTATAAACGGAAGGTTCCTTTCACTCAGGTCATTAAAAATAAGTTTGTAATTCCCTTTTTTTAAAGACTCGAAACCAAATACAAAGGCTCTCATCTTGATGCAAACTACTCACGACCAGCTATTTATCCGGTCCGGGTTTTCCAGCGGACTGTTCCTGGCTGGCAGTGAGGAAGGGAAAACTTCCGTGTTATCTTTGAAGAACCCCGGCTGATCCGTAGAGAGTTGGTGGAGGAGAAAGGATTCATGGGGAGGGAACGGTCAGATGGCGAGTACGAGGGATTAACGACCTCACTTTAAACTATCGCGGTCTGAACTGTGCGCTCCGTCCGGACCTGCTGCACCCTCCCTGCTTCCCGCACACTCAGTGTTTGAGCTGCGGCGCCAAACTGGAGCGGATCATGTAATCAATGCGCACGCATCCGGCAGGTAAACATAGACAATAGTCCCAAAGGTCAGGCGCCATCATATTTTAAAGAGTTTATAGTACCTATCACCCTAATAGCTGTATGCATTCACATCCCATCAATGCATGTTACTAACTTTAGACTTTCCCCCTCGCATAGTTTTGTGCACCCTCATTTCTCTTCTCTCTCCTCCTGTCAGTTTCTGCCGGTACATCTGTCTCTTGAGCTGTAGAGCCAGAATTGTTGACTCTCTGTGATTACATAGATTACAGTCTAGACCTGCTCTATATGAAAAGTGCCTTGAGATGACTTCTGTTGTGATTTGGTGCTATAAGAAATGAATTGAACTGAACTGAACTGAATCAAAGCAGTGTCAGAGAGATGTTAGAATGCTGTATGCTCGTTCACTGCCACAGCACAACAAACATCTTCCATAGCCTCTCGATTCTCTGATCTGATGAAAGCTGTGTCCCATTATGAAACTTCTATCTGAGATAGGAAAACGGAATGCACATGCACATTATATTATTTAGAATGATGCAAGTAAGTGCCCAAGTGTGTCCCAGAAAAAAAATGGTCAAAAATAATATCAGTATGCCTGGTTCATGTTGAGGATGCTCAAGCTTGAAGCAGGCCACAATCAGCATTCTCCTGTCCTATGTTGCTGCGGATCCTGATTTAAATTCCAAGATGGACAGCTCCAAGAAAGGCCTTCAGAACCGTAGAGACAATTATTGTCACTTGCAGTGAGGTACCTAATTTTTCTGCTGTGCCCATCAGTACCTCCTGTTAGAGCCCCGAGTTACCCCTTTCCAGGAGGTACTGGACCAGCTCTCCATTTAAAGAGTCAGAGTTCACAGCCCTACTAGTATTACCAAGTTAGGGATTCTGAAAACTATTTAAGCTGGTAGCAAGGAGAGACGCCTAGCTTCTAATTGCTTTCTTCTGGACATCTACCCTGCTCGCTTCAGCGTAACACCTGGCTGAGTAGCCCTTTGAGCCAGATACTATCACTGGCCACACCCATTAATGGCAGCTCTCCTTTTACTGATCTGTGCTTTTGGTATGGCGCTAGGATATATTTTAGTGATTTGGATAGTAAATCCCAAGGGTCTGTTAATCTTATTGTCTGCAATAACCTATAGGAACTATCAAAGATGTTAAACACACTATAACTTTAAGACCACAGTCCTTAAGAATTAATAAGGCCAATATCCACAATTTAGACTTTAATTATAATGGGTACCTTTATTGCAAAATTAAGCAGGGCAAAACTTACAACTCAATGATAATTGTGATTTCAATGATTGGATAATAATGACTGAAAATTGTTACTTTGCTGGTTATGTGAAAATATTCTAATTCTGAAAATATCTGGAAAAAAAAAACCTGATCAAATGAGTTGAAGCTGAACTGTGCAAAAAAAAATGTAGCTAGTGATAGCATTTATTTTGTTTGTCGGTGCCACCTGATCTAACCTTTTGTGTTGATGTTGCAGCCTGTTCTTCCATTTTAAGAAGTCCCTTTTCGTTTCCCCCTTTGGTGAACTTTTCGTTTTCTCATCAATAAACATTTACGTTAAGAACCAATATACTCTGTTTCTCTCTTTTTTTCAAAGGACCCCTACCATCATATATATGTGTTGTTCCCCCTATCTCCTAGACCCTTCGGGGACGTAACAGTTGGAAAAGCCGGTTGCAGTTGGTCTGAGGAAATTGTTGAAAGTTGTGATTTTGTCCAAAATCCTCAAAATCTTTCAGTCCTTGTTAACAGTGAGAGCCAAAGAACTCTGACAGTCCAATTTTGTAATCCACAGTTGGTTGGCAAACAGTTAATTCTCCTGACGCTCGATCTTCTTATTTTACAGCTGTGGGTTTTGTCAAAGTTCTTTTCTGATGCTCTCGACTTCATCTCTTTTGGTGAGCAGAGTCTGGCAGTTTCTGTCCTCTGAAGTGGTCTGTACATGAGGGCATTCCAAACTTGCTTGGAGGTCTTACTCTGAGAACTCTTATCTTTTTATACTTATACATCGTCGACACGATTGACGTAGCTAGTTCTAGAACTTTCTGTGCATTATTGTGTGTGTGTTACAGTCACTTTGGCCAGTTTGTGTGTAAATGTGTGTGCGTCTACACAAGCACTCAATTTCCCCTTTTTTACCTCGGGACTTTCCAAATGATATCAAGTACTGCTCATACGCTCATGCACAACTCGTGATTTATTTCCCCATTTTGGGTCTGCAGCATTTTAACATTTTAAAGTTAAAATTACCATTTTTATACCTTTTTCATTGTTTCAACAATTAGTGAATACCTTGTCCTATTCATGTGATTAGACACAGATTATCAATTGTACTTTGAAATTACATTTGTGAATCATCCATTCATACAATCAGTCATGTTAAGTGCAACTTGCATATAATCATTTCTTATACTTATCATGGTTACTGGCTCTGTGTGTCACATTATCACCATCTGTGCAGTTAGATTTTTACTTATTTTTCTAGCAACAGGGAGAGAGTCTCTCAAGTCCTTTAATGAAGATGGCTAGCAATCCTGTTTGTGTTACACAAAGGCCCTTGCTTGTGATTTAAGCTTGAGAGAGATCTCACCTCACTTGACACTTCATAGATTACAATTCTCCAACTGAAAGGAACAATTTGTTAATTTTTCTCTGTAATTCAAAGGGAGGTATTTATGTTATAACATAATGATAACATTTTCTTATGTTTATATGTGATGAACAAATTTTACACTCAAGACAATTTTTTTTTGTCTTTTGTTACAGATGGTGCTGCTTGATCATGAAACTCCTCCAGGGAGGTAGTGGGTAACTGTGACATCAGTATTTTGGTGTAAATGCCGTCTTTGGGCCCGCTTAGACTAACTTCAAGATTTAAGATTTAAGATATAAGGAAACCTTTATTTTCTCGCTTAGGAGAAATTTGTCTTGGGCATTCAAAGTTGATGTAGCAGCACACATGCACAATCAAACTCCAGTCAACATGTGGTACCACACCCAAAATATAATGGACTTTACTGGATTCCCTAGACGAAAATACTGTACAGATGCCCTACACCAAAACAAACGCACACATGTTGTTTGGTTCTAAGGTGATTTTAAGGCCCTGTCTCCTCAAATATCTCTGGGAGAGAAGATGGGGACAGAATGCCAGTTAAATTGTAGCAATTGTAGAATTGTATTTTTTTCAACAGTTCTGATCAGGTTTTGGAGTTGTAATCTGGGATTACTAGACAAATTACCAAACCATGTTGTGATGTCATAAGATAAGATAAGATAAACCTTTATTCATTCCACAGTGGGGAAATTTACATTGTACAGCAACAAGGAAATAGACAAGTTAAATAGTACACGGGATTGTTTATGGATATACCTGAGAATATGGGATTAATATGATATATATGGTCAGTAGTCTATAGCAGAATTGAATATGAAATATTAAATACCAAATGAAATATTGTGCTTGAGTTAACAGAATAGACAGATATTAAATATCAAACATGAAATATTGCACTTAGTTTACTGGAATGAACAGATATTACATATCAAATATGAAATATTGCACTTGAATGTAACGGAATGAGTATTGCACAGCAAATGAAATCTGGCATAAATATACAGACATGAGATAAGAGTATGGCACAGATGTTCAGGCATGGTTGTGTATTGTCTATTGGGAGCAGTGCTGGTTGTACAGCCTGACAGCTGCAGGGAGAAAAGACCTGCAATATCGCTCCTTCACACACTTCAGGTGAAGCAGTCTATCGCTGAAGGAGCTCTCTAGAACTGTTAAAGTGTCCTGCAGGGGGTGGGAGTCATTCTCCAACATGGATGACAGCTTAGCCATCATCCTCCTCTCTCCCACCACCTCCACTGGGTCCAGGGGGCAACCCAGGGCAGAGCTGGCCTTCTTGATCAATTTGTCCAGTTTATTCCTGTCCGCAGCCAAAATGCTGCTGCCCCAGCAAGTTACTCCATAAAAAATGGCTGATGCCACAACAATGTCATAGAAGGTCTTCAGGAGCGCCCCTTGCACTCCAAAAGACCTCAGTTTCCTGAGCAGATAGAGCCTGCTCTGACCCTTCCTGTAAAGTGCAGCAGTGTTATGAGTCCAGTCCAGTTTGTTGTTGAGGTGAACACCCAGGTACTTGTAAGATGTCACCATCTCAATGTCCATCCCTGGATGTTCACCGGTGTTGGAGGGGAGTGAATGCGCCTGCAGAAATCCACCACCAGTTCTTTGGTTTTCCCCGCGTTAATCTGGAGGCGGTTCCGCTGGCACCAGTCCATAAAGACCTGTGTCAGTTCTCTGTATTCCCTGTCGTCCCCATCTGTGATGAGGCCGACGATGGCAAAGTCATCAGAGAACTTCTGCAGGTGACAGGTCGGTGAGTTGTATGAAAAGTCTGCAGTGTCGAGGGTGAAAAGGAACGGAGCCAGGACCGTTCCCTGCGGGGCCCCCGTACTGCAGACAACTGTATCAGACACACAGTCCCATGTCCTCACATACTGTGGTCGGTTGGTGAGGTAGTCCAGAACCCAGGATGTGAGGTGCAGGTCCACCCCTGTGATCTCCAGCTTGTCCCTCAGAAATGCTGGCTGGATGGTGTTGAACACACTGGAGAAATCAAAGAACATGATTCTCACAGTGCTCCCAGATTTCTCCAGGTGAGAGAGGGCTCTGTGCTGGAGGAAGATGACGGCGTCGTCCACCCCGATGCCAGGTTGATAGGCAAACTGAAGTGGGTCCATCAATGGACCCACCAGGGGGCGGAGATGAGCAAGGACCAGGCTCCAGGGTCTTCATCATCTGGGATGTTAGTGCCACCGGCCTGTAGCTGCTGAGGTCCTTGGGGTGCAGCGTCTTGGGGACAGGTACCACACAGGATGTCTTCCACAGCTGTGGCACCTTCCCCAGCTTCAGGCTCAGGTTAAAGATGTGCTGAACACCCCTGCACAGCTGGTCTGCGCAGGACTTCAGGAGCCTGGAGCTGATGCCGTCTGGACCCGCCGCCTTCCTCGCCTTGGTCTTCCGGAGCTGGTTTCTCACCTGGACTGTTGTGAGGGTCAGGTTGGAGCAGGGGGGCTGTGTGCTGGTGGGTGTGGGAGGGTGGGTTGAGCTAATGAGCTGAGCAGTGGGGGGTGGCTGTAAGCTGAGAGTTGCAGGAGGGGAGGTGGGGGTGGAGCAGTCCACCTGAGGTGTTGATGAGGGGGGTTGCAGCAGGGAGGGCTGGACCGGGGGAAGGGCGGATGGCTGATCAAATCTGTTGAAGAATAAGTTCAGCTCATTCGCCCACTTCTGGTCCCCTGCAGCCTGGGAGTTCGGCCCCTTGTGGCCAGAGATGGTTTTCAGGCCTCTCCAGACTCCGCTGACGTTGTTCTGCTGCAGCTGTTCCTCCATCTTCCTCCTATAGCTGTTCTTCCCTGATCTTCCTTCTCAGCTCCCTCTGCACAGCCTTCAGCTCCTCCTTATCTCCTGACTTAAAGGCCCTCTTCTTCTCCTTTAGGAGAGCCTTTATGTCCGGAGTGATCCATGGTTTGTGGTTGGAAAAACACCGTACAGTCCTGGTGGGTACAGTGTTATCCACACAAAAGTTAATATAGTCCGTGATGCAGTCAGTGAGAGTGTTGATGTCGTCCCCATGAGAATCGCAGAGTTCCTCCCACACCGTTGTGTTGAAACAGTCCTTCAGGGCCTCGTCAGCCTCGTCGGACCATCTCTTCACTGTGCGGGACACAGCTGGCTGCCTGTGTACCAGAGGTTTGTACACAGGCTGGAGATGAACCATTTTGTGGTCTGATCTTCCCAGGGGTCGAAGGGGTGATGAAGTGTATGCCTCCTTGGTGTTGGCACAACACAAGTCCAATATTTTATTGTCTCTGGTGCAGCATGTCACTTATTGAGTGAAGGTGGGCAGAGTGGAGGATGAAGAGGCATGGTTGAAGTCCCCAGAGAGGAGACAATAGATTCAATGGCTGCCATGTAGAACAATAACATAATGCTCTTAGTCACTTCATATACCCCGAGCTTCTGCAGAAAGTGCAGATACTGACTAATTTGTAATAATGTAATAATTAATTAATAATTAATTGTAATAATTACATTTTCTTTTTTAGCATTTTCTTCTTGTGATGAAACATTTTTAGGGAAAAACTTGGAGGCTGCTGCAAAGGAGAGGAAGTGTGAGCAGTCTGCTTAATCTATTTTTCTACAGGCTTCTCTTGGTAGTCCTGCATTTCAACCATAATGGCTGCCCTGAGGTTGCTTGCACCAGTTATGGTGAGGTATAAAATTCAGTTTGCTACCCAGGCTGTCATGGTTCTGGGTTTTGCCCTCTTTCTATTGTTGGTTTTTGTGTTTCTGGTAATCTAAGCTCCGGTGTTTTTAGTTTTGGCATTTCTTCTTTTGTATTAGTGTGTTTTTCTTTGGTGGTGCTGTTTTGTGTTCAGGCTTTGTTTCAGAGGCTGGGGGGCGTGGTTTCCAGGTGCTGGGGTCCTCAGCGGCAACACCTGAGCTTCATTCCCTCATCACTGGCAGCTTCAATACCCTGCTCATCCTCCTGCAAGCTGCCAGATTGTTTCCACTTGTCTTGTGGTATTGTTGGCCAGTCTTCGCTTCTAGACCAAATCTTGTGATCGCCTTGTGTGCTTTTCTTAAGTGTTTTGCCTTTTTGTCTCCAGTGTCTCCAGCCAGCTTCCCCAGCACCTCCACCACCCGGCCTCTAACCGCTAACCTGCAAACCTCTCACCACTCAACCCACCTGGACCCCTGGATTCTGTCTTGCTCCTGGGTCCTACTAAAAGCTTAATCGTCACACAGGGCTCTGTAAAATGTCTGGGCTGCCCAACCTGTCAAGGAAAATCATACAGTTAGTTACAGTTGACGATTTTAGTCAGTCCATAAATAATATTCTATATTATGTGAGTCAACTATAATATCACTGATTGATTTAAACATTTGTTTCCTTTCCCTAGAATATGCATTAGCCCTCATTCAGAGAGTGCTACTCCAGGTCACCAGAGAATCTATGAAAAAGCAGTGCCGTTTTGGTGGGTCAGTTGATAGTTTTGTCTTTTTATCGTATACAGTTGGTACATCTACATACTTAATTGAAGTCTCGTGTTTTGGTGGCATAGATAACTCACTCACACAAATGTAAAACAAGGTTTACACAAGTGCAAATCACCAAAGTTATTATACAAGGGTGTAGGTTTGGCGTCAACATTGGTAGGGACACAACACAACATTGTTTAAACCATGCAGCCAGTGCTGCCATTTTCAGTTGTAGGAGCAAGATGAACATGCAGTGTATCTATAGAAAAATACAGTTTGTTTATTGGAATGAAGGCAGAAGTGCAACAGACAATAACTCGCTTTCATCTTAGGTGGTTACAGTGAAAAAACAAAACTATAGGATACAATTATGTTACACTGTGTTAAACAAATTGCATAAATTATAGTATAAAACTGTACACAGTCTTAGAGTATTTACACAAGCTATATTTACTAAATGCCAGATTTGTCCATCTCTTCTTTTTAAATATACAATAAATAATAGAAGTAACAGCAATTCCTTAGTCATATATTTTTCTTTCCTCCCTTGGTCTTTAGACCATAAAATGAGAAGGGAGAACTAAGTGGAAAGTATTAAATGTCAAATATAATGAAGGACACTGATCTAGATTGATCAGCAATCCACCTTCAGTCTCTGAGGCGGCATGATATCATATTAAGTCCAAGTCCAACAAGTCCAGTTGAAATTAACTTGCATTTTTTGTCTACTATAGTATACATATCTTGAATTTGTAACCAAACAAACAATGTAAGACCGACATTCTCCTGCCCCATATGGTAGCCAACCAGCACTCTGCAGGCTGCTGTCAATCAAAGGCAGACATTAATACATCCCTTCAACCAACTGAGATGAAAAGGAGCATTTCTGATATTTCCCGAAAACCTTTTTTAACATATTAATTTGACAACAAAAGGGCCAATAAAGGTAATCTCAGTTGTACTTATTAATACACATCCCCAAGGATTCCTGTAAGGATTATTTTCAGAAGTATGTAATACATATGTATAGGTATTTCATGTCAACATGTTTCCCATATATACCTTCGTGTGGCCAGGTTGTCCAACATTCCTGTGGCTGTCAGGAAACTAGATCCCCCTAGTCTGTCATGTTCTGTACATTTCAGGAGGTATTCTTTGATTAAATTGTCATTTTTATAATCTTAACTACTGTTAGCAAATTCAAGCAGATACTGTTATGTAACTGACTGATCAGTTGTTGTTTTTTCCTTTTTAACTCATTGCTACCGTTGCTTTTGCTATACTACTTTTCAGCATTCACCATTGTCTCATAATTGCCCCCTAGGGCCACAGTGTTCAGCAAAACCCAGTAATCTTGTTTTCTCAGAATCAGAAAAGAAAAAAAATGCCCTTTTATCCTTTTATAAACTTTTATCCCATTGTTTTTGATTGTCTGTTCACCACAACTTAATTTTCTCAGTACCTCAAGATAACAAATAATAATCTTAATGTCAACACTTTTAAGGCCTAATTTCTTCCACCTGTCATTTATCAAGACAGAATTTTTGAACATGATGAAAAGATAAAGCTTTTAAAGTCATTATCTAAAGATTACAGTTAAAATCAAGAAATCATGCTCTTGGCTTTTGTCGAATTTATGAATATATCTGTATATCTCTATCTAAATATCTAATATGTAACTGCAGCAATGTTGGCTTACTCAACATGCTGAATCCTATGCAATAAATACCATACAAAATGACTACATTGTATTCTGATCTGTCATAATTGAAGACATATTTATCTTCGAGCATGGTAACTAATTTTAGTGTGTGTCACAAAATAATCTTAGTTCAAAAGTTAAGTTTTTCAAGATTTTAACAGCTTCTTACAGCTGTCTTTCAGCTCAGTTGTCATGTGACCTAAGTCACCTGACCAAGGACTAGGTCACACAATAACAGGTGGTAGTATATGTTTGGAGATGGTAACCCCTGTCTCTGTTCAGAGATGATCTCTGGCGTCAGATATGAATGTCCGCCTTGGTCTTTCTTTGACTGTACACTGATGCAAAAGACCATTTTTGAAATGAGGTGTTATGCCTTCCCCCTGATATACAACAACCTGTTATCATGTGGAATGTTACAGCAGAGCAGTTTGAGCTTTTTAGTTTTCTAGGTTTGTGACTGGGACTATGTTGTGTCTGTCTGTGTGAGCTTGTTTCGTCAAGAATGTATGTCTTCCAGACTCCAACATATATAAATCCTGACTTGATTACAGTTAGATAGGTTGAATTGGGGTTCATATTAAAGGCCAGTTAAATAGCGTCTCCATGGATGTTTTCTAGACCAACATCTCCTAGCAAGATTGCCTTGATGACTTTGTTTTGAAAAAGTTGAAAAGATGAGCATCTTTTCAACTTTTTCAAAACAAACCACATGTTTTAAAGAAATGTTGTCTCTTTGAGAAAAAAATGTAATGAATTAGTGACCCATTACTGTAAGCCTGGATTACACTGAAGGTTATGCATGCAGTTGTAAGGGCTGAGGATAGAATTGGGTGTTAAAATACAGCAGTACTGATTAACATGTGTAAAGGTGTGTAATCCTTGATCACATGTTGTCATAGTCCCCAATCATCCTCCGAGTGTTGAATGCCAGGAAGATGTCATTATCTTGTGGACAGTCATGATGGCAGGAGCAAGTCTTGATGAACATCATCTTCTTTGTGAAGACATCTCCCTCTGGACAGTGGAACTCCACCTCAACTGTGATAGTGGTGTGCGGAGTGCAGCAGCGATTGTCTGTGCAGACACCGCAGAACTTTGGTTTGTACACCCTGGTGCTGGAGCAGCCTGACAGATGGAAGCGCATCCCGTGCTGGGCCTTTGGTGTCCGGACACATTTCTTCCCCTTCTGCAGGACAGAGACGGGTAATCAATGAATAATATGTCAGCATCATTATAGTCAATGTACTTGGCCATATAAGTTAAGGCTGTAGGGATGTATACTTTATTATAGTACAGGAACTGTCCTTCCCAAAGTTATCATTGATCTACTGTTGCTGGACCTCAATCAATACCTGTGCACTTCTGTTTCACTCTTTCATGTTGCCCAGGTTACAAGAATGTCAAACCTGATGCTCTCTCAAGACAGTTTCAGATGGAAAAGAGGTCTGTGGAGATGGCTGAGCTCATTCATCCCCCTTCCTGTGTGGTTGGAGCACTGATCTCAGATATTGAGGGTAATTTGAAACAATCTCACTCTGATTTTCCTGCACCCAGTAACTGTCCAGATGGCCACCTGTTTGTGGTCCTGTAATGAGGGCATTCCTCTTGTCTGGCCTATCACTCTGGAGTGCAGCACACCCTAGCCCACCTCTGTCAGTGATTTTCTCTAAACTCTTAAGTCATTTTAACCCAAACTACAACACTTCCCTTCACCCAATAAAGTCATGTAATGTACCTGAACCGAACCTTAGTTTGACCAAAGTGTTTTCTCATTATAATCTGACTAACTAACAGTGATTTGTAACACTTTTGGAAGGCACAGACCAATTATGTCATCCTGTCGATACAGGCGTCAGATCAGAAAACATTTCTTTGCATCATTTTAGGTGATGTGGACAATGTATTTTGCCTTGACTTGTTGACTCTGTCTGTGGCATATTGTGGTATTGTGTTCTGATGTTCTGCCTTTTACCTTTTAATACCCAGCAGGAAATATTTACTTTGAAACTTCTCACATGACAGAAAGTATAGAGTGGTGGGTTGGATCATAATCTCTGACTGTGAAACAACCAAAAAGCCTGCATACTAAAATTCAGTTCATGAATTTTACCTTATGGAGGCCAAAGGATCAAAACACTGTCAAAGTAAATAAAAGCAGTCCGCAGCTGCAGGAATTTTTGGTTCTTTCACAACAATTAACACTCTAAAGAAATAAGAACATGTATGAAAACATTCTGCACGGTAGCTGTTGTGGAATTCTTTTTACTTCTCAAATTCCAATGTTAGCTGAAGAGAAAGACACTAACTTTGATTTCTTTCTCCTGCTGGCTGTGGCAGGGTCGGACCATGCAGATCCTGGTCTGCCTCTGCAGCTGGCAGTGCTGGTTATTGTTGGTGATGCGGGATGAGATGGCCATGCCACAGGTGGCAGAGCACTCACTCCACTCAGTAGTCTGGACTATGCAGTTATCTCTGGGACTCTCTACTAGTGGTCCATGAGGAGACACTTGTCTGAAGACTGAGATGGGATTTAAAGAGGGCAAGGGATGAGTTTGAGAGGCTCCTGCAATAAGAGGATGGAGGGTTGAGCAAGATATGATGAGATACCAGTGATGAAATGTGGAATAGTATAAGAGAAAGATTTTACTACGACCCTGATTCCCAAAAAATTGGAACGCTGTCTAAAATATAAATAAAACAATGTGATAATTTGGTAATCATTTATGACATATACTCAATTGAAAACAGTACAAAGATAATATACACTGAGCAAAAATATAACACTTTTGTTTTTGCTCCCATTTTTCATGAGCTAAAGATCTAAAACGGCATGAATATTGCACAGGTGTGCCTTAGGCTGGCCATGATAAAAGGCCACTTTAAAATGTGCAGTTTTACTGTACTGGGGGGGTCCGGGGGGGTCAGAAAACCAGTCAGTATCTGGTGTGACCACCATTTGCCTCACGCAGTGCAACACATCTCCTTCGCATAGAGTTGATTAGGTTGTCGATTGTGGCCTGTGGAATGTTGGTCCACTCCTCTTCAATGGCTGTGCAAAGTTGATGGATATTGGCAGGAACTGGAGCACGCTGTCGTATACACTGATCCAGAGCATCCCAAACATGCTCAGTGGATGACATGTCAGGTGAGTATGCTGGCCATGCAAAAACTGGGATGTTTTCAGCTTCCAGGAATTGTGTACAGATCCTTGCAACATGGGGCCGTGCATTATCATGCTGCAACATGAGGTGATGGTTGTGGATGAATGGCACAACCATGGGCCTCAGGTTCTCGTCACAATATCTCTGTGCATTCAAAATGCCATCAAACCGCTCACCCACACAACGCCATACACACTGTTTGCCATCTGCCCTGTGCAGTGAAAACCGGGATTCATCCACGAAGAGAACACCTCTCCAAAGTGCCAGACATCATCGAATGTGAGCATTTGCTCACTCAAGTCGGTTATGACGACAAACTACTACAGTCAGGTCGAGACCCTGATGAGGACGGCGAGCATGCAGATGAGCTTCCCTGAGATGGTTTCTGACAGTTTGCGCAGAAATTCTTTGGTTATGCAAACCAATTGTTGCAGCAGCTGTCCGGGTGGCTGGTCTCAGACAATCTTGGAGGTGAAGATGCTGGATGTGGAGGTCCTGGGCTGGTGTGGTTACACGTGGTCTGCGGTTGTGAGGCCGGTTGGATGTACTGCCACATTCTCTGAAATGCCTTTGGAGATGGCTTATGGTAGAGAAATGAACATTCAATTCACGGGCAACAGCTCTGGTGGACATTCCTGCAGTCAGCATGCCAATTGCACACTCCCTCAAAACTTGCGACATCTGTGGCATTGTGCTATGTGATAAAACTGCACATTTTTTTGTACCTTTTATTGTGGCCAGCCTAAGGCACACCCGTGCAATATCCATGCTGTCTAATCAGCATCTTGATATGCCACACCTATGAGGTGGATACATTATCTCTGCAAAGGAGAAGTGCTCACTAACACAGATTTAGACAGATTTGTGAACAATATTTGAGAGAAATAGGCCTTTTGTGTACATAGAAAACGTTTTAGATCCTTGAGTTCAGCTCATGAAAAATGGGAACAAAAACAAGTGTTACGTTTATATTTTTGTTCAGTGTATGTAACGTTTTAACATACCAACTTCTTTGATTTTTGTAAATATATGTTCATTCTGGATTTGATGCCAGCAACATGTTCCAAACAAGTTGGGAGCAACTAGAGACTGAGAAAGTTGTGAAATGGAAACACCTGCTAGGAACTTTCCACAGGTAAACGGGTTAATTGGTAACAGGTGATAGTATGTATCCCTGAATCTCCTCGCAAAGGAATTATGACATAGGCAACTGAGAGCTGCTGGTGGTCAACAGCCAAAAGCTTAGGAGGAGGAAACACATGATTGTATAAAGAATATTCTTACATGGGCTTGGGAAAGTTTCATAAAACCGTTGTCGGTAAACACAGGTTGTAAACACATTGTTGGAATCATGGTTGTTTTCGCAAAAAGATGACAGGGAGGGACCAATCTGGTGGGTACGAGGGCTAACAGGTGTATTTTCAAAAAGAGAGTTTTATTTACCCCCCCAAAAGAAGGAAACAACTTACAACACATACAACAAAAGAGGTCAGCTAAACAGCTATGACAATTTAACATAATCTGAATGGGACTGTTGATCTGTTAGCCTAGCTGTGGCTTAAGGTTTGAGATGGGTTTAAGCCCTGCCCTCTGTGCCCTGTAGAAATCGTCTAAGCTCCTGTGAAGGTCATTGAGGCTTTTAGTCATGTTACATACATGCTCTAAAAGATAATTAGTGTAATATCTCAAACACTTAATCATTCTAAAACACCAGATGAATTGTAATTCTGGGTAAAAATGAAGAATCAAAAAAAGTTGATGTGAAAGGTGAAACTGACCAGCCATCACTGACTTGTAGTGTGGGTCCTGAGGTGTCTCATGACACACCCACTCTTCACAGCATTTCCCAGGGATCTGGATGCGGTGTGGGTATGGACAGTCAGGAGACGGCAGCCGGGCGTCACCGAAACACATCGGCACACAGCCAATCTCTCCGTTCATACACACACAGTGGTGCTTACAGCTGGGCTGGAAGGACTCCCCACTGTGGTAGATCACCCCCCCCAGGTCACATATCTGACCTTCCTGAGCTGTAGACAGACAAAAAAATATGCAGCACTGCATTTTTAAAGAGAAAATACTTGGAACTTTTACTTATGGAGAACCTATGGAGACAAATGTCACTAACGGCTACTCAATGAGTCCAAAGTATAGTGTATATAAGGTATAAATAAATGATATAGCAAGTTAAATAAATAAAATTGGTAGTTTGTTTTTAAAATTTCTTTCAAAATAATCTCTGCAATTAAAATATACTAAAATTTTTAGAAGATTAAATGTTTTCTAGAATTCAGTTTCTAAGTGGTGAAGGTGATGTACTTGCAAAATTCATGCAATTCATATGGTAGAATGCCCTTATTGTAAGTTGATCTGGATAAAAAATGTCAGCTAAATAAATATAATGTAATATAAATAGCCTAGGTTTGACACCAGAGGGAGCACATCTGATAGAAATGCACTCATGGGTGAAAGCACACTGGGCGCTGTTAGATCCCTCATTATACCCATTACTGGACTTTACATTATACTCGTACTGGACCAGCTCTATGTTCAAAGGGTCCGATCTCTGGGATCAAAGAGTATTACCCTATTGAGTCCCAAAGACTGTTTAAGCTGGTGGTGAGGAGATTCGTCTAGCTCCTAGCTACCTACTTCCAGGTGCCTACCCTGCTTGCTCTAATACCACAGCTGACTGAATAACCCTTGAGACAGATTATTATATCAGCCACGACTGTTAACGGCAGCTCTCCTCTTATGGATCTGGGCTCTTGGTAAAATGCTATAAATGTGTTTACTGGATGTAAGCCCCAAGGATCTGTTCATTTTAGTGGCTGGAGTAACCTTTTAGAACCTTTAAGTTGTATACACACTGCTATCTAACCTTTTCTACCAGAAAAGAACTTAAAAATCCAATGTCCACAATTATATTTTGAATTTACTTGCTTAAATTTTATTGAAGCATTTAGCAGCTAACATATGTAGTTTCTGTGGACTGATCACCCTTTGAACCATTTTTGTCTTTTTTTTTTTGTTGCAGTCCAATATTCTGCAGTTTAGAATAATCTTGACCACAAGGATACTGAATCATCAAGATTCCCTTGTGAGTATCACAAGAAATCACTTGTTGAATGTTGTATGTTTCACTAACATGGGGGTGAATAAAGATGTTATATGGCGGTATGTTTTAAAGAGGATGTATTACCCATGCAGATGCCAGTCTCAGTGTCACTCAGTAGAGTGTAGTCACAGTAGAGTTTCTTGTGATGGTCGCAGGGCTCCAACAGGGAGCAGGGCTCCCCCAGCTGCCTGGCACAAACCTTACAGCAGCTGCAACCATCCAGGACCAGGCTGGTCCCTACTGGGCAGGGTGGGCGGTCTCCAGGGCAGGCACATTTCTGGGAGCAGTCCTGGGCCACTGTCTGCACCTAACACACATGGGACAAATAGCTGCAGGATAAAGCAGGAATTAAGCACAGGAACAGAGAAATTTGTAAATGTCATTTTTTGACACCAGGGAATCATGCATAAGTAACTTAATAGCTGCTCAGGTAAGAAAGAAACACCTGAGGAAGATATTGTTTATCAGACAAAAGTTATTCCAGACCTTTTTATTTTAGTTCACTTTCTTTCAAAGTGGCCTCTTGTGTGTGCTTGGAGACCACAATACATCATCGTTGAGGGATCTCTCAAATACGCTGCACAGCAATTCTCTCACAGGGAATTCTACTGAACCAATTTTCCTCAATAAACATACATGAACAACATATCATAGTTAAATCAACCATATCAAAAACATAGCTCATAGGGAGCAGGTTGGGATGGGGGAGGGAACTCTGGAAGCAAACAGTGTTGACATTGCCAGTAGCCAGTAGTCAGGGTCAGCTTATAATGGCCATGTTGTAAACATGTGTGAATATGATTGGAGGTTAGTTGTCAACAGGTAACCAAATGGTTGATGAATGAGCCAGTAAAGCATAAATGAAGCAGCTGTAGCCAATCAGCTATTAAAATACTTTTTAACCATATATACCATTCCATAACAACTTTATAGGATATAGAAGGTACTGCGTGTACAGCTTGATCACTTTCTAATCTGACACTGCTATGGTTTGGGTGAACAAGGAGACAGTCATATTTTTTACCGCTTGGTATTTTAGGCAAGTAAAACTACTTGGTCAAGCCACTGACAAACAATTTTGTCATTTCGATAGAAGGACATGTTGCAATGCACAGCTGAAAATTGGGCATGTTTCAGCCTACATGTGCATGGATCGTAAATTAACTCACACATAGCCCCCATGTCATGAATCAATTCATGTGAGGTTGGAAGGGCATATTAAATTCTGCCCTTTGATCCATAATACTTTATGCAAAATAACTGCAGTAGCAGTAGAAGAGCTTACTGGGAGGCAAATGCAGGCAAACAAATGTGTTTTCTTCAATAAACAATAAAAATGAAATAATTATAAATATATCCAAATATTGGCAACATATAGTGTAAGACATAAGTTGAAAAGTGAGAACATATACTGTTATAGCAAATATAATAAAGTCTTCGGGGTGAGGCTTTTATTGTTTTGGTCTGGTTGTAATGACTGCACAGAATGCCAGAAGATGGCGACACTAACTGTGATGACGCGGGACAGCAAATATTTTCCATGTTTTGTTTCCTTCCCACTGTTCAGCAACAGCTTATGAAAGTATATGTATGGTGGTGCCAGAAAAAGCAGGAGTTCCCCACATTTCCACCCAAATGCAGCAATCCAGAAATGTCTCATCAGAGGTTAAATACTTTCTGATGTACTGTATGAATAGTGCGTTAAAGTAATGACTCACATGCTGACTAAAATGCACATTTCCTTGCAAATTTCAAAAGCAACACAATACATCAACCTTCAAATGAGTTAATCCACAAAATACTTTTTTACTTTTATTTCAACACAGAATATTTGTTTGTTAAAAGAAAACTTACCAGGGAGATAATAAGGAGAACAGAGAATGCAGGTGAAGTTTCTACAGACATGTTTCTCTGCAGGCTGCAGTCCACTCAGTAGTACTGGTTCCTGTGGCAGGAGGCTTGCTCTTGTTATTCTCCCTGCAGCAGACTGATGAAGTGTGGGAGGAGAAACTGGCTTAAATACCAGACCAGTGGGTGTAGCCGGAGAAACCAGAGATAGGCCAGTTTGAGGTGATTTGAATTGGAATATAATCAAATGGCCTTCTGGCCAGCACAACTTCCAAAAAAGACACACCGATTCACCATTGAGAGCTCCACGGCCTTAATTTCTGTCTCGCTACATGCACACTGCATTAAATACTAAAAAATAAAAAACCTGCAATCATTCAAAAGCCATAGCTCCACAGGGGACAACCAGTCCTAGTTTGAACTTCAGGTATGTTAGTCACAGAATTATTTAATGCAACAGATGAGATGATGGTTGTGGAAAATGAGGTCGACATTTGCCAAACACTGACTAATTGCTTTTTGGTGTTGGTATTTGAAGTGCCTGGTTTGTGTGACACACTAAAAGTGGAGAGAAGAGAGAGTATCTAGGGATTTCACCAGGAATACAAGGAACAAATGGGAGCAGAAAGTAGTAAAAGACAGAGAGAGAGAGGGGAAGATATCATGTGGACGAGCACAAGCAGGACCTTGCCAAATGGACAAGTGTGTTGATGTGATATAAAAACTTCTATGAAACGTCTGCACAAGACTGTCTGAGCCTCATTGCACTGCATTATTATAATCTATGATGAACTGGTTGTGGGTCACATCTCTCACCGTGCCTTGGCACTGTCTCTCCCTCGTCATCTCCTTGATATAACTAACATCTAACTATTAGATGTAAGTTATCCTGGTCATTCAAATCAATACAGAAACATGAAATTCACACACCAGTATGATGTCATTATTTAGACTAACCTTCTCTTAGTACCCCCAACTGTAACTAACTTCCAGCATCCCAAGGGGCCTCGTGGCTTCATTGCACCACACACTAAAGCTAATGTTAATGTGAATAAGGCTAGCATTTTTTTCCCACATCAAGCACAAGTAAGAAACAATCTGAAAACTAAATACCACTGAAAATGAATTGTTGGATTTGGATAGGTATTGACACTTGAACTTTGTATTGATTAGCTTTATAGGCCAAGCATGTGTAAACATATAGGGAATTTGACTTTGTTTTTTTCATTGCTCTCAATGTACTTACGTGACATCCAAGAACAAGAAATAAGAACAAATAAAGGTAAAGAACAGATGAGACTATTATAAAGACAGTAAGCCCTTGTTATGTGCATTGGCAGACTGCTGCCCTTCTGTAGTAACCACATAATTTGCCACAAACATTACCTAACACCTCTGTACTGGCTACCATGACCAGACACGTGACATGATGCCTGCTACATGACGAACATCAAGCGGGGCCAGCACTGCTCACATGTGCTTGACATAATGTTTGTCTTTGTTGTTTCCCTTACTTTCTGCCCGTCCTCTACCTTTCACTGTGCCCTATATGGATAGATATGGCTGTTTATAAGAAGAATTTGGTAAGATATTGACACATAAGCACATGAAACTGAAGAACAAAGAACGATTAGCAGCCTGTCCACCTTCAAAGCTTCATAGTAGAAGCCATACAAGAATCCTATCAATGCATTTTGCTCTCTTTTCTATTCCTGGTCAGTGACTATTTCGTCGTGAAAGTGTTTCAGCTTTTCTGTATTTACTTTCTTGTCAAAGCAGAGTGACATACAATAATACAACAACACATCAGAATATTTGCCTAAATTTTTTCTGTCAAATTGAATGTTTGGGAGTGTTTTTGCACAATAGTCATTGCACATTTCTTGACTGTCAGGCCCTGTAAAATGAAATGAAATGAAATGTGTGCAAGCTCAACTTCCTTGCTGATAACTTTATAGCGTGAACAGTGTAGTTCTGCTGTTTACCTGGTGGTGCTTGAAATGAGGGATAAAATCATAAAAGCTTAGGCGTGCCCGATGTTTGGTGCCTATCCCAATACTAACCTTGCCAGCAATGCAATTTCATTTCTTTCTCTTTTTTTTTTTTGAGTTAGTTCCAAGTTATTGTTATTGGTGAGTTATTGTTCCAAAAAGTTGAACGCAACTTTAATAGTTGTGACCTGTTTAAGGTGTAAATGACACCTGTAGCTGAAAGTCTGCAGAACTAGTAGCATTTCAAAGTGGAGTGTTCCATTTACTTACATAGTAAAAATTTGTCGAAAAAATCTTAATATTTTAAAAAGTGTATTAGCATATAAAGCAAAGCAGAAATGTGAAATTAATTTCTAGAATTGGATGCTGAACTGCAGTATCTAAAGAAGATATGAGCTGAAATGCATGGCTAAAAAAGCTGGAAGCTAAACTGAAATACTGTCAGTTTTTAACTTCTATTGTAATAAACTATTTTTTAAATAGCATAAAAGTTGGAAAAGGGTTGGTATCTCAGTGTGTCTTTGTGTGTATATCTGTGTGTGAGACAGAAGTGGGTTTGAATTGTGAATTAAACACACTAAAACAGCTAAAGGTTTTAATCTATTAATTTCCTCTCAACTGTCAAAAATAGCTCAACATCAATCCAATCCACCAATCAGAACAGAGAAGAACAAAGTAAGAGGAGATTTCATCAGCCAATTAACACCAGTTGTGTGCCAGAGTCACCGTCAATGTGTGTGTTGGGTTGTGTGTTAATGTGTGTGTCAGTGAAAATCCTCGGAATGCTATAGTTAGTAATAGTTTGTAACTGTATCAGATCCCCCCCCTCTCAGTGAGCACTTTCAGGCCCCTGTCAGAATACTACTAAACAAGAAAGCCTCATTCAAAAACTGTAGGTCATATTGTTGAAAAAACTGTTGGCATCCAGACCTCGCTGAAGATATGTCCATGTGTAATTTGTGTGTATACAGTTAAAAGTGACCAAGAAATCATAGTTTCAAAAATCGGCACATTTGTGTTTTAGCCAAAGACTGAGTGGTACAATAACATGGCAGTCAAGGGAAATTTTTTGAAGAATTTACATCTCCTCCCCCCACAAACGATGATTTTTGAATTCTGTCACATACACGCACATTATAAAATCTGACCAAAAAATTGTTCAAAATGTAAAGTACGATTTTTTTGACGATTTAACCCAATAAAGTTTCAAGTCTCCTGACTGGTTTAAACTTTGAATCACTTTTCTACATTAAAGCATGACGAAGCCACATGACCCTAAAGAGGGGTGGGTTTGAGCACAGTTCATAATGAATTCCCATTAGTTCTTTTGGGATAATTTAGTTTATTTGCTATTTGTGCGTCGTTTGTGCCATTAGCATGCAAATTATAATTATGGTGTGCTATTAGCGTGCTATTAGCACGCTAGCCAAACTGGGAGTAGTTGAACTTAATAGCTGAAGGCGTTGACTCCCATTCTGCTTTTACAGAGTCTAGGAACAACAAGTGACTCTGTATTTTGGGAGCATGGTGTTCTAGAGGGGTAACAGGGTACTATGAGCTCTTTAAGAAATTATGGTGCCTGATCATGAAGGGTTTTGTAGGTGAGAATGAGAGTTTTAAATGTTATACCAGATTTTACAAGGAGCAGAGAAGCTGATAATATGCCTATTGCTACTAATTATATAAAATTATATATATATAAATCTAGCTCACCACATTGGTGTCTGGGCTAAAGAAGAATATTATTACTTGTGACAAACCCTGACTGTGGAAAGAGGAAAATTCCAGTGTTCTCCCTCTATGCATGGCGACCTGAGAACTCCAGAATGCGAAGAAAACAATCCATGATGGCAATGTACAGTATCTTACTAGCAGGGTTTTCAATGAAATTTGTAGTGGATATTGATGCTCCACAGAGGATGAGTCGTTGTGTCTGATGGCAGTCATCAGGCCAGAACTTTCACTTGTAAGCAAGCAAAACTATATCTAAGCAGCAAATTACCATAACATTAAGTTACTCTTAACATTTTGGACTTTCCTCTAAAACCACTCTCAGCCTAAAATGATAACTCTGAGTCACTGAAAGCTAATGGCAAGACTGTGTTTTGTGTTTGGACTAGTATCAAGCTCTGTGTCATAGAGGAGTAAGACATATCAGGCTTGGGATGGGCACACAATACTTGTAAATAGGTTACGTTAATTGTTGGGGTATGTTGACAAGAAAAACAATAGAATACCACCAAACTTAACCTTTAAGACAAAACTATCAGTATTTTTGACCATGGAAGTTAATGATTGATCTTAGGGAACAGTACACATGCAACAATATAGTTCAACCTCAAAGATCCACTAGCTTTCATAACTTTCAGTGGTGAGGGCCAATGGGTACAAAGAATGGATGATGAGAATCCCACCCTGACTTCAGACCAGAACTGCTAACTCAGTGGGACCAACATGAGACAAACCAGAGGCAGGCCTCCATTATGTGCTAGAATGTCTATGTAGAATCTTCAAGTCACAGGGAACCAGCACTTAAAACAAACTTTTCTACAGCATATCTGCTGATACATGTATCAGGATCCCTCCTGTTATGTCTTAATTGGCTGTTGATCTCTTCACCACAGCTTGTAGTGGAAGAATAAATCCTTCTCAATCTCCAGGCTGCACCCAAGCAGAAATGCACTCTCCTCCGCTTGTGGAGTCATGGAATACTTTGTTGTATAACTTTCCTTGGTGATCAGTGATTCAGTGATTCAGTGACCCTGGTCTCTTGCACTCAGAGTGAAAACAAGCCACCTGACTCCAAAGCTTGTTAATCACAATATGATATGCAGAGTTAATTACATCCTGTATTACAGTACAACAGCTGAAGTGAGTAGAGACGTTTGACTGGAATGAGAGCTCAGCTTGGTGCTGGAGCCAGCTGGACCCGGATGACTCAGTCCAGCCAAAGCACTGAAACTCAGCTCTAAGATTGAACTCACACTGTTGTTTATTTTAATAAAGTCCTCTTTTACAGAAACTTCTCTCAAAGTGAAAGCAAGTCAGTCTTGTTTCTTTCAGATACATTGTTAGGTTTGCTGTGCCTGACAAGAGTTGAGTAAATTGGAAAATGTAATGTGTATGTATGTATGTGAATTTCCCTCTATGTCCCATCCCACTGTGGGATGAATGATTATCTTATGTTGTTGTTGTTGAGGTAGCCTTCCGCATGAACAACTTAAATTTGCATTTTTGTACCACACATAACCAGAGTCCTGTTCTTTAAATGTGGCTGATCCAGGCTAACATGTTATCATGCTAAAAGAATCTTGTTAATTCTCAGGCAGTTAATTTTGTTCCTTGAACACAGTTTGAGGATTGATTTGTCAATCCCAGATTAAGTTATCTTAAATAACAGTAAACTCTTTTTAAATAAAAATGAGTAGAGAGTAGAAAATAAGTATTTTCTATGCTCTTTCATTCTGAATTATAATTATCATAATTCATCATAATTCATGTATGGGTTTCACCGGGGATCATCTTCATCATGATCAAGCTAACTGTCAGTGTCTGCACTTTTGCAGACTTGGATTTGGGACTTGTTAATCTGGCGGCAGATCCAGATGAACTTTAAACCAGCTCCAAAGAACCATAAAATCCAGACTCGTGTCAAATCGCCAACATTGTAATCTGGATAACTTGATTATCCACATACCCAGAATGTGGTCCTGAGCCACAGTGTTCAAAGACACAAACACTCTCTGTTTTTTTTACATACTCAGATTCCCACACACTGTCGACTCCCTGCTCTTGTATCCCAGACGATGTGTGAGGGCCAACAGGCTTATCATCCACTTCCTGAACCGCCGAGAGAGAAAGTCCAGGTCATGACTTTACATCACTCTTTTACCTCAGCTGAATCAGCTGTGCCATGACCTCACCTGCCTTGTGTTATTAGAGCTAGATTAGACCATGAACCAGGAGTATGGATTGCTGGGTTGAAGTGTGATTGGACCAGACAAACTGATTACATTGGGTAACTTTCCTGCTGAAATGTCAGAAAATTAAGACAGGCACTTGCCTCTGGGTTCCCATAACCTGAGAAGAAAACCCATAATATTTATAGCTCGCCCTGATCCGAGGATCAGGATTGGTTTCCAAGTTCCAGTCTGAGCAAGATGTAAAACGATTCCAAAAACATTACTTTTCAATGACAATGAGTGTTTTTTGGGGGGGGGAGGTTTAAACTTTTATCACATACTATTCCACCTGTATGATGCTAGCACAGCTGCTATGAGAAGTTTCATGAAAATGTTTTTTAGACATATTGTATTCTCATCTTTTCAGTGTGTCAAGTGGAGAACACAACGTAAATAAAATAATTACGTATGATTGATAGTACAATATACAACTGAAACTTTAAAGCTGCGTTAATTGATTATTGTTATAGTTGTTATAGTGAATATATAAGCCAAGACTTTACAAGTTCAGCAGAGACAGACCAAAACTATCACTCATTTGGATTTGTGTTTATGTTCTACATGTTCCACTATGTTCAGCAGCTAGTCTCTAACTGTGTCTGTCTGATGTTTGATGCTGGGAAGATAATGCTGATAGTTCTATGTCGGTTCAACACTACAGGGGACATCATTCACATCATACATAATCATTTGATCAGGTGTTTATACAGACATATTGATTAGTGCAATTTCAAAATTATGCTCTCTTGGGGAATGCAGCTCTCTCCACCTGTCACTATTATTAACAAAGCAGGAATGCCCAAAAACATTATCTTTAAAATTATGATGCCTCCATATAGGTGGGATGGTAAAGGGTTCATATTATGGTTGGGAAAGGATCCTGGTTAGGGTCACACAATTTTTTTAAAAAGCCAATATAAAAGTAACTGCTGGACTGTGGCTGTGACACACACTCCTGTCTCATTTGAAAGTCTGCATACCCAATATAAGGTGCACAACACAGCTTTCTTTCTCTGTTTTGCAGATGAGCACAGGAGTTTAATTCACCAACAATGTTAATGTATGCGTTGATATTTATCTATACACTTTTTGGTGTATTGGTGGTCCTTGTGTTTTGTCCTGATCAACAGCATGCTTCACTCCCACACCCAGTGGAAAGCAGCATCTCTATCATCATGGATCAGGCCTAATTTCTCAAGACCAGGGGCCCGTTGCACAAAACTAGGATAAGGGATTAAGCTGGGATATCTTGGTTATCCTGGCTCGGCTTATCCGTGATCCAGTTGCACAAAAGCGGGACAGTGGAAAGTGGGATATGTTATGACATAAGTTACCATGGAGATTTATTCTGTGGAGCTAGCCTGCTCCAGACCAGGCTAAATTCCAGGATCTATTTAATCTCATCCCTTATCTCAGTCAGCAGTCACCACAAACGGAAACCAATAGTTATTCCAGTGCCCACTACACATTGTTATCACATTCAACTAGACCCACTGTCATTATTTAAACATTTGTGATCCTTAATTTCAATCATTGTAGATAAATGATGATTTTAGATGATGTTGCAATCATTAGATAATTTACAGTTTCCCATAGACTAGATATAAAATACACATCCCATATAAATATAAATACACATCAAAGAGCATGATGTTCCTTTACTGAATAAGGATAAATCATGTAATATAATAGATAGATAATTAATGAAACTGTTCCCTCTACTCACTTTGTATTGCCATGAGGTGTTTTGATATATCTGGGAAATTGCATTTCAGGGTACATTATGTGCCTTTCTTCTAGCCCTAATAATACAGCCAGTGTTTCAACTTCCAACCAATCATAGCACTTAGGTAGGATGGCAGATGGAAATTCCACAGTCGGTGTGCCTAGTGTCATCTCTATGGTAGCCCTAACTGTGCATATATTAAACAAACAGACACCACCAAAATTCCATCCATCCATCCATTATCTGTACATCTGTACAATGCACGCCGCTTAATCCTCTGCAGGGTCACGGGGGGGGCTGGAGCCTATCCCAGCCGACTTAGGGCGAAGGCAGGGGACACCCTGGACAGGTCGCCAGTCCATCGCAGGGCACACACAGGACAAACAACAAACACACACACTCACATTCACACCTAGGGACAATTTAGAATATTCCATTAACCAGCATGTTTTTGGACTGTGGGAGGAAGCCGGAGTACCCGGTGAAAACCCACGCTGCACAGGGAGAACATGCAAACTCCACACAGAAAGATCCCAAGCGTCCGAACCGGGACGCGAACCAGGGATCTTCTAGCTGTGAGGCACCAGTGCTAACCACTGCACCACCGTGCAGCCCCCACCAAAATTCCATTTGACCTTTTTGTTTTTTATTTGAAGATGTGTCATCTTCTTGGAGCTGGGGGAGGAAAGGAGAATAAGGATTAATACATTTGTGTTACAGTCAGCATACAGTGTGCATTGAAGGCATAACTCACCTCCCGCTCAAGTTTCTTTATTTCGAGGTCCAATTTTCTCATTGTCCTCCTTCTTATTTTGGACTCCAGAGCAAGGTCTTCCATCTTTTTTTCTTGTACTCTGTGTCCACATCTGCCAGTTGTATTTGCCACCGTAGATGTTCGGCATATAGCTGTCTGATAGCTTGTGAATTCTGTAAACACATGACAATTAGCACAGCGGGAATTTAGCATAATGGGAATGTCCTTCAATTAATACTCACTATGTTGCCAGGCTGGCTTTCTCCCTGTACAGCATCTGGGTCCTGTTACAGAAATGAAATTTTTCATGGACACCAAATGATGACTCCTCACCAGTTGTAGACTGAATAGTACTTCCACAAGCTTGACATGATACCTCATGCCTTCTGGAATCCAGAGAGATGGTCTCCTCATCATCATCGCCGTCATCTGCTGCTGCACTGGTGCCTTCACCCTATCATATTTAATGGGATTAATATTGAAGCTAGTAGACGTGACATGCCAGGCCTACAGAGTAATCACTGGATCAGCATCTTCTGATGTTTGTGTTAGTGACCCTGGTGTTGATGGCTCCAACAGTGTGACAGTGTTGCCAGAAACTGCAAGGCAAATCAAAGTCAGACAATCTAAATGGATTCGACATGAATGTGGTTATGTCCCATGTGGAGATGGAAGAATGTACCTTGTATGAAGCGGGTGGCATCTTGGGCGGGACATGCGTTTGTGTCTATCCCCCCAGGGATCCCCTCCAACACAGGCCTGCCTTTGTTCTGTGCCAAAGCCATGTCCTCTGCTGGGGTGAGGTCAGCTTTTGGTGACCCACCACCTGTGCCTTTCCTGTGCGTTTTCTTTTTGACTGCTAAAACAGTACAGACAATGTGTGAGCAGGCACCTTCTGGGTACAATGTATGCTTGTGCATTCTTAAGTATTAGTCAGGGCATTTACCATTTACCAGGATGTTCTTGTATTTAATCTTAACTTGCTGCCATGTCCGTTTTGGCTCAGTCATGTTTAATCTATACACACACATTATATATATATGATCAATCAGCATACACACGCATGCACACACACACTTGCACACATACACTTGCTAATGAAACAGCAGAGGAGCATGGAGCATGAGGAGCAAACATAAGATAAGATAAGAGGAACTTTATTTATCCCAAGGGGAAATTCAATTAAGTCAGTGAGCTCATCTATTTATTGAAGAGTTATACAGTCTGATGGAGTTACATTTAGCCTACACAATTTCACTCACATCTGCAGTCAATTTCACTTACAATTTCAACTGTTTCATAATCAGAGTACAACTACGTTTTCAGAAATGTTAATTGACTATTTGGAGTGTAATTGTGATAGTTTCAGCACTACATACACATTCAGGCGATCTGCAATACTTTGCCATGCTTTCCCTCTTTGTTTTATAACTGTGGCGGTGTTGCCTTTCTTTTTTATTTGGTCCTTTACCTCCTCATATGCCTCCATGAGGAGTTCTGCCTCCGACGGGGAAAAGTACGCCGCTCTACTTGCCATGGTGAATCGGTGAATCTGTGATCGATGGCAGGGTCTATTTGTGGACGCCGCGTGCACACACTGATCCAGGATTGGTTTCACCTGGCTTGATGAATCCGTGTCTGCTCATCCTGGCTTGGTCTTTGTGCAACCAATTAAGCCTGGATGCTCTTGTTTTGGATTTTTTGAACTCAGCTCAGTCATTTATCCTGGATGTCTGAATCCTAGTTTTGTGCAACGGGCCCCAGGACCAGCTCTTTGAACTTCCACTGCAAATTTATGTCAATATTATTCACTTGATTATGAACCAAAGCTGCAAAATTGCACACAGGGAAACGTGAAGGTGCAAAGGTTGGCACACAGAGATTTAGCTTGTGCTGAGGAGATATAACCTCCTCCATCTAATAGACACAGTTTAAGCGTTTTAAACTTTTTATTTTACCCTAATATTTTCCAGCCTGTAACATGGGACAGTTGGACTGCTAACTCCCTCTACTTTCCAGTTCTGTTTTTATCTCATATCATCATGCATCAGAGTCTGGGTACTGGCATGACATTTTGCTGCTGTTTTTGTATAACATAAAGAAATAATAAAAACAGGATGAGTGTGTCACTAGTGAGCTGATCCTCTGGGAATGTTTCTGGTGAGTGTGCTGATGCAAGCACCAGTTCCCATATCACACTGATATATGGGACTGGAAACATTTGTTCATTTCATCTTTGTCAGACATGCTTCCACAAGTTCAAGGACAATTACAGTTTAAATCTTGGGTTTATTGCTGAAATATGGAAGCTGTGACATTGCAGGAAAAAAGCAAGTCAGTCAAGCAAGTAATATCCAGGTGGAGGCCGTGTGGGGCAGCCCACAGCCAGTCCAAAGTGTGGCCTGAGTGTGGGAGGCACACTGTGGGTATAATGGACACACTCTGGGCATACTGTGAACAGTGTGGGCACACTCTAGGAATACTGTGGGCACATTGTGGGCATACTGAAGGCAAGCAAGATGAAGAGGTGTTCGTATGCATGGTGGTAGAGGTGGGAGACCAGGCATGCATTTATTTCGAATGAGATCTGTGCGACATTAGCCAAATGATATCATATGGCCATATGAGACCATATGATAAACCATGGTGCAGCGGGGTGGCTTACGAAGGGAGGTGGAGGAAGGAGAAGAGAAGCCCGACAACACGACCTGGGGACTCTCACCCCAGGAAGTATGTTAAACTGACTACCACCTTAGTGGTTCAAATTAGCAAATTATATTTATTTAATTGGTGGAATAATTCATTGAATGCTGGATTTCTGGAAGTGTCTGCAGTGAGAGGGTAAACTGAACAAAATACAGAATAAATTGAACCAATCAAAATTCACAAAAATATTTATTACATAAATCTAATATTATTCAACAGTATTCAACAGTTGTTTTAAAAAGGAACACTTCCAGAGCGATAAAATTGACACAATAAGAGGAAAATGGACTGAGGCCAGCAAGGGGGGCAGCTTATAACATTTATTTTAACCATTTAACTGTTAAAATGGTAGCCAGAATAAGCCGTACCTTAATGCAACAGTGTCTTGGTTACACAGGCCTGAGGGGGATCAGCAGCATCAGCATCCAAACTACTCCAAGGCCAACAAAATTGGTATCACAATCCTCAGCCAACAGACACCAATACAGGCAAACAAGGGACTGTCAAATAGATGCAACCAAATCATCATGTACATATGAATGGATAAGTCCTTTGAAAACAGCCAAAACCCTTAAAACAATCCAGACTACATCACCTACCTCAGAGTCACAAAGGAGACCATTTGGCAATCAAGCAGAGACAAAGGGCAGCCATGGCACAGGTGCTTTAAATACTCTCAGTCAGGGGCTGGGCCATGGGAGGAGTCCACCTAATTCTCAGGTGATGTGTTCAAGAAAATCAGGAACTACTAAGTTTGCCTGCACACACGTTCCCACTACAATGGCCTCAACAAGAGTGGCAGGTCAGAGGGTACAACCCAATTGTCGTGTTTGCTCTTTACAGTAATGCAGACTCAGACTTGTCTCTACCTGGAATCCTTATTACCCATTTGTAGCTCTCACAACACATGCATTTTCACCTACCCCTAATCCCTTGCACACTTTTAACCACTGTCTATTTGTCTAAACATAGGACTTCTCAATAAACTGTAAAACATACACTGTGATTTCACAGATGAACATGACTGTGTGTCTGCTGTCCAGAGTGACTTTCCAGGCGCATGCACGATCGAGTACGAATAGCGCTTCAATCCCAAGCTCTCTTCTGAAGTGCTGTATTCTCTGTGGCAGAAGATCATAAGCTTGTGAGCCAAGTAGGCTGATGAGGGGTTTATGATCTGTTTCCATGAGGAAATGCTTTCCTAAACCGCTCACAGGCCCATGTGAGACCCAAGGCCTCTTTTTCCACCTGCACGTATTGCTGTTCTGTTGGCGTAAGCAACCGTAATGCATGCCCTGCTCCACGGCAGATGATGCCCAACCTTTCCATGCGCTTTAGCTCCTCCTTCACTTTTCCCACCAAAGGTAAAGGAATCCTCCTGTGGGTCATCAGAGAAAAAGGTACAGCATTTGGTTTCAGTTTAATTGTGTATGGTCGTTGCACCACACCGAGGCCTTCTCACAGTTTGGGGTAACTTGACTTCAGGGTGTCCACTCCCATGGTAGCAATGCAAACAAGCAGCCCAAGGGCTATAATGGCTGGTAACCCAAGCAAGGGCATGCCCAAATTTTTGACCACATAGACTTTCTCCACAGTCTGTTTTGTCCCAGCTCTCAACACATCCAGTGGGATCTGTCCTGGACCTCTGCCTTCTGCACAACAGGCTTCTCTTTACCAAAGAAAACACTATTTTAAAAAGTCTGTGAAACACCAGTAACATCTTCTCCAGTGTCAAGCTTGAATGTGAAAGTTTTGTCCAGTATTTCTACTTCAACAGTCCGTGGGGTAGCTGTCCTTTAGTACTTTAGCATACTGCCGCTGGTATGTTTTACTGAGCTTTAGGCCTCTTAAAACATCTCCCATACAGTATGTAACCAGGTTAAAAATTATAGTTCATTGTTGGGTAATATTGATGTTGTGTAAGATGAAGTTAAAATATATATGTGTGACTTAGTTAAAAGTTGTTTATATAAGGTTAAAAAAAGAGTATAGTTCTACAAATATGTTTAAAACATGCAGCTGTAATTATGAATGTATTTTATTTTGAAATGTTTTATTGTGAAGAAGATCCTGGTATCAAGAGGGAGTAGCGTGTGTAATACTGGTCACTTATTGGTTCAGGTGTTGTTGGACCACGAGAGGAGAGCATGAGTTTGTGAAGGTCGCTTGACTGAGTAAGTGATGGAAATTTATGCAGACAAGTGAGGTGTGTAGCTTGTGTTTTTTGACTATCTGCCCGACAGTCTAGAAGAAAAACATCCTACCTTACTTCTGCGAGCGGCTGGATATTTTTCTACGCGAAACTTGTCACGCAGTTGCTCAAGTTAGCATGTATGTTAGCATTGTTAGCTTGTTAGCTGACACGTGTTGTAGCCGCATTCATTAGCTCAGTGAATGGACTATTAGCTAGAGCGAAGCTAATACAGCTTGCGCTATAAACTTTAATGTTCAGCGTTTCTGGACTAGGGACGCTGAAGACTTATGTACAGTGCTTGGTGCTGACTTGGTAAGCCCTTGCTCAGACTTTCGTCGGACTGCCTGCAGCTGTGACCGCGCCATCTTGGACACCTGCCGTTGCTGTTTCTTCACCGGAGGACGAGATTCTGGTAGCGCTGCCGGGGCCGCAGTACCGGAGGAGACTACGCCGTTTGGATACCTGCTCGCCATCTTTCTTTATCAAGGACCAGAGACCTGTGAAGCTGCAGTTTGGACCACTACTGTATGAGGTACCACATTTGCTCTTCTGAGTGAAGCGGCTAATAAGTTTTGGGCCTCACCGCTCCCGAGCACCGTATCAGGCCTGCAACGAGGTTTGTGTTCAAGGTCAAATAGGTTATTTGTGTGCAGGCTTGTGTTGAGAGGGTGTTTTTGAGAGTGGGCCCACTGAACATTGGTGTGACTTTGAGTTTAAGGTACCTTGCATGTTATGGTGTTGCTATTGTTAAAGTGTGATTTTTGTAATTATTTTAATTTGACAAGTGGTTTCTTAAGTGAATCTTGGATTTCATTGTTGTATTTTTAAATGGTTGAGAAAACTAAATGAGCGAAATTCAGTCTCTTTAAACCTTATTTCAGAGTGAGTTTGATTATTATGTTTGGCGCCACCCCCCGAGTGGCGGCCTGCTACAGCAGCTCTCGCTCCTCGCTGAGCTTTTTCCTTTCTAGTTTTAGTCTTTTTAACTTTTTTAACATTTTCTGCACGGGATTATACGTCTGAATGCCCAGGTCAACATGTCCACCATTGTGACTGTGTTTGTACTGGCATTTTCACTCACTTTTTGCAATGTTTACGTCCGCGTCTGGGGGGCCCGTCCGAGGCCCTATTGTTTACAGCCGGGATCAGCTGTTGGCGCTCCGCAACACGGTGGTGCTGCCGGACGAGAGGCCCGAGGTTCCCCGAGAAATAAAGAGGAGAAGACGGGGGAGCCGTGCCGGGGTCCAGCGCCGCGACAGGAGGAGAAGATACCGACCGGTCCTCCCGTCCATCACCATGGGGAACGTAAGATCTCTCCCCAACAAGATGGACGAGTTAGCGGCGCTGACCCGACACCAGAGGGAGTACCGGGAGTGCAGCATCATTGTGTTTACGGAAACATGGCTGACTCCGCAGACCCCGGACACGATCGTCACGTTGCAAGGATTTAAACTGCTGCGGGCGGACAGGACGAAGGAGAGCAGTAAGAGGAAAGGAGGAGGGCTGGCAGTGTTTGTGAACGATAGATGGTGTAACTCTGGGCACATCACTATTAAGGAGCAACTCTGCTGTAAGGACATTGAACTGTTAGCCGTTAGCATGAGGCCATACTATCTGCCGCGGGAGTTCTCGCATGTTATCGCGATAGCTGCGTATATTCCCCCCTCTGCTAACGCCGATGCGGCCTGTGACGTCATCCGCTCTGTCACGGGCCGGCTGCAGACCCAACATCCACAGGCCCTCCTTCTCCTCTCCGGGGACTTCAACCATGCCTCTCCATCCTCCACTCTGCCCACCTTCACCCAATACGTCACATGCTGCACCAGAGACAATAGAATACTGGACTTGTGTTATGCCAACACCAAGGAGGCATACACCTCATCACCCCTTCCTCCCCTGGGAAGATCAGATCACAACCTGGTTCATCTCCAGCCTGTGTACAAACCTCTGGTACACAGGCAGCCAGCTGTGTCCCGCACAGTGAAGAGATGGTCCGACGAGGCTGACGAGGCTCTCAAGGACTGTTTCAACACGACGGTGTGGGAAGAACTCTGCGATTCTCATGGGGACGACATCAACAGTCTCACTGACTGCATCACGGACTACATAAACTTTTGTGTGGATAACACTGTACCCACCAGGACTGTACGGTGTTTTTCCAACAACAAACCATGGATTACCCCGGACATAAAGGCTCTCCTAAAGGAGAAGAAGAGGGCCTTTAAGTCAGGAGACAAGGAGGAGCTGAAGGCTGTGCAGAGGGAGCTGAGAAGGAAGATCAGAGAGGGGAAGAACAACTACAGGAGGAAGATGGAGGAACAGCTGCAGCAGAGCAACGTCAGCGGAGTCTGGAGAGGCCTGAAAACCATCTCTGGCCACAAGGAACCTGACTCCCAGGCTGTGGGGGACCAGAAGTGGGTGAATGAGCTGAACTTATTCTTCAATAGATTTGATCAGCCATCTGCCCTTCCCCCGGCCCAGCCCCCCCTGCTGCAACCCTCCCCATCGACACCTCAGGTGGACTGCTCCACCCCCACCTCCCCTCCTGCAACTCTCAGCTTACAGCCACTCCCCACTGCTCAGCTCATCAGCTCAACCCACCCTCCCACACCCACCAGCACACAGCCCCCCCTGCTCCAACCTGACCCTCACAACAACCCAGGTGAGAAACCAGCTCCGGAAGACCAAGGCAAGGAAGGCGGCGGGTCCAGACGGCATCAGCTCCAGGCTCCTGAAGTCCTGCGCAGACCAGCTGTGCGGGGTTGTTCAGCACATCTTTAACCTGAGCCTGAAGCTGGGGAAGGTGCCACAGCTGTGGAAGACATCCTGCGTGGTACCTGTCCCTAAGACTCCGCACCCCAAGGACCTCAGCAGCTACAGGCCGGTGGCTTTAACATCCCACCTGATGAAGACCCTGGAGCGGCTGGTCCTTGCCCATCTCCGCCCCCTGGTGGGTCCTTCGATGGACCCACTTCAGTTCGCCTACCAGCCTGGCATCGGGGTGGATGATGCCGTCATCTTCCTCCAGCACAGAGCCCTCTCTCACCTGGAGAAGCCTGGGAGCACTGTGAGAATCATGTTCTTTGATTTCTCCAGTGCATTCAACACCATCCAGCCAGCACTTCTGAGGGACAAGCTGGAGAACACAGGGGTGGACCTGCACCTCACATCCTGGGTCCAGGACTACCTTACCAACCGCCCACAATATGTGAGGACACAGGACTGTGTGTCTGACACAGTTGTCTGCAGTACGGGGCCCCACAAGGAACGGTCCTGGCTCCGTTCCTTTTCACCCTCTACACTGCAGACTTTTCATTCAACTCACCAACCTGTCACCTGCAGAAGTTCTCCGACGACTCTGCCATCGTCAGCCTCATCACAGATGGGGACGACAGGGAATACAGAGAACTGACGCAGGACTTTATGGACTGGTGCCAGCGGAACCGCCTCCAGATCAACGTGGGGAAAACCAAGGAGCTGGTGGTGGATTTCCGCAGGCGCACTCACTCCCCTCCAACACCAGTGAACATCCAGGGAATGGACATCGAGATGGTGACATCTTATAAGTACCTGGGTGTTCACCTCAACAACAGAATGGACTGGACTCATAACACTGCTGCACTTTACAAGAAAGGACAGAGCAGACTCTACCTGCTCAGGAGACTGAGGTCTTTTGGAGTGCAAGGGGCGCTCCTGAAGACCTTCTATGACACTGTTGTGGCATCAGCCATTTTTTATGGAGTTACTTGCTGGGGCAGCAGCATTTCGGCTGCAGACAGGAATAGACTGGACAAGTTGATCAAGAAGGCCAGCTCTGTACTGGGTTGCCCTCTGGACCCAGTGGGGGTGGTGGGAGATAGGAGGATGATGGCTAAGCTGTCATCCATGTTGGAGAATGACTCCCACCCCTTCAGAACACTTTAACAGCACTAGAGAGCTCCTTCAGCGATAGACTGCTTCACCCAAAGTGTGTGAAGGAGCGATATCGCAGGTCTTTTCTTCCTGCAGCTGTCAGACTGTACAACCAGCACTGCTCCCTATAGGCAATACACCACCATGTCTGTATCTGTGCAATATCTGTATATTTATTCCAGATTTCATTTACTGGGCAACACTCCATTCAAAAATTCAAGTGCAATATTCATATTGATATTTAATTATTGGGCATCTGTGCATTACTCTTTTTGTGCAATACTCCACTCCATCAAAGTCAAGCCAAGCATTTCATATTTGATATTTAACATTTCATATTTTATCCTTCTGTACTGGTCATATATATCATATCATATTCATCTTCTCATGTACATCTGTAAATAATCCCGTTTAAATTTGTAAATTTGTAAATACTTTTTTTAGCCTGTTTATTTTCATTCTTGTTCTATCACCTTGCTGCTGTGCACTGCAAATTTCCCCACTGTGGGACGAATAAAGGTTTATCTTATCTTATCTTATCTTATTTCCTTTGCTCTAAAGTGTGTATTTCTGTAAGAAATATTTGTTATATCAGTTAGGAAAGGAGAGTGTATTACACAGGAGTTTACAAATAAGACTTTATATTTTATTAAAGGTGCAGTTTCTACTCTAAGACAAATCCTGAAAGTATAAAAATATATGTAGGTGTGAAATAGACAACTTACCGTTAGAGACTTTTGTTACACAGTTAACTAGATTAACGAACTCAGGGCCCCCCCTGATTATAATAGGGATAGGTGGGCTACAAGTAGATAAGAGTATTCACTTGATTCTCTTCAGGACCTACAGTCAAGTTGCTTGCTTGACAAAATCTCCGGTTGCTGAATGCAATAATGCTAGATGTGTTAGCCATCCTGCTAGCTCCTTCCCTGCTCTGCTCATCTTCAGTATCACTCATTCTGCTCAAGTAAATAACATACTTAAAGGCAATAGTGACACTAATAGTAATGCTCCCTGTTGTTAGTGATTTTTGTGGTTATTATATAATGAGTGACAAAGTGTTATTATTGGTAGCCAAATGTGGCAATGTTCTGATGCGAGTTGCATCTTGAATGTGAGATACTGTGCCTAGCACCATATCAGTGGGCAGAGTTTTAAAAAGTGAGGGTTGGATGTTTTCTAATGGTTTTTAAATTATTAGTTTTGATTCCTTAGTATAACATTTTCAAGATTCAAAATGCAGAACTGTGGATTAATCAGAAAGTGGAATATAGTTTCATTTTTATCATCATTCTTGCTTATAAAAATTCATCCTGAGTGTGGCCATCTTTTCAGTGTAGATCAGATATAAATATTGCATGCATTGGCATGAAAAGAGGATCTTGTGGAGAATTTTGTGTATTTGATGATTTGAAGCACAGTAGTGTGGCATTGTTCTTTGATGTTTTGTTTTAAAGTTAGGACTCTATTCCGCAGTGGAGATGCAAATGAGACTGCTGCATATTTTCTTTGGACTGCATTTTTGGTCAATAGTTGTGGCAACATCAATGTGATTAGAAAGGGTTTCACTAAACAGAAACCCAACAGGACAGGTGGAATTAATTCTAGACATATATGTACAACATATATACTTCTAGAAATGCAGAGACATACACACAGACACACGAGTGCCTACACACTTAAGAAATAAAATGTCAGGAAAAATAGCGGTTCTGTCCAGAAAGACCACTGTTCAGGTCTGTGTTCTTGCAGAATATCAACACACAATCAGTGACAGTCACACAATAACACTCAATGCCAACATTAGACTGAGCTCCAAGATCAGTCAAGGTAATTTTCCATCCAACAGTATAAAATATTTGAGATTACCTTTAAGAATTTTGTATCTATGCCTTTTAAATCTATTCATATAGTGTAATGTGTTTCAGACTAAATTTTGTAAATGCCAATGTTTTTTTTGGGCCACTCAAAGATGTTAAGGATAATTAATATGTACACACACACACACATACACACACTTAAGTCTGTCTTTTATTCCACTTTTACTGGAAATACAAGTTCTTATAATTATAGCAACAATAAAGTCCACAATACCGTTGAGTCCTGTCTCGATCCCAGAAAGCCGGTACCGGCAGAGTTTGGACTTACTCCGTGATGAGATGCTGAGCTCCACCAGGATGGGCAAGCCAGCACAGGGACGCTGAGGCAAAGAATCAGAAGCAGGGAACAGGGTCGGTTACCAGAATACAGGTAAGGCGGGTCAGTAGGAGGCAGGCAGGGTTGGCAACAGGAAAGCAATCCAAAAAGGTAAACTGGAGAGTCAAGCATGAGTTGCCGATAAGCGACAATCTGGCAAGGAGTGACTGATCCCATAAGGTTTAAATACTGTCTGTGATTGCTATTGGTTGCAGGTGATAGCACGGGTGAGCGCAGGTGAGCAGATGAGGTTGGAAGTGGCTGGCAGGGAGGTGTGGCAGACGTGGAGTGAATGGAAAAAATACTGTAGGTGGAGTGACAGACTGCAGTGATGTGACACAGAGTGTAATTTACTGGAAGAAACCACTCCTCCATCCGCACAATTTCCTTTTCAAATAAAAAAGACAGAGACTGGGTTTATGGAGCTTGAATAGTGTTGTTCCTTATGTGGACTAAATAAAGAACACTGCAGAAAATATCTTTGTCATTCAGTCTCATATTCAGCCTTATAGCCTTATTTTTAATAAAAACAAAAATTCTATCAATGGGGTTAAAAAAATCTTCTTTTGCCAGTGGTGCAGTGCTTCACAAAAAGAGCATCATTCTGCACTATACCAAAAAATTTAACTTTTTGAAAATTCTTGAAGCAGCTTTTCGTTTTTATATTTGAAATCAATGTGTATTTTAAAAAATGAAGACAAGTAGTGGCACTAGCTGTGTGTATAAGTTGCTTTGATGGTGTTTGTGGACAAAGCTAATTTAGGACATCTGACTGATAAACAAGTCAACACATATGGAAAGGTCATGTGCATTTAAGATCTGCTCCACATTATAAAGGTTGTGAACAATATGAATATCATATTGATGATTTTGTAAAATTTGATGGTAACACCAGAGGTCACAGTCAGGTCTTGGGGCCAAGAGTTTCTACTCTTGTGAGCATGAATGAGGCTGGAAAATTTCATAAATTCCATGCAAATCTGCCTACTCAGTAACATCTTTTTTTCCTCTGTGGAGCACGAATACCATGTGTTTGATAGTCACAAAGTAGGACCTCATTACCAACAGCATCCTCCACACCTTTGTAAGGGAAATTTTCTCAAGAACTAGAAACTCAGCGTGATGAATCAGATCTCTTTAATATTTGCAGCATGGAGTGAAGACCCACAGTGTTCTCTCCAGTCTTCCAAAATGTCATGGCTTATATACTGTCTGGTAACAACAGGACAGTGACAAGACATACATCATGACAGTTGTTCATCAGTCATTCTCTAAACCAATGACTACTTGCTGTTCCTGTGAACGATTTGCCCATCCTTTCCCAGAGGTCGTGTTCCTTTGATGTTTTGTTATTTATCTAAAACAATGACCCCCACACCTAATTTACTTCTATGGCTTCCTATCCTGTTCTCACACTGACAAATCCTCACACCTCAGGAACTCCTCTTATTTTACACAGCTGCATGTCATAAAACATACACTCCTTTCTCACTCCCCTTTCTTCCGTTCTTCTGGCTCAAACAATTTTTTAATTCTCCCACACCTTTTTTTCTCATAGCATTTCAGTTTCAGACTACCTGCAAGGAGTCTTGTCTCCTTCCTATTTTTTATTAGCAAAAGCAAACAAAAGAAACCACACCCACAAAAAAAACTGTCACTTACCTCCAGTAGAAGTATCTCAACCCCAATGCAATAATAGAATTTGGTACAGGATTATGTGCAGTATGTCATGGTTATTGTATGGCTGACTGATTTATGTCTTCCATCACTTTCCACTGTTGTGCTGCCTGGCAGGGCAGAACACAGTGTTTGTCATACTGTATTTGAAACACTGTCCAATTAATCACAACTGGCAGCCATTGACATTTTAGGTAAGTGAAATGAAATAATACAAAACCTGTTGTGACAGCTGGCTTGTTTTTTCTTTGAGGTGGTTAGTTTGTTTTCCGTGCACAGAAAATCAGGAGCTACTAAATTCTCTGAAAAATACACAGGTATTGTCTGCAGTGGTTAAAGACAAGTAGTGCAAGTTCCAGACAGACAGATGCATGACAAAAAATGGAAAATGGAAAAGCAGCTGCTGTGGACCCAGGCCAGTGGACCACCAGGGGCCCCCAAAGCTCGTGAGTTACTGTGTGTCTGTTGGTTTTAGAACATGTAAATTTCTGACTGTTACAAATTCGCCACACTAAAATACAATATCAGCTATAATTTCAATTCACCTCTTTACCTAATAGCCATGTCTCATATGAGTGCCTTGTGTCAAAATCTAGTTTTAACAAGGGGCAAAGTACAAGATTGTCTAACAAAATGCAAGTTGTACTCATTTTATGCTACTCAGAAAAACAAAATTAATATAAATAGATGAATTACATTTTTTTATTTTTCATTAAAAATAAACTGCAATACAAAATACCATCCAGTTGTTTCGTCATATGACTGCTGATGATGAGTTCTTGTAATGCATTTTTTTTTAATTTAACGATTTAACTGCAAAGTTCCCCACTGTGGGATGAATAAGATAAGATAAGATAAGATAAGATAAACCTTTATTCGTCCCACAGTGGGGAAATTTGCAGTGCACAGCAGCAAGGTGATAGAACAAGAATGAAAATAAACAGGCTAAAAAAAAGTATTTACAAATTTACAAATTTAAACGGGATTATTTACAGATGTACATGAGAAGATGAATATGATATGATATATATGACCAGTACAGAAGGATAAAATATGAAATGTTAAATATCAAATATGAAATGCTTGGCTTGACTTTGATGGAGTGGAGTATTGCACAAAAAGAGTAATGCACAGATGCCCAATAATTAAATATCAATATGAATATTGCACTTGAATTTTTGAATGGAGTGTTGCCCAGTAAATGAAATCTGGAATAAATATACAGATATTGCACAGATACAGACATGGTGGTGTATTGCCTATAGGGAGCAGTGCTGGTTGTACAGTCTAACAGCTGCAGGAAGAAAAGACCTGCGATATCGCTCCTTCACACACTTTGGGTGAAGCAGTCTATCGCTGAAGGAGCTCTCTAGTGCTGTTAAAGTGTTCTGAAGGGGGTGGGAGTCATTCTCCAACATGGATGACAGCTTAGCCATCATCCTCCTCTCTCCCACCACCCCCACTGGGTCCAGAGGGCAACCCAATACAGAGCTGGCCTTCTTGATTAACTTGTCCAGTCTATTCCTGTCTGCAGCCGAAATGCTGCTGCCCCAGCAAGTAACTCCATAAAAAATGGCTGATGCCACAACAGTGTCATAGAAGGTCTTCAGGAGCGCCCCTTGCACTCCAAAAGACCTCAGTCTCCTGAGCAGGTAGAGTCTGCTCTGTCCTTTCTTGTAAAGTGCAGCAGTGTTATGAGTCCAGTCCATTCTGTTGTTGAGGTGAACACCCAGGTACTGGGTGAGTGCACCTGCGGAAATCCACCACCAGCTCCTTGGTTTTCCCCACGTTGATCTGGAGGCGGTTCCGCTGGCACCAGTCCATAAAGTCCTGCGTCAGTTCTCTGTATTCCCTGTCGTCCCCATCTGTGATGAGGCCGACGATGGCAGAGTCGTCGGAGAACTTCTGCAGGTGACATGTTGGTGAGTTGAATGAAAAGTCTGCAGTGTAGAGGGTGAAAAGGAACGGAGCCAGGACCGTTCCTTGTGGGGCCCCCGTACTGCAGACAACTGTGTCAGACACACAGTCCTGTGTCCTCACATATTGTGGGCGGTTGGTAAGGTAGTCCTGGACCCAGGATGTGAGGTGCAGGTCCACCCCTGTGTTCTCCAGCTTGTCCCTCAGAAGTGCTGGCTGGATGGTGTTGAATGCACTGGAGAAATCAAAGAACATGATTCTCACAGTGCTCCCAGGCTTCTCCAGGTGAGAGAGGGCTCTGTGCTGGAGGAAGATGACGGCATCATCCACCCCGATGCCAGGCTGGTAGGCGAACTGAAGTGGGTCCATCGAAGGACCCACCAGGGGGCGGAGATGGGCAAGGACCAGCCGCTCCAGGGTCTTCATCAGGTGGGATGTTAAAGCCACCGGCCTGTAGCTGCTGAGGTCCTTGGGGTGCGGAGTCTTAGGGACAGGTACCACGCAGGATGTCTTCCACAGCTGTGGCACCTTCCCCAGCTTCAGGCTCAGGTTAAAGATGTGCTGAACAACCCCGCACAGCTGGTCTGCGCAGGACTTCAGGAGCCTGGAGCTGATGCCGTCTGGACCCGCCGCCTTCCTTGCCTTGGTCTTCCGGAGCTGGTTTCTCACCTGGGTTGTTGTGAGGGTCAGGTTGGAGCAGGGGGGGCTGTGTGCTGGTGGGTGTGGGAGGGTGGGTTGAGCTGATGAGCTGAGCAGTGGGGAGTGGCTGTAAGCTGAGAGTTGCAGGAGGGGAGGTGGGGGTGGAGCAGTCCACCTGAGGTGTCGATGGGGAGGGTTGCAGCAGGGGGGGCTGGGCCGGGGGAAGGGCAGATGGCTGATCAAATCTATTGAAGAATAAGTTCAGCTCATTCACCCACTTCTGGTCCCCCACAGCCTGGGAGTCAGGTTCCTTGTGGCCAGAGATGGTTTTCAGGCCTCTCCAGACTCCGCTGACGTTGCTCTGCTGCAGCTGTTCCTCCATCTTCCTCCTGTAGTTGTTCTTCCCCTCTCTGATCTTCCTTCTCAGCTCCCTCTGCACAGCCTTCAGCTCCTCCTTGTCTCCTGACTTAAAGGCCCTCTTCTTCTCCTTTAGGAGAGCCTTTATGTCCGGGGTAATCCATGGTTTGTTGTTGGAAAAACACCGTACAGTCCTGGTGGGTACAGTGTTATCCACACAAAAGTTTATGTAGTCCGTGATGCAGTCAGTGAGACTGTTGATGTCGTCCCCATGAGAATCGCAGAGTTCTTCCCACACCGTCGTGTTGAAACAGTCCTTGAGAGCCTCGTCAGCCTCGTCGGACCATCTCTTCACTGTGCGGGACACAGCTGGCTGCCGGTGTACCAGAGGTTTGTACACAGGCTGGAGATGAACCAGGTTGTGATCTGATCTTCCCAGGGGAGGAAGGGGTGATGAGGTGTATGCCTCCTTGGTGTTGGCATAACACAAGTCCAGTATTCTATTGTCTCTGGTGCAGCATGTGACGTATTGGGTGAAGGTGGGCAGAGTGGAGGATGGAGAGGCATGGTTGAAGTCCCCGGAGAGGAGAAGGAGGGCCTGTGGATGTTGGGTCTGCAGCCGGCCCGTGACAGAGTGGATGACGTCACAGGCCGCATCGGCGTTAGCAGAGGGGGGAATATACGCAGCTATCGCGATAACATGCGAGAACTCCCGCGGCAGATAGTATGGCCTCATGCTAACGGCTAACAGTTCAATGTCCTTACAGCAGAGTTGCTCCTTAATAGTGATGTGCCCAGAGTTACACCATCTATCGTTCACAAACACTGCCAGCCCTCCTCCTTTCCTCTTACCGCTCTCCTTCGTCCTGTCCGCCCGCAGCAGTTTAAATCCTTGCAACGTGACGATCGTGTCCGGGGTCTGCGGAGTCAGCCATGTTTCCGTAAACACAATGATGCTGCACTCCCGGTACTCCCTCTGGTGTCGGGTCAGCGCCGCTAACTCGTCCATCTTGTTGGGGAGAGATCTTACGTTCCCCATGGTGATGGACGGGAGGACCGGTCGGTATCTTCTCCTCCTGTCGCGGCGCTGGACCCCGGCACGGCTCCCCCGTCTTCTCCTCTTTATTTCTCGGGGAACCTCGGGCCTCTCGTCCGGCAGCACCGCCGTGTTGCGGAGCGCCAACAGCTGATCCCGGCTGTAAACAATAGGGCCTCGGACGGGCCCCCCAGACGCGGACGTAAACATTGCAAAAAGTGAGTGAAAATGCCAGTACAAACACAGTCACAATGGTGGACATGTTGACCTGGGCATTCAGACGTATAATCCCGTGCAGAAAATGTTAAAAAAAAGTTAAAAAGACTAAAACTAGAAAGGAAAAGCTCAGCGAGGAGCGAGAGCTGCTGTAGCAGGCCGCCACTCGGGGGGTGGCGCCAAACGAAAAAAAAGGTGTATCTTATCTAACTGCAGTAGTCAATACTTATAATAATAACAAATAATGGATCAAATAACTATGCTTAATGGGAAAGGCACTGTCCACAGAGGATTATCATCAAATCTGCAGTTCTTTCTACAGTAGCCATAAAGTGTCTGTCAGCCAATTGTTTTTGTTTTACAACCCACAATCTTACCATTACAGTTCACTCTCAGCAGTCCTATGAGCATCATCTATACATGAATATCCCCCAAACTGAGTCTAGGCACTGAGGTGGTGGTAAAGGGGTGAAAAGCAATGGTTGAAGATTTGGATGGATGTGATGTGGTGCAGGACTTCTGATGAACTCAGTGGAAGAACCCAGGGGAACTGGATGTGATGAAAATTGGAGGTCAATGGGATAGAGAAGGGTTGTATTAATCTGAAACTGAAATGGCAGCTGACAGAAGCAGAGAAATGAAGCATTTCAGCATCTGAAATCTGATTGATGCCCTAAGCTTCATTTGTTTTGAGTTAAATGGAAATCATGGAAAGAACAGTTGACAAAACTTCCAAAAGGAAGTGCTCAGATAAAATTTCAAATTTGAAAATCTATAATTCCATGACAACTGCTTGTATCAGGAGGATACAAGCTCCTAAAGAGCAGAAGCACTTGAAGTGTGCACTCAAAGCTTGTGGACACCCCAACTGGACCTTTGTGAAAACAGCCACGAAATCCAGGAACAGTATCAGCGCCACAGGGGAAGAGGAGAGGAAGAACAGATGCAACAACATTGTTATACCATACGTGTCTGGAGTATCTGAGAAACTCCGGAGGATTTTCAATAAACATCACATCCCGGTTTTCTTCAAACCAAGCAACACACTCAGGCAAAAACTGGTCCACCCCAAAGACCCTATGCCGAAACACAAGAAAAGCAACCTGGTGTACACACCCCAATGCAGTGAGGACTGCGCAGATTTATACATTGGAGAAACCAAACAACCACTCAACAAATGGATGGCTCAACACAGGGGGGCCAACGCCACAGGCCAAGATTCAGCAGTTTACCTACACCTCAAGGAAAAGGGTTTCGACGACAACAATGTACATGTTTTGGTCAGGGAAGATAGGTGGTTTGAAAGAGGAGTGAAAGAGGCCATCTATGTCAGAGTAGAGAAGTCATCACTCAACAGAGGAGAAGGCCTCAGACACCACCTGTCTCCCACCTATAATGCTGTCCTTTCATCTCTTCCCAGGAGAGTAAACAACCACTTGACCTCATGTGACAGTGTTAACGGTCATTCACACTTGGTATCAGGTGACTCACAAACAACTCTCAACGACTGTCATTTAACACCCCGGAGCACCCGCATACTAAGTGGTATCAATGACGCCGGTAACAACTCCACAGAGATATAAGTACCTGGGTCTCCGTGTCAGTCAGTCAGAACTGAAGAAGCTTCTCGGATGAGAAGTGAAATGTCTTCAAGAATCTACACCAAGTCCAGTTCCCCTTGATTCAACTTGCTCTTGTATACCATGACCTGGAAGACTGAGAACCTTCACAGACATATCTCTAGTAAGCATGTTTCTGCTGGCTCCTCACAGTCTGATCAGCAATCACTATCCGGCAGTCATCAGAGATCGCCCTGACTGCCACCTTACAGTCCCCGGTTCACTCTGTGCAGTCAATTAACGATCGCCTCCTGTTACTGGAGAACCTGCAAGTCTCTACATCCTCTTCAGCGATGCCAGTGTCTCAGCATTTAGCGACCCATGCACCGGCTCCGACATCTACTCCCCAGCCATCTACCTCTTCATCCAGCTCCGCAGTCATGCCTCAGCACTGGCCTCTGCCGTCTCTGCTCCCATGTTAGGTAGGCCATACATTCCTCCAGGTACAAACATTTGTCCTCGCCTGAGATCAAAATATTGCAAGGCAAAGACATTAACCTTATTAGCCTCATTTTGCCTTCTCCTGAGGGTGAAAATAAAGTGTCTACCAGGGAAAACTTCACCACGGTAAGAGGGCAGAGGGGAGCCACCAACCCCAGACTGTCTCCCCATATGTCACTTGGTGAATTCATCGTAGCATTTGGCATCTACAGAGACGCGATTTGCTGTGTATTTCCTGAGCAAAGACATGAAACAGATCTGTATCTGGCACTGATCAGTGTCCTAAACCTCAGATAGGGGAGTAACATTTTCTACCAATATCACAATTCTCTCCAGCAAAGCCACATTTTATATATATCAATCAGACTGCCGCCTAATGTGGTCAGTCCTTGATTCAGATCTGTTGGTCATGATCGTGGGAGGTCGCAGCCATATCACACTCTACCTGCGGCAGCTAGGTCACTCAGCTCCCCTCTGCCCTCATATCCCCTTCTTTCCCCAGCAAGAGGCAAGAGCCAGTCTAACTTCCCAAATTCCCAACACAGGAAAAAGAGACAGCTATGGCCACAAGTGTTTTTATTCATCAACCAGCCTATATGCAATAACTTTAACGAAAAGGTGTGCACTTACCCCGATTGCCTTGTCTTCACATCTGCAGCCAGTGCAAGGAGGCTCACCTGAAGCCTGTGAGCCCGCTGACGTACCGCTTCATACAGAACCACCGCGGTTCAAAGACTCACTTTATCTCTCTATCCTATAACGTCCAGGCTCTCGGATCTGAACTGTCTTCTCATCCTGATTCTGCATCTGTAGCTCATGTACTGACTGGTCTCTCCACATGGATCCCATGCCAGTGTCCTACCATCATTGCCCTCTTCTTTCGAAAAAATTAATGAAAATACTCCAGGAAAAAAAGGAAAATATCTGATCTCTGATGCTGTAGCGTGACACCTGTGGGGGAATTCTGGAGTCTCAAAAGCATTGTCGCCAGTGCTCAATGAAGCAGTCATAGGTATCATTAATAAGGTCGCTCTCCTGTGACAAAATCATGCCATTATGACATTATGCCATCATGAGAGGCATATCATGGCTAGCTGTCAAAAAAAAAAAAAGCAAGCAAGCCATAGCATTGGCTGCACCCATCAGCATTGGGATAGGTCCCTAAGCCATAGCATTGGCAATGCATTCACAAAAAAAAAAAATCATAACTGTCTCGTGCCAGGCCACATCAACCTCATTGCCGATTCTTTAACTTTAACCCCTTTTTATTCCTTCAGAAGTCTCAGATGTCAGCATTCTCCAGAGTCTTTTCTAGATTCAGCCAGGTTGTATATGAGAAAAGGTTTAGCTTCATCCATTAAATATGGGCGAAAGCCCAGAAAATGTTTGCTCCGTCCCGTTGTTCCCTGTATGTGCCACTAAAACCTGTCACAATTCGTATTGTGTGCCCCTTCATTTGCCATTGTATGGATGTCCGCCACTTCAAGCCTCACTATATATATGGTCTTGTCGCTGGTATCAATTGCAGTTTAATGCTAGATGCTAGATGCTAGATCCATCATTCCCAGCTATTTTCAATCCGGCATTCAAACTACTCTTCAAAGGTATTTCTAAGGTTTACCCCTCAATCAGTGATAACAGACTTCCTATTATACTTTCTATATTGTATAAATATTCTCCGTATTGAGACAAGGTGGTTTTCCCGCCTATGTCAACTCTCTTTTGGATTGTTCATTTTGTTAGTATTTTATGAGTCTTAAGGAGCAGGATATTTACTACTCCTTCAAACTCATTTGATCCAGTCAAGACGTCCTTTTCAGATCTGCTTTCACTGGATTACTTTAGCCTATTCTTGAAATACTCCAAACAGGATTCCACTGCCATCATTCTAGCTCAAAGATCTTGAAAAACTTGACAGCACAATCTAAGCAGTTGGATTTTACTGGTGGTTGGTGGTTCACTTGTGTCACTGACTGTGTTACTCATCATTCAATTTAGTTCCGGATCACAGAATCTTATGCTCACTGGTTGTGTTATTGTCCATTTGATGGTGCATCATCGTAAAGTGTATCATTTGTATCAGTGTGTTCTATTGTAAGTGTTTGTTCGTCTGTCTCTTGTCTCACAAGCCATAGCATTGACTGCACTCATCAGCATCGGGCCATGTCCCTAAGCCATAGCATTGTATACACATTTGCAAAAAAAAAAAAAATCCTGTTTTGCTGGATTGCGTGTTTCCTGTCTTTCTAATTTTATCCCTCCTGTTATGTTCTTAGCAGATTATTTCATCTTCTTTGTTTAACGTCAACATTCTCACCATTCGGTAAGCACATATTTTCCTTTGGGGTGAGACTCTTAGGCTGTGTTATCTTGGGGTTTGCACCCCACTCTTTTGGGGGTTTATCCAGCGACGGCTCATACAGTAATTCTTCAATCAAGACGTCTGCCCCCAGAGTCCAAAACACCAAAAACTCTCTGCCAAGTTTCAATATCATGTCACTTGTTGTAATAAATTCTGTCTTCAATTACTTGTGTCTCCTGGTTGAAATGAAGCTCTAGCGTAAGTTCAGGCAGGAAGAAAATAATGCTTTCTCGGTCTCAGGCTACTTCTCATCTTTCCTCCTGCACATGCTCACACACATTTCCTGCTGTCAGTGTTGGGGCGTCATCAGCTGTCTCATCAGCTGATCTCTTCTATCCAATAGCACGGTGTTCCACCCACATTGCTAGCCTATCATCTTTCTGCTCTCCTTTTAAAATATAATCTTCTCTTCCCCTAGTTCTTTCATGCCATTGATTTGTGCGCCCCTCCACCTCCCCATCACTGCCTCATCTTCACAGAATCATCAATCACTCATCGATTCACAGTCTTCAGTCGCCACCACCACCAATTAATTATCTGTAATTGTCACGGTTTCGTTGGGGAACCTGGACAATGATGGCTCAGTCGAACTTTGGTCTGATGATTTTCTTTTATTAGCTCCAAAAAAATGCAAACAGTGGCAAAGTATTTACAGTGTGCCCAAAAGCAATTCTCCCAGGTAGTGAAACAACCACAAACAAACAAACAAACAAACAAACAAAAAAAAAAAAGTATTTACACAAGGTTTCTCAACTACGTAACTATCGGCTAACCAGGGCATGCGCTCACCTCCAACATCCACACTCTCTCCCACAGAGCCAGAATGCTCCCTTTATATAGCCCCTCTAGTCCCTCCCCGGACAGACCAACATTCATTATAGGCTGGTTAAGGGTAGATTCAAGGTTCCTGGCTTAATCATATCCTGGAAGTCACTATATTAAACGCCACTATTAATGTCACATAATCAGTGGTACAATGCCCAGCTATGGCTCTTAAATTCCCACTCCCACATAAGTACACACATAAAATAACCCAACATCCCACAAAATGGTTTAGTCCAGGTCACCTGGTTTCCAAGGAGCGCGCCACTATACACTATTTTAGCCTCGAGCCGGAAGCACCTTGGTTTGGCCCGTGAACCGCGGCGGACCGGCAGCAACATCCACCAGGTGAGCGTTTTTGTCTGTGTGGGGGAAACCGCATAGGCGGTAGAGAGTAAATGCGGCGGTCCCACGGGGAGGGGAATAATGCGAGCGCCCCGTGCACTCTTGCCGCAGACTCTCTCGCTCGCGCCCGTGCGCTCTCGCCGCAGACTTTCTCCTGGGAGAGAGGCTCACGGAGACGGAGAAGGACGAGGCAGTCTTTAGCACTCCGCCACAGTAATGAATTATCTTTCTTCATTTACTTGTCTCTCCTGGTTGAAATTAGTGGTATGAGGTATCAGTTTGATCTTTGTGCATTCAGTAAAGAATTGTTTTTAATACTTTTTTAGCCTAGCTTAAAACAGACTTACATTTCTTGCATAGGGGCATGCCAGTGTACTCCTTGTGTCTGTACTCCCTCAGCAGTACTGAAGGTTGTCAGAGACAGGTGCAATTAGATTGCAGCTTATTCATTTCTATAATATTGCACTGAAATTCTAGGCCTTTAATTACACATACACAAGTTACAACAGCTGCAATCTGCAAACTTTATCCTATCTTCATCAAAATTCATTTGACAAATAAGTGCTAGTTAAAAAAACAGGGGGAAGGTGAGAGGTACAAAAACCAACAGAAAAATCACAAAGAGTTGAAGCAATGTTCTTCACTGGCAGGAAGTGCCAGGCAAACCACAGGAATGCAAAGCACTACAACAGACATGATTTTCCACAGCAGAGAAACCTAGAGGTAGGATCTGTGTCTGTGTGAGAAACGGGGGGGCGGGGTGAACTAAGACCGACTGATTGATTCAGACTTGACACAGACAGTGTCCAATGCAGAAAGCATATTTTGTGCTTAAGGGTGAGGTCAAGCCAGTGTATGCAACACATGCAATTTTCATGCAGGAGACTAGGATCTGCATTTCATCACAATGTAACATAACTGTAACCATGACCTTTCTCTAACATTAACCAAACCTAAGCCATAGTTTGTCACAATCTCTTTCACTTATATTAATTATACCATAGTTGCAATGCTCAGATATTTTATAAAGAAAGAATTTATAAAATGTTGGCATTTTTTTTCAGACCCGGTCACCCAGGTGACCCATCTGAGGTTGATCAAGCCCCAGATTGCATCCCAGCAGCAGCAATCCATGCATGGGCATCCCTCTTTATCTAATGCCACCTTCAGTGATGGTACGTATGCCCCTTCAGTGATGGTACGTATGCCCCCCCTTGCAGCTCCTGTTACGCCGAGCCTAGTCAGAGCTGTAAAGATTGAGCACCCAGCAAACCCCCGGCAGCCCATTTCAATTGGCTCATAGTGAGCCCTCCAGCCATGGCTTCTGCACTGCTCCACCAGCTTCTGGTATTTGGCCTCTTGTGAACCTCCTCCATGTGTTCTTCTCAAGGCACAGTCATCTGCTTGGTGGAGTCTGAGAAGGTGATGGGGTCTGGGTGCCTGAGCGCACTTCTTCTTGGAGGAGATGCTTGGAAAGTAGCCCAGGCCATACTATAATAGTATAGCATACTATTATATTATAATATTATATATGTATGTATAGTAGTATGGATACTGCATACTGTGTACCCAGTCATTCCAAGGGAAGTTGCTTACTTGGTGCATAAAACATTAGCGCATAAGAAAGCCACCTATTATCATGTGACCAAAATTCCATGCTGAGGTGATATGATAATTGAGCATCTCCATTCAATGATGAAGGTAATGGGTTTTGGCTGAAAGCTGCCGCTATGGAACCCCAAAATGTTCAATATTAAATAAATTATGAATCGAATAGACTTTCAACATGAACATAAATACACTGTAAAATATATAAATGAACCAAAAAGTTGTGGAACAATGTTTTATTTATAAATTATTAAAACTCCTCATTCATTGTCATCTTTCAATAACTGAATTCTATTCATTTCATCATTTTCATTTGATTTCAAAATGAATTGAAATCTTGTACGTTTCTACGTTGTTTTTATTCTATTATGGCATTTTCCAAATTCCAATCTCATTTCACGTCTTTCAAGTTTATTTCATAATTCCACTTTTTTCTGTGTTGTGGTCTCTGGTACTTTTTCTGTTTTTCTTTATTTATTCCCTTTTCAGCCCTCCCTTTCCGATTGCACGCAGCAGGGACAAGTTTTACAGAGATTTTAGTTGGAGCAGCAGCCCCCTTTATAGGACTTTATAGGACAAGCCTGAACATTTGTTAAACTGCAACAGCAGGAATTTTCAAATGTGCCACTATTGATACATCTGGTGAAAGTTCGCTCTGGGCAGAAAAATGGATTAAGTGCTGCTTCTCAATGGCGCAAACAACTGACTTTTCCAGATCGGCTGCCTTGTGCTTCACTGTAGCCTGGCCTGTTGAACACATCCTGGACAGTACAAACAGGACAGGAACGCACTACAACGAACAGTCAGGACTGCAGAAAAAAATCACTGGTGCCAACCTTCCCTGCATTCAGGACTTATACATGTCCAGAGTGAGGAAAAGGGCAGGAAGCAATATTGCAGATGTATGTCTGTGAAGGTTGTCAGCCATCCAGGTCATGATATTCAAGGGTTGAATCAACAGCAACTGATTTTGGTTGTAGATTCTTGAAAATATTTCACTTCTCATCCAAGAAGCTTCTTCAGTTCTGGTAGGGAATCCTAGGTACTTACCCTGCGTGGGGTCATTAACCAAGTCAGCGATACCACATAGTTGGTACTCACAGGTGTTTCACAACAGTTGTTGGAATCACCTAATGCCAAGTTTGATGACTGTTAGAGGGTTTTTTGCAATAATTAATTTTCAGTTTTATGTAATTACACACAGAATATATCAACATAACACAAACAAGGTACAGAAAACAAACCCAAGTCCCAGCCCCACAAAAGAAAAAAAAACAGGACAAAAAAAAAAATAGAAAACAGGTCAGTGCATAAAGTCAACACAAAAGATCACATCAAGGATTTGGCACAAGAGACGCACCCATGTAATCCAAATAAGGCTGCCGAGCTTTCAAAAAGGTGTCATATCGTTTTCTTATACTGTATGTAATTTTCTCCAGGGGAATGCAAGTGTTCATCTCCAAAGAACCCACGAAT